>CM060863.1:26592601-26676917 GCA_030737845.1 Acorus calamus | reverse complement strand
TTCAGTCCTTGGGCTGGTTCTCATGGGCTTCTAGGCTATAATTGGTTTAAGCTTTCCTAGTTCTGGATAGTAGTTTGTACCGTACGTTAGTGACTTTGTAAGCTCGTTAGGGCCCTTTATCCAATAAAGATAATTGGTTTCAAACTTTTAGTTTTTGGTTTTTATGTGTTGGGAGCAGCACATAAAATCTGGTTGAGAGCAGCTTTTGTGAATGTCCTTTGACAGAGAGAGTTCCTAGATTTTTTTGGTGGGGTCTCGCACTATGAATTTTCTTGTTATTTCTTTTAACAATATTTTCAAATTTCCTTTTCAGAACATGGGCAAGAAGAACAGCCCTTAAATTGGAATGCAAGGTTAAAAATAGCTATTGGTTCTGCCAGAGGATTGGCATACCTGCATCATGACTGCTCTCCAGCAATCGTTCATCGCAACATAAAGTCAAGCAACATACTCCTTGATGCGAGCCTTGAGCCTCACGTATCTGATTTTGGCCTCGCAAAATTCCTAGTAGATGATGAATCACACGTTACTATGTGGTTGCTGGGACTTTCGGCTACTTAGCTCCAGGTGTGTTTTTCACATCATTTTGTCATGTTTGCTGAAGTTCTTTCTATTGGTTGAATTTTATTATTGTGTTTCTTCAATTATAATGTCAATCCTTTTGATTATATATACTAAATGTTGAATCCAACTTGCACATAGTTTTTTTTTTTTTTTTTTGAGATGAGTTAGAAATTGTATTGCAAGCGTAAATAGCATCAAAATACAAAGTCCAAAAATGATAGGTGAGAGAAGATGCGACAGAGAAAATTACAAAAAGGGAAAAAACAGCTTTTTACGATGGTGAGTATAAGAGTAACTACCAACCAAAAAGGGAACTTACACAGTTTTTTTGTCCAAGAAAATGTGAAGGTCTGCTGTATTGCTAAATCATTTTCTGATTCCTTTTTCTTTAGATTATTCTTGGTAATCATTTTAGATTTTATCTGCCATTGCATAAGATATCCACTTGGGTTTGGCATTAATTGAACTTTGGCCTTACATTCTCTCTTAAATTGGTTAGTTCTTATACTTTTTGGAAAATTGCTGCCCCCCTGTGCACATTGTGTATGTGTAATTTCCTATGTGATTTATATAAATAGTACCCTCCCTCTTCACTGCGGGGTTATCAGCCCAAGTTTTGCTCTTGCTGATAGTATAAGATTTAACCATGAAAGAAAATAAAAATAAAAAAGCATTTACCTAACAAAACATTTTATCATAGTTTAATCATGCCCGAAATATGACATTAGAAGTTGTAAGTGATCAATTGGTAAAATAATTTTCTGTACTGAGGGATCCTAAGTTCGAGTCTTACTCTTGCTGATAAGATAAGAATTAACCAGGTAAAACAATCATGCTCGATAATAAGACAGATTAGAAGGTTGTAAGTAATCTCTTGGCCTATTTAATTTTTTTTCTTCTCTCCATTCAACAAACCATGGAACAGAATATCTACACAGTGGACAAGTGACTGCGAAATCAGATGTTTATAGCTTTGGTGTGCTCTTGTTAGAGCTTGTCACCGGAAAGAGACCTACTGATGCATCCTTTGTGATGAAGGGATTACATATCGTCGGCTGGGTAAGTTCTACTGAAAGTTCTTCTATTTCTCTAGTTAATTTTGTTTCCATGTTACATTATGTAAAACCATGCATGTCTTCCAAATTATATAGATGAATACATTGATGGGAGAGAATCGGTTGGAGGAGATTGTGGACCGGAATTGCGATAACATGGATGTCGAGTCTGTAGAGGCTATACTCGATATAGCTTCGATGTGTACAAGTGCAGAACCGGAGAAGCGGCCTACAATGAAGAGGGTTCTGCAGATGCTAGAAGAGGTCATGTCACCATGCCCAAGTGACTTCTATGAATCACATTCAGAGTGAAAACAATGATGTGAGCCTTGTTGAAGCTCTCCTGTAAGTATTTGAACTTTGAATGTTCAGTCTTTTTTTTCTTCTTCTATTTTGGTCCTTTGTCAATCTCATCCAGGGAGATTGTGTTAGAACATACATTTTTGTAATTTTGTAATTTAATTGGGGGTGAATGAATTACTCACCTTGTAACTCTTAAACTTTGTAATGCCAATGAATGGTTTTTTTAATGTTTGGCAGCTTGTTTATATATAGGTATTTGTACAACAGAAGCTACCTAATGAGAGGCCTAAATTTGATTTTTAATGAAAGAGAGGAAGATATAATCATTCAACTAGGAATCCAGTTAATTTCCTATGTTAGTGAAAAAAGATAGGTCCAGCTTGTGTACAGCCCCTTCCGCAGTCAATCACTAATCTTTTTTTAAAAATATACACTTGTTTTCAATGTTATAAAAAGTGAAGTGTGCACTAAAAGAGAAATTTGTGTATATTTTTTTAGATGGTTTTTTAAATTTTCACACACTGGGATAGTGTAGTGTATAGCGATTGAGAGACCGGATTGGAGACGGCTTCTAGGATTAAATGTAGGGTGCGGCTATAGCCACCCCACAAATTATCTTACCCACCCTGTAAAAAAATTGATTTATCTCATATCTAACCCACCCCACGAGTTTGACATAAACGATGTCTTCTGTGTTTAAGATTGTTTGACATAGACGATGTCTTCTGTATTTAAGATTGTTCGACGTAAACGATGTCTGTGTTTAAGATTGTTCGACATAGATCATTTCAATCAAGAACCAGAAACCTTATTTCCAGTTCGATATAGATGATGTCTTATATATTTAAGGTGATTCGACATGTATTATGTCGATCGTGAATGATAATGTATGTATGATGTAATAAATTTTTTTGCTCTACTGTAATACACATGTATATGAACCTATATTCATTTAGGTGTATGGCAATTGTTTTTTGTAGTGTCATCAATCGATGAAAACATTGGAGGGCTGGAATGTGTTGAACGAATCATTGACCTTCATGAACAAATCAAGCAAAGTGATATGTGATATCACAAACATTATAATTCAATAAGATTTGATTACATCAAAGATTTTAACACTTTATTATCAAAGTAAATATAAGTTGTCAATATAAGAGTTAACCTGGTATCAATTTGTCAACAATAACTACATTGATCACATATCATAAATTTTTTGTCTCTGTTCGACATGATCCATGTCGAACCAACTTAAACAAATAAGACATTATCTATGTCAAACGGGAATGAACTAAGGTTTTTAGTTTCTGATCGACATAATCCATGTCGAATCACCTTAAATACAGAAAACATCGTCTATGTCGAACAATCTTAAACACAGAAGACACCATCTATGTCGAATAATCTTAAACACATAAGACATCGTCTATGTCGAACTCGGGGGTGGGTTAGATATGAGATAAATCAATTTTTATGGGGTGGGTAGAATTACTTGTGGGTGGCTATAACCGCGCCTTAAATCAACGCTCTATGTAGATTTATGTATGACATATGATATAAAAATTTTCATTAAATATGGGACTAGAATTGGGCCGGGAAAAGGAAGGGCAGTAAGAACAATTTCCTTTCTAATAATTTTGTGTGTATATTTGCGAGATCCTTGTACTTGTGTTGCAATTATTGAAAGTGGGTAATACCAATACCAACACAAGTATCTAATTATTGGACTGCAACCCGCTTACTTAGACTTTTCAAGGCCAGTCTTGACAGAGCAAGTAAATGGAGAATCTCCCATATCCAACGGGAAGGAAACAAGCCAGCAGACTTTCTGGCAGGCTGTCAACTTGAAATGGGGACCTCTCCTATTTCCCTTCACTCAATGCCCACTGACCTCAAGATCTCCTCCTGGCGGACTCTTTAGGAACGACCCATATTAGATCGAAATGGAAGTGACTGCAGCAATTTTACCTTGTTACTTCTCTTGTAATCTTTTGCATAGTCTGGACTTTCCTTGCTTTTTGTAAATTCTCTCTTACTGAAATATAAATTACTTACCAAAAAAAAAAAAAAACACAAGTATCTAATATAATTGTTAACAAATAAATTTTTTAAAAACAACCACATAAACACTAAGTTAGGTTAATTTCTCCAAATAAATTGCTTATTACATAATACTAAATACTACAACCATATAACATTTTTCTTAAAGGGTTTAATAGAAGAGTAGTAAAACATTCTTGCTTGTTAAATTGGAAATAATAGCACCACCACCACCAATAATAATATGTTGCAACTAATTAAATATCTATTACAAACCAACTTAACTTTGCATGATGAGAGAGATGTAGTATAAAGTAATTTTTTGGGATTTTAATAACTTTTGGTCATTTTTTGGGGGTATAATGTCTATTATTAAAAAAAAATCCACTAAAATATCTATCTTTTGTTATAATTTCCAGAAGAAATGAAAAAGAAAGAAAGCAAGTTTTGGCTGAGGTAACCTACACAACAAGAACAACTACACTAATTCAATGTCAGTATGGGTTGCATGTCATCATCTGTTATCAACTTAGCATAGAAATGCAATTATCTGGGGAGATTCTATATACACTTTCAAAGCTTTGGATTACCATATTTTTCAAATGGATACATTTTCATTTGAGAGATCAAATGGGGAGATTCTATATACATTTTCATTTGATGTTTAAACAATTGGATAGATCAAATGGAATCAGATTATGGGAAAAAATGATTTGATATTAGTTATTGAATAATGTTAAACAGACTTATTTGCTGTTCTTTTTACATTTTTCATATATTTTTAAGGCATATATTAAGGATTAGTTTACTAACTCTGATTCAGAAATATAATTTCTCATTCCAAGAAATCTTTTAGATGGATCCTATGGAAAATGAGTCTAAGGGTGCGTTTGGTTGCGCGATTGTAAAACTGATTCTGCAGGAATCTGCGATTGCAAACTTGATTCTGCAGGAAGCTCACTTTCTCAGCTTTTTGAAATCGCAGCATTTGGACACTATTTGCCTACAATCGCTGGGTTTAAAACTGTGATTACAAAACTGTTTGGTTGCGCGATTGCAAACGCAGCTTCCTGTAATCGCAATCGCAGCGCAATCGCGCAACCAAACGCACCCTAAGCTGACCAGGAATGGCCACTGGATGGAAGAATTCCAAGAGTCATTTACATGGATTGAGTGATTTCATGAAAAAAACATTGCCCTTGAGAAAATTATTCCAAATGCAAAAACGAGTAATTCCAATCCAGACACAAAAATAAAGTTTATTTTATATAGATGACTATTATTTAAGTGAACAGAAGATTTGTAGATAATTTTTTTACAATTATTTATAAGTGATTTGATGAATCAAAATGCCTATAACAATATTTTAAAATGATTCCATGAATAAAAAGTAGCCCCGATAAAATTTACAGATCACAAGTGATTTAATTGAACTAAAATATCATTGGCAGAATTTAAAATGATAAGTTTACCCATTAAGTGACTTTATGTAGTGAAAAACCCTTTACAACAAATTTGAAATAACAAAATAATTATTAAATTTGGAAATCTTATTCACCTAAATGAACCTAACAAGTTTGTATGAATGTCCAGTATATGATGGTAAGTGATTTCATATATACACTGCGTTAGGTGACGTGTCGTTTGTAGAATCATTAGAAGTATTTTGAGTGTAACAACGCCCAGTTTGACCATCCAAGCTCAGGTCTTAAAGTTTCCATAGCATGCTGAACATATATTAAAGATGGCACTATGCAGAATGAGCAACTTTTGGAGATCAAAATATATATATATATAAAAGACTTTTGAGGAAATTATCACAATCCCTTGGTCAGTGATCTTCAACAATATGTTCTTTATATAAAAAGAAGGGACAATACCCACATAACACTAAGCCTGTCAATTATCTGAAAAAATATCCACATCCGATCCGAATCCATATCCGAAAATGCAGAAAATATCCGATATCCGAAAAATCCGTATCCGTATCCGAAAAATAATCCGTATCCGAAAATTTTCGGATCGGATACGGATATACCCCTATCCGATCCGAAAAATATCCGTATCCGATGGCATTAAAAAAATATTAATATTAGTATTTAATATCTACCATTGGATTTTGATCAAGTGGCTCACATTCCTTCTAATAGTTGTAAAATTAGGACTTGTGTTTGTGAATTTTTAATTTTAAGTCAATTTTTGAACTTTAAATGAAAATTTGTCATGTTTAATTATTTATTTATTCTTTCTAATAGTTGTAAAGTTAGGACTTGTGTTTGTAAATTTTTAATTTTAAGTCAATTTTTAAACTTTAAATAAAAATTTGTTATATTTAATTATTTATTTATTTATTTCGGATAATTATCCGAATCCGTCGGATACGGATACGGATCGGATACGGATATGCTTTTTAAATATCCGTCGGATACGGATACGGATACGGATATAAAAAAAATTTTCGGATACGGATACGGATATGACCATATCCGCTCCGTATCCGGTCCGTTGACAGGCTTACATAACACACCTTTTGTCCATGCATATTTCAGAAGGAAAATGATACGTCTAACCCCATGTCTAACCCCATCTACATATCTCACCGATTTTTTATTTTAAAAATTATACACTCGCCCATTGAAGTGTGTACTATTATAAAAAGTGAAAGTATACATTGAGATACACTAGTGTATATTCTAATTGAAAAATTGATGTATTTTTTATTTTTTATACACAATGGTAGTGTACACTGCGTTTCTTATATTACACACTATCACAGTCTGTAGGTGGCTTAGGGACCATTTTTGGACTGCAGACAGGAAAGCAAACTGAGTTTATTAGCTCTCTCTTCAGAAACTTTCCACTGCAAGAAGCAACTTCGATAATTCCAAGTCCAGTAAGTAGAATCTGTTCACAGGTCAATAGTGACCATGAATCAGCTTAAAAAACAGATGTCTCAAATTGAGTCCAGGAGAGGGAAATTCAACCAAATTTACCTTTACTACTTTGAAAGATCAGAGGGATGGCTATCAAATATGTGGAAGCTAGGTGAACCAGTGTTTTCAAAGGGCAATGGAAATAAAAAGCTAAGATGAAGTGCTATGTGAAAAAAATATTGATAAGATTCATTAAAACACAATTTATATTAACCAGAATGAATAACCTTTGATTTTGTTCAGTAGACTTTGATCTGGTAAAGCTTATTGAATGGATAGTTGCATTCTCACCCAAGATAAGATAAGGAGTTCCAATATCCATTTTGATTCAACCCTGACCTTGTATATAACAAATTCACCAACATTAGCAGATGAGAGAACCAAATGCAGAGCAATATGAAGAGCAGAATTCAGTAATTCATCCAAACATTAGAGCGGAAGACGAAAAAAAAGATTACGAGACATCAACCACCATCCATAAGAAGTTCAGAACAATTATGTATGTAAAATATAACTGATTCATTACTCAAGTGGCTGAAATCCAACAAAAATACAGTCAGGAGAGCAACACCTTAAGACAAAAATAATGAAGTTCTACAAAAATAATGAAGTTCTACAATGATATACCAAATACAAAAATGTTCTATGAGAAACCACACATAAAATGAAACACAAAATAAAAATCATCACACAAGAAAAACCAATTCTCAATCGCTGATGGGTGTCTAAGCTCCAGTCTGAGTTAACAGTTCAGGAAATTCAGAACTCATGAAGATCGCAACAGGTTCTCCCGGCAATGGAGGGTTCTGATTCAGCAACGTTGAGTATGGGCCAGCCCTACTTCGCGCAACCTCATCTGATGCAGACAGCACCTCAACATGTTCAAGTGCAAGCTGCCTCTTGATCACATCCAAGTTCTCCTGAAGAACCTGAATCTCTCCAAAGGGCAACCTCAAGTCCAAAGCCTGTGGACCCACAGAAATCGCCTCATCCTTCTTGAACTTCAAAAAGGGCATGCAGAGTTTCTGGATTTTCTTGAAATCTTCGGCCCGCCCAACATTGCTTTTCTGCAGAGCTTGAACAATTTCTTGATGAGGTGCAAATGAACGTGTGTTTGGATCATATTTGTCTTGGAGTATCTTCAGACACTCCTCTTCCCAACCACCATATTGTTCATTTACATATATTAAGGCCACTGTGAGTTTATTTTCTTTGTGTGGACGAGCCTGGGTGGCTTCCCCCCTTTTGGACTTCTTCCCACCAGTCATTTGCTTCTGAAGGAGCTTCCACATCATCGCAATTGAGTCCTGTAAATATTTGTTCGCTCTTTTGAGTGTGAGATCAGGTGAATTTGATGTTGGCCACCCGGAATTCACAACGAAGCCATCGTTCTTCAAGATTTCATTCCACACATGTTCTGCATAGTGTGGGCAGATTGGAGCGATAAGACGAGTTTGAACATCCATAAACCGCCAAAGCAGATTGCGATTCATGCCACCCACACCACAAGAAAACCTGTATTCATCTCTCGCGGTTTGCAAGTCATAGAAACCTGTCTTTAGAGCTTCCCTGAACATGAACTCATTGTAATTCTGTTCAGTTGACTTCACTGCGATGTTGATTTCATTCGCAAACACACGGTCAGCATAAGTTGATGGTGGTCCCGTTCTGAGGGTTGCCTCTGCAGCCAGTATTTCTTCCATCCATGCAATCTCCTTTGTGAGACGCAATATGGCTGCATTTGCTGTCTCAAAAACAAAGTTGGCGTCGTCCATACCATCCCCTGCATCAGCAAGAGAAAACCGGGTGGCATCGGAGGAGAACTCCTCTATCGCTTGTCGTAGGGTCCTAAAGTTTCCTGTGGACTTGGACATCTTCTCCGAGTTAAGCATGATGTGCCCGTTGCATCGGAATCCACGCGGCCAGTGTTTCTTGGGAAGGAGAGCTGTGTGATTGTAGATGCAAAATGTGAGATGGTTCTGGATGAGGTCCTTCCCCGACACTCGCAAGTCAAATGGATACCAGTACTCGAACTCATTCTTCATCTGTTTGAGGAGGGATCACGGGATTTCCGACTTTGGGAAATTGCCCCCACAAAAAATGAAGTCCCAAACCTCGTCAGTCATCTGCTCCGGCTTGACAGAAGAGACATCTGATCCATACAAGTCCCCGTTCTGCAAAAGGTGGGCTACGGTGTAATAAGCCATGTAAAGTGTTGAATCCGATAAGGACTCAACGAGGAACTGATCATCCCAAGGAAGGCGAGTTCCGAGTCCAAAAGACCTTGAACACGCCCATTGATTCAACCAGCTCAAAGTGTGCTCAAATCCATGGCGGGTCTCATCGCAAAAGAGCTTCATATTTGACAAACACTCCTCGGCCTTCTTCTTCCACTTGGTTTCCCCGTAAGTAATGTACCATTGATCCGTAAGGGCCACAACACACTCGTCCCCTGACCTTGACATGACTTGTTTCTCGGGCTCACTATACATCACTGCCTGCCCTGTCTCCAAGAGCATGTTTTTTATAAGTGGCTTCACCTCTTGAACCTTTCTCCCCTTAAATTCCCCCACGAGCATAGTCCCTTCTGTGAAGCCTTTAAGGTATGTCAGCCTCTTGGCCTCAGCGAGCTTTTCCTTGTCATTCTGGCTCTTGATCTTTAGATCTATGCACACCTTCTCTGCAGCCTTGTCGCCAAATTCAGGGATGTTGATGATCGGATAGAGCTCGCATTGCTTGACCCAATCTTCCTCCACCCCATACTTAGCCCTCAAAGCGGGCTTCAATTTCAAGTCATTCAAGGCCATGTAGTCATCAGGTGAATCAGTGGGCACGCTCGTAACGACTCCTGTCCCCTTGTCCATCAATATACTCAGCATGGGAAGCGCATATATGACCTCATTGACTGAAAGAGGAGATCTCAAAGGCAACCCTATCAAATCCTGACCAGTCAGCTTGATCAAGCAACTTGGCTTCTCCAGGTCCTTCGAGAGCTTCTGGTATGCAAGATTGAGAGCAGCTCTCTGCGTGACAACAAACACATCAGTCTCATTAATCTCAAAAGCACCATATTTTCCTTCGGGAAGGACCCAAGCATTCGTTTGCCCATACATCGTCTCTGGCCTCAATGTTCCAGCGGCCAAGAATACTCTCTTCCCTTTCAAACATTCCATCTTTGGAGGGAACGGAGGTATCACCTCCATCTTGATCAGCGTGTAATCTTGAGGTTGAACTCCCTCCCCCGAAGCTCTGTCATGATCAGCGCAAGGTTGCCCATCCAAAGGCGAGAAAATTGCGTACCAAACGTCCTTCACTATCTTCCCCATCCCTTTAAGCTTCCTCATCTGCCACCTCACAAATGAATCATAAAATGGGTTCATGTCGGTAGTTATGAACGACCTCCTCCAGTCACATCCCAACCCGAAAGCCTTCAAGTCTTCCATTGCGAGGGGAGGGAAATAGCTAAGCCAGTGATATGGGTCCTTGAATTTTGCAATCTCTTCATCTGAAAGGCCAAAGCTTCTCATAATCTCCCATTGGAACTTGTCCACTCCCTTCTTCGCGGTTGCTTTGGATCTCTTGCTTTTAAACTTATCAGGCTCAACCTTCCCCGCATTCACCTCTTCCGGTTTCGACTCTTCTGTGCTCAAATCCTCTTCTTCAACACTTGGGAAGACGGGCGGGTTGCCATACCGCTCAATCTCCCGAGCAATCTTATCAGCTGAGGCTTTGATAGGCATTCCGGTGCAATGGAATGCGAATGGCAATAGCACGTTCCGACCACACAAGCGGTGATAGGCCGAAGCAAACTCGAGCTTTGAGAGAGAGAAGCCATGGCCAAGGTGGAGCGACCCGTTCATGTAGGGGTAGGGGAAGTTGCCGAAGAACTTCTCTCCCTCCTCGGGAGGGTTCGGGCGGGACTCAGCTTTAAAGATACCATGTTTTTCCCATCTTTTCTGAACTTTGTCTTGTATGTTCAAAAGCTGGTCTCTCCTAGCAAAGCTCTTCCCACCCTCCATGTTTGTGGACAACCTTTGAATGCAAAACTGATAAGATCTACAACAAATAATACATGCTATTGTTTTGCAAAACATTAATTCATCTATGAGAAATACATCTGATGAATTTAGAATGTCTAAGAACCCAAGTCATGTAGTATGGGCTATATTTCAAAATAAATAGATTTTTATAATGCCTTTTTTTTTTGCATGTGAGAATTTCCATGGATTCCATGCTAGTCAAATAAAGAAACAACATATCCAGCTTTAGAAAACCATTCCCCAACTACAAATCAATAAAAATATATATATAAAGAAGCCATAAATCAAGGATTTTTATGATGGGTTTTCTTGTTAATGGATTTTAAGTTAAATACAGCTATAAAAAATGGATTTTTTTCCAGATAAATCATGGAAAACCATTCCCCACCTAAACCCCCCCCCCCTCAAAAAAAAAAAAAAAAACACACACACACACACACACACACAATCTTTATGATAATAAGAGGAACTAAAAGCAATTTCAATCAACATGAAACTCACAAAAAACATGATGCACCCATATCAATCATAATGATATATAAAAAATACCCCATTTTTGTTATTTTTTACATAATTGATTCAGATAAAACAAAAAGAATATTTTATGATCCAAAGAAAACAAATATATAAAATAGGGTGAGTTGAAGTTACTGGACCTCAGATGGAACCCTAATCGAATAGGGATTTGGAGGAGGAGCTTCTTTGAAGAAGAGATGAGGGGAGCCAGTGAAGAGGGTGGCAAAAAAGGTGTGTTCTTTTTTCTTGTTTTTTTTAGGGTTTTCATCTGGACCCCTGTAGAGGATTTTCATATGGGCCTGTCATGGGTTCCAACGGGCTGGCCCGCGGGCCGTCACAGAGCCGGGCCAGAACTTTTTTATATCTATACTACCTTTAAAAGTACCAATCCATAAAAAACATTCACTTGACAAATTTGCCCTTCCCAATTCTTCAAAAACCATTCTTATCCCAAATGACATTTTGTTTAAAATATTTACCCTTTTAATTCTTTAAAATATATGACATCATATTAAAATTATATAATGTGTTAAAATTATGCATTTATTAATATATACACTTTCAAATTATATGCAAATATGTATATATCTTAAAATATCTTAAATAAATTTGCACATAAAATTTATGTTGACATTAATATTTATTAATAAATAAAAAAATTCTTAATATATTTTATATATAATGCACATGTTACCATATTAACATGTAGAATGTGTTATATGTATCTTTAACTAAATTTCATATATATTATATACATATATACATATCTTGAAATATCAAATTATTATTATTACACACACACACACACACACACACACACACACATATATATATATATATATATATATGCATGATTAATTATATATCAAATATAATTAAATGTAATAGAAGTGTTATAGAAAATTAATGAATAATATACATATATGGTATATACATTTTATATGTTTTAATTTTAATATGTTTATATATCTTAATTATATATTGTTGATTTTATGTTACATTATATATATGTATATAATTTTAAGATGCATCGATAAAATTATATATTGTTAGACATTATTATATGTATAAAATTAATATATGCATTTATACACAATTATATTACAAGTATATAATAATGTTTTTAAAATTATAAGTATGTAATAGATAAAAGGCATTATATAATTTTATTAAGATAAGATAATCTGGTAACATCTATTAATCTATATCTACTATACTACATATATAAAAATACCAATCAACCCACGTCAGCCCATATCCTTTATTACCAAATCATTCATATTATATTGTGATATACACCAACAAATTTTTATTTATGAAAACCCTTTCCTTACCAATGCGACGCTTCACCTTGGTCATCCCCATCAATTATTAAAAAACCTACATACCTGTTCGTTCATCTTCTTCTTCACATCTTTCAATCGTTTCTTTTTCAACTTCTTCCGTTTCTTCACCACTTCGAGTGTTCCCTCCCACACCCTCCAAATAAGCCCCACTGTAATCCATTCACAAAAGAAGCCATGGTCGAAGTAGCGGAGCAAACCCGGGCGGTCCCTCCTTTCCCTCCGTTGGCATTTTTCAACTCCTTGGCCTTCGAGAGAACCCTTGACATCTGAAGCAAAAACAAGAGGAGGAGATGATGATGAAGAAGAAGAAGAAGAAGAAGAAGAGAAGCCTGACCAGGCCTGTCAGGAGGAGAAGCGGGGGAAGTGTGTCCAGTGGCGCTGGAGAAGTTCCATCTGTCGTTCGAGGCGGCGAGGACGAATCATCACTGTTCGATCGGCAGGGATCCTTCACCTTTGACACCAAGACAAGTGTCCTCTAGGTCGAGACGATGCTCACATTGGAGTCCTTCAATTCAATTTTCGCTGGCATGTTTTCTCTTCACATTCATTGACAAATAGTTTAGCTTCATATATTGCTATCAACTATCATCAACTATATATTATTATTTTTTGCTCCAAATACAAATCATTTGACCAGATATTAATTATTTTTTTTACTTGTTCTTTGGTGATACTATTTTTTTTCCATTTCAGGTTACTGTTATAATATTCAATTAATATGTTTTAAGAAGTCAATTTGAGATCCCAATATCTATCTTCATGTAGTTCTTTATCAGCCTTTTTTTTGTGTAAGTTGAATATGATTATATATGTTACTGTGATCATTTTCATTAAGAAAAAAAAAAGTCTCTTTTAATCATCTTTTTACACTTCTCTGTTCGCTAAATATTATTAAAGAAACCATTTAAAGATCTTAATATATAGGAGAAGATGGATAAAGAAAAATTATCATCGTTTTACACTTCTCAAGCACTATATGTGAATTTCTATAAATGAATAGAGAAATGCAGAGTGCTGAATTCTGATCCAATTTTTTCATTTCAATGACATGGAGATGCATTTAGTTTTTTATTAGTTCATTACATACAAACTTAAATAACAAGATGACATCTTTGGGGTTAGTATAGCTGTGTTCATGATGTTTCTGATCATATTATGTTTGGGCTTAAGTTGCACATGTAATCAATTTTCAGATTCATCTATTCAGAAACTCATCTAATCCAATATTTCATGAGGTATGTATTGTGCTATTTTGTAAATCACATTCTATTTAAAAAAATTATTTGAGTGTGTTATTATGTGAGTAGAACTGGTTATTTATTATTAACATGTTGGAGATGGTTTTTTTTTTATATATGGAAATTTAGAACATTCATTCTCGAAACATCTTTTAAATTGATTAGACTAAAGTTGATCGGAGAATTAACCTTTGGATGGATATTTCTCCGCTGCTCTTCATGTCAATTTGATGTAGTCAACCTGGTTTTGTTTCAACTTTTTATGTATTTCTCAAGCAATAGATGTGAATATCTATAAATGAACGGAGAAATGCAGAGTAGTAAATGCGGATCCAATATTTCATATCATGTGCAATACTCATTACAATGTATAACACAATTGTTCTTTTACATCTTCTTAATACTCAATGACCACTACCAGTTATTATCCTCATACCCACTAGAATATAATTCACTATTAACAAAATTATAAAATATATGCATATAATTGGTTAAGATATGGGTTGACATCTTATGTGGGTACTGGAAATGATTTTTATGTGTTGTGTACTTTCTTGGACTGTACATGTTGTAATAAGATGATATAGAAATGACCGAAAAGGTTTTGGCTAGACTATTGACCTGGCTGGAATATCCTAGGATGACCGGTGCATGGATTTAGACTTGGATGAGGCAGGGCTGATGATCTCATGAACAACATATCATAATTAAATCTAGGAGAAATGTAGGGGATTTGAGTCGATACTAGATTTAATATCAGATCTTGATATTGAAAGATTGGTGGATCCTTCATATAATTTTGTGGAATTTAGGCCTGGTTCTTTTCCATCAAGATTTGATCACTGTATTATTTAAACTGCCGTCAAGCAAACGACAAAGATTCTTGTTCATGAGAAGGTATTTAATATCCTATATACAATTGTTTATTGGTTGTAATATGATCCATTTTCAGATACTGGGGCATCATTAGCAAGGTCTTGATACAGGACCACTGACCAATGATCGTTTATGATTGGATAGCATAGGAGACTGTAACATGAGAGATAATTCTTGATTAATCTACCATGAGGTGATATTCATAGAAACGCACAAGTTACTTTAACAGTTGTATGAAAAATGATAGGATGGCTTGTTTGCATATAGGACAAATAATAATGACTTGATTAATATGAAGCATTAATGCCTCTTGATTGGATGTGTAGAAATCAGAAATAATTTCGTTTTTGGTTCCACTCTAAAGAACCTGATATACATAATGGGATACATAATATTTTTATCACCGGTCTAGATCAGAAAAAATTACAAATTTTCCCATTAAACATGCATTTGGTTCTTATGCCTTACACGTCCAATGAGACAACTGATCGATTATCTCAGAAGAGGTTAGATGACTCCTAACTGGATAGTAATATGGTATTCCTGTTTTAGTCATTAGATCACTTATTGTAATATTTGATTTTAAAACTATCCCTTTTCACCTATCAGTACAGTTTGATTCTCCAGCTTCTCTCTTTAGGTAGATTGGAACCCCAAGAATGCCTTATACATGACATTTATAGGTTCTGCCATAAGGAATATTTCTGAATATGATGGGTGTTTAAATTCCACCACGGGGTTAAGAGTGGGCAGCTTGCTTTTCACCATCTAGCATGAGTTTATCTTTTTTTTCTTGTTATTCAACTTTTATCCCAAAATATCAGTTTTTGCCTTGTTGATTTGAACTAATTAAGCTTATGGGTAATTATTAGATAAAACTTCTATTCAACTTGAATATGCCTTTGGATAAACATCTTATTTAAATTCTTTCATTCCTTGTTCACTTTACTTGTAATGTTTCATTTTGGCACTTTAATTTATTTAACTTGTAGATGCAGTGGCCTAGAGGATGAAGAAGAGCACGATCGGACTTCTTTATGGAGAACAACAATTGGGAATGGTCTATAGACTATAGCGATACACAATTATCCCTGCTTTTTTTTCCCATGGAATATTCTTATAGATTATGATTATCTGTCTTCCCTCTGGTATATATCCGGATAGTATAGATCTAGGATCATTATGGATTATAAATAGAATGAATATATCGGGAGACTCAAGAAGGATAATAATTCACTTCATAGAGCTACTGGTTTAAGATGCAAAACTTTTGTCATACATTTGTTACTAGCTACATATTTTTGTTTATATTCCAATTACATCTACATTACCAAGCAAAAATAAAATACTATCTCTATAATGTGATTTGTTTACATGTCAATATGTAAATCAGTTTTGATAATTTTTGGTGGCTGTGAAGTTTACATTTAAAACCAGTTGAAGTATACATTTAAAGCCACTTGAAGTTCAAGTTTTTGTAAGATTGTAACTTTGTATCTTATTTTCTCTCATGCCCTTCAAATCACTAATAAATTATTCAATTGGAATAAAGTGGCATTCCTAATAGAATAGTTATTCAGGTTTAAATAACAGGAACATATTTTTTTATTTTTATTTTATTTTATTACTTCATGACATACTATTGTTTTTTCCTTTGGAAGTTTTAGGTTTGAATAAAATGATTCGAACAACTTATAACAATAGTTCATACAAACCAATAATTTCTAATATTCATTCATTTTATTTCAACAAATTAATTATTGTGCAACGCACATGTACATCAACTAGTTTATTTAAACGGTAGAATGTCACCTTTCTATTAACGCCCAAGGAAACCCATTACAGAGCAATAAAATAAAAGAGAAACAGAGTCATACAAATACGTAGAAGAGCAATCTACGTAGGGAATATCAGACTAATTACAAATTACTCCTCAATAACGAATAAGTCCCCCACCCCCCAAAAAAAGAGAAATGTTAGATGCTTCAGCACAAAACTTGCCCCAATCCAGCATGCACCTCACCATCAAATCCCATATGTTTTCTGGATACAGAGTGCCCCTGTAAAAAACCACATTATTTCAGACCATCCAAATAGCCCAAAACATTGCAGAATGAATGATTGGGTGATCTTCACCGTTTTACTCTGATCGCCAGCTACCTTTAGACGTTTACCCGCCGCCACCCAGAGGTCTTCCAGCGAAGACCAAGAGCCAATTAGCCCAGTTGCTTCCCGAGCCGGGCCAGAACCAGAAGAGATTGCTTGTAAATGAAAAAATGCATACAATCCATTTTATATCCTAAAATGCATACAAAGAGTATTTTTATTATTTAAAAAATCACACGTCTTGTATTTTTATAAAGGGTTAAAGACATCTAAGTTCCTATAAACATGGAAAAATCATATGTCCCTACTAAAATTGGGACAGACGTACGAGTCCCTGAAAATTTACAAAAACCCAATTATCATCCCTGAGTTAAATTTTCATCCAAACTTAACAGAATATTCGCAGAGTATTCAATCACATATAATTGTTTAGACATTGAAGTCCCCATAAACAGTCATAAAGACAAATTAGTCCCTGCAAAAGATAAAATTTCCCCCGAAAGACTTTTACATTAAATTGTGTACACATTGCAGTTCCTATAAACAATCATAAAGACAAATTAGTCTCCACAAAAGACAACATTGCCCCTGAATGACTTTTATATTTAATTGGATATATATTACAGTTCTTATAAACAATCGTAAAGATAAATTGATCCATGTAAAAGACAAAAATACCCCTGAAAGATTTTACATTTAATTGTGCAGACATTGCAGTCCTTATAAACAATCACAAAAACAAATAATATAATTTTTTTTATCTTCTATCCTATTGCTCACACTCCACCTCAACAAGTAATGAATAAGGTTCTTTTCTTTTTTGCTTGCTTTGAAATACCTTCCTAGATACATGATTTTTCACAAAATTTGTTTTTTTACATTCCTCCCAGAGAGAATTTTAATAAACTCATGCCACTTTTTTGGCTTCCCTACAAACAAAAAAGTAAAAAGAATGCATTCTCTACTGGTTAAAATAAGTGTGAGCGATGAAAAAATAAATAAAAAATTATATTATTTGTTTTTATGATTGTTTATAAGGACTGCAATGTCTACACAATTAAATGTAAAAATCTTTCAGGGTATTTTTGTCTTTTACATGGACCAATCTGTCTTTACGATTGTTTATAAGAACTATAATATCTATCCAATTAAATGTAAAAGTCATTCATGGACAATTTTGTCTTTCGCGGGACTAATTTGTCTTTATGATTGTTTATAGGGACTGCAATGTGTACACAATTTAATGTAAAAGTCTTTTATGGGCAATTTTGACTTTTGCAGGTATTAATTTGTCTTTGTGACTATTTATAAGGACGTCAATGTCTACATAATTATATGTGATGAAATATTATATGAATATTCCGTTAAGTTTGGATGAAAATTTAATTCAGGGATGATAATTTGATTTTTCTGAGTTTTCAAGGAGTCGTATGTCTGTTACAATTTTAGTAGGGCCTTATATGAGATTTTTCATATTTGTAAGGACTTAGATGTCTTTAACCCTTTTATAAAATATGAAATATATATTTTAATGAATTGAATATTATTATTTATAAAAAATGTAAATTTTTTTTAATGATATATATACCTCGACAGAGAATGAATGGTTAAAGAGATATATAGGACTACATTTGATACTGTAAAAAAGACTGAGTGTAACAACTCAAATAAAAAAGAAAAGAGCTATGTTACACTCAATCTTTTTAACATTTATAAGTACAATCTTATATACATTGTTAGCCCCTCAAATCTCAAAATTAATGTATATGTCTCATTAGAAAATTTTCTCATTATTTTATACATGTATATGAATTGTTTAAAAAATAATGACTTGCGTGATCGGTGTTTTGGATTGTAAAATGGACCAAGGAAGGAAAATGAATCTAGACCCCCTACCAGTCCCAATAGATTTGATTTTTTTTTAAAACATATGCTTATCTAACGAAATACATATTATTAAGAAAAATAAGATAAATCGGTACATATTTTTTTAAAAAAATAATTTTTCATACATTGCACTAATGGGGTATATTCTGCATTAAGACAATATTTATTCCATCAGTGAAGTGTATAGGCAACTGAGGGATTGCCTTTGGACTGCAGACTGGATTGCAAAATCGAATTGAGTGTATAAGTGGTCTTTGGAATATGGTGGAATAAGATGAATAAGTCTAAAAAAATTATTTGTTTGATTGATCATGAATAAGTTGTAGATAAAAAATAACTATGATGTTGATAATGATTTATAAAGGTGAAAAACTGATTTGACATATAAATCTTAATTTAATAAACATAATGACAGATGATTTGACATGTGAATCTATCTTATATCAATATTTCTATATATTCTAATATAATTATCCCAATTATTTTCAACGGAACAAGAGAGACACCGAAGATGAAAAATATGAAAATGTTAAGGAATTACGTACATATAGATAAATATGTTCACATTTTAAAATAGAGAAAAATCCAAATAACCCCATGTAAACTGCCTAAAATCCATGTATATAATATCCTGATTTTTTCTAAAGTCCATATCATCCCTTGGAATCACCGGTGTAAATCCAAATAGCCCTTGAATTAAATTTTCGTTGACAAATTAAGATTATTCTGTAAATAATTTGTCTGTTTAATCCTGGTTCAAAACATAGTGTACGAAAAACCTCCTAGAATGTGTTAAACATACAAAAAATTAATTGTAAATAACGATTTTAACTCTCTAGATAGGGTTTTATAATCTATCAAGAGGGATAAAATCATCATGTATAGGAGGTTTTTCACTTTTTAAACAAATTTTATAAGGTTTTTGGTAAACTGTGTTTTTAGTCAGAGTTAATAAAATGGAATATTAACATAATATTCCTTATCTATCAACAGAAGTTTAATTCATGTAGTTATTTGAAATACATAAGTGTTTTTAGGCAGTGGCAGAGCTAAAACATTTAAGGGGGGGGGGGGCTTAATGTGACTTGTGTAAATATTTTATAAAGTTATATTATTATATATATATTTTTATTTTCAAGAGCACAGATTAAAAAATGAATATATATAAAATGAAATAAAGACATTCACGTAAAATAAAATAATTATAAAATATATTTATCATATTTTAATACAATATGCCAAATTTCACATCGACGACTCACAAAAAAAAAAGGACAAAACCTAAATCTAATTAGCAATAGATACCATTAAATTTAACCTCGACGAGGTTTTATATTCTAAAAATGTTGATTGATTTTTTCATTATCAATGCTATCAAAAAAATCATTCTCAATATATGTGATCAAACAATCATTCACCCACTCGTTTTGCATTCGATTGCGCAACTTAGTTTTTACAAAATGCATTGCAGGATACAATCTTTCAACATGGGCTGTGGATATAAAATATCCATTCTCATCTCAACCATCTTTTTAGCAAGATCACCAATTTTATTCACTTTCGAAAACTCATTATTAGAGCGCATGTCAATAATATAAGTATCAAGCTTAATAACAAATTGTTTTTTTTTCAAACATTTCTCTTAAAATCCATAAAAATATAATATTTTAAATTTTGATACATAGATTAACATCATTAAGAATAAAAGCATCTCTAATCCTATATCCAAATATTTACTCAAATTTAAATTTGAGTAAAACTTACCCAAAACCCTTTTCAACCATTTACCCATACCTATATCAAATCAATATTTTATTCAAGCTTTTAACCAAATAAAGGGAGACTCAAATCTTTACCCAATTTTTAACATTTTTTCCTTTATCTTCACATTTTCTTCTAATTTGATATTTTTTTTTCCTTCAACTCTACTTTAGTTGAATTATATTAGATGCCTTCCCACCGCCCATAATTTTCACCATTTCTTGAAACCCAAAAAAAAAAAGTGATCTTCTTTCTTAAGTCTTCATCTTTGTTTTTTTAACTTCTTATTTTTACTCCAATAAAAAAAAAAATTATATTTTTTTTAAAAAATTGGATGATAATAATTTTTAAATTTAAATATCATAAAAGGAAAAAGAATGGAGTAGTAAAAATATTTGGGGAAAGGGATTTGAAAATGTTTGTAGGAAATGATTAGAAGAAGATGTAAATTTTTAAAAGATTTGAGTAAAACACAAAGTAATTGTAGGAGCCAAAATCTGTCACACCTTAGGATCCGTTTAAAAGGCTATACTGCCTCGGCCCATCACATTCCATCATAACACACCACCACCTCAAGTCGGATCAATAAACAGTGTGGTCGGACTCCCGACCAGACCTGGGTAAATGGGGGAATAGCTCCTGTCCGACTTAAACCAAAATCACGGAGTCCACATCGGTGAGATATTAGGAATTCTGAGAACATATTCCCTGACACAGTGGTTGTAACAAACTGTCAAAAAGTAGATCCCACGTGTCGATCGATCCAAGAGCCACGTGGAAGATTCCATCCCATGATATGCTCACACCTCCATGAATATAGGCACACCCCTTCCCACTATAAATAGAAGGGTATCCCCTTCACAAAAGGGGGAGGAGACAGACAGAGAGAGAGGGAGAGAGATAGACTTCTTCTTCTTTCCCAAAACAAAGAGAACCCTAGACCCAAGCTTTAAATCCCATTTTAATGGAGATTGGGCTTCATCGTCGGAGGTTCGCGCCAAAAAGGAACTACGTGTGGCTTGATCCCTTGAAAAGGGTACGTAGGCAGCCTGATCTACATCGGGTTCAGTCCAGACAAACCTCGTCAATCCCTCCACGGCAGAGCCTCATCGTCGTCTCTTCACGGATCTATTCAAAGCAAGCCCGGACCGTCTTCGAGTCCGGCCCATCCAAGGAGGAGGACATTTTCACCTCCCACAAAATGGAACCGTCTGTGGGACTTAGAGCAAAAAGCCGTCCCAGCAAATTTACCGGCAAAGATGGTGGCGAAGACTCGGTCCACGGTCCACGAACGTGACGTGGAGGAAGGAAGGGTGACGCCCGACGACCCCCCTCCGCAGAAAGGTAAAGAACCACTCGGATCATCCTCCCAAGACCCGACCCCGGAGGCCGGGCGCGATTTTGCGAAGGAAATGGAGCTTATGAACCAACGCTTCGGACATATGGAGGGACTGATGCTGCAGTTCTTGAAGCGCGGAGAAAAGACGCCACCGCCGCCCCCGCCAGAGGCTCGGGACCAGCCGAATGGCCCCCTAAGCCGCGCTCAACGGGCAGAGTCTGATCAGGGTCGCTTTTAGCACTCGATACCGCTCAGCCCTCGCAGCACGCACTAGCCGAATGGCCCCCTAAGCCGCGCTCAACGGGCAGAGTCTGATCGGGGTCACTTTTAGCACTCGATACCGCTCAGCCCTCGCAGCACGCACTAGCCGAATGGCCCCCTAAGCCGCGCTCAACGGGCAGAGTCTGATCGGGGTCGCTTTTAGCACTCGATACCGCTCAACCCTCGCAGCACGCACTAGCCGAATGGCCCCCTAAGCCACGCTCAACGGGCAGAGTCTGATCGGGGTCGCTTTTAGCACTCGATACCGCTCAGCCCTCGCAGCACGCACTAGCCGAATGGCCCCCTAAGCCGCGCTCAACGGGCAGAGTCTGATCGGGGTCACTTTTAGCACTCGATACCGCTAAGCCCTCGCAGCACGCACTAGCCGAATGGCCCCCTAAGCCGCGCTCAACGGGCAGAGTCTGATCGGGGTCGCTTTTAGCCCTCGATACCGCTCAGCCCTCGCAGCACGCACTAGCCGAATGGCCCCCTAAGCCGTACCCATCCGTTATGGACTCGAGGTCGCGCGCACAAATAAGTCGTACTCGTCCATATCGGAACAAGAGGTGTGCACCACAAAAGCCGTACCCATCTGTTATGGACTCGAGGTCGCGCGCTCAAATAAGTTGTACTCGTCCATATCGGAATAAGAGGTACACACCCAAAAGCCGTACCCATCCGTTATGGACTCGAGATCACGCGCACAAATAAGTCGTACTCGTCCATCTCGGAATAATGGGTGTGCACACCTAGCCGTAACGGCATCCAAGATGCTCTCCAATGGGACTGGCACGAATGAGGTCACGCATACAAGTAAGTCGTACTCGTCCAAATCGGATTGGGGGCAAACCAGGTCTTCCATTCTAAGTCTTCCCAGAAGATCATGCCTTCCCTCCAGGACTGAAATTATGGTCTTCCCAGAAAATCAAGTCTTCCCTGCATGACTTCCATTTTGGTCTTCCCAGAAAATCATGTCTTCCCAGCTAGTCTTCCTTTTCTACCAGGTAGTTCACCTTTTAAGGTATACCCTGCCATTCAGGTCAACTCTAGCATTTAGGCCTACCCTGGCATTCAGGCCTACCCTGCCATCCGGGTCAACCCTGGCATTCGGGTCAACCCTGGCAATCAGGTCTACCCTGCCATACAGGTCTACCCTGGCAATCAGGCCTACCCTGCCATTCGGGTCAACCCTGGCATTCGGGTCAACCCTGGCAATCAGGCCTACCCTGCCATACAGGTGTACCCTGCCATTCAGGTCTACCCTGCCATTCAGGCCTACCCTGTCAATTCAGGTCTACCCTGGCATTCAGGTTTACCCTGCCATACAGGTCTACCCTGCCATTCGGGTCAACCCTGGCATTCGGATCAACCCTGGCATTCAGGCCTACCCTGCCATTCTGGTCAACCCTGGCATTCTGGTCAACCCTAGCAATCAGGCCTACCCTGCAATCAGGCCTACCCTGCCATTCTGGTCAACCCTGCCATTCCGGTCAACCCTGCCATTCAGGTCTTTCTTGGCAGTTCACCTTTTCAGGTCTACCCTGTCATTCACTTTTTCAGGTTAAAGGCAGAAAGAAACAGGAAAACGTCATTTTGACAAAAGTCAGATGAGGATTTAACATGCAAGGTCTCGACATTTGATCTATAACTCTCCCGATCCCCAAAGGACCAAGATTGTGAAGATTTTGTCCCATCATTAAGAGGACTTCTCTTAAGTCTATTCTTCTACTCTCTCGATCCCCGAAAGACCAGAAGAGGGGGCATTTGTAGGAGCCAAAATCTGTCACACCTTAGGATCCGTTTAAAAGGCTATACTGCCTCGGCCCATCACATTCCATCATAACACACCACCACCTCAAGTCGGGCCAATAAACAGTGTGGTCGGACTCCCGACCAGACCTGGGTAAATGGGGGCATAGCTCCTGTCCGACTTAAACCAAAATCACGGAGTCCACATCGGTGAGATATTAGGAATTCTGAGAACATATTCCCTGACACAGTGGTTGTAACAAACTGTCAAAAAGTAGATCCCACGTGTCGATCGATCCAAGAGCCACGTGGAAGATTCCATCCCATGATATGCTCACACCTCCATGAATATAGGCACACCCCTTCCCACTATAAATAGAAGGGTATCCCCTTCACAAAAGGGGGAGGAGACAGACAGAGAGAGAGGGAGAGAGATAGACTTCTTCTTCTTTCCCAAAACAAAGAGAACCCTAGACCCAAGCTTTAAATCCCATTTTAATGGAGATTGGGCTTCATCGTCGGAGGTTCGCGCCAAAAAGGAACTACGTGTGGCTTGATCCCTCGAAAAGGGTACGTAGGCAGCCTGATCTACATCGGGTTCAGTCCAGACAAACCTCGTCAATCCCTCCACGGCAGAGCCTCATCGTCGTCTCTTCACGGATCTATTCAAAGCAAGCCCGGACCGTCTTCGAGTCCGGCCCATCCAAGGAGGAGGACATTTTCACCTCCCACAGTAATGGTTGGAGATACATCATATCAAATGAAGCTTTTACTCAAATTTTAAGTGAAATTTGGGTATAGGTTTGAGCAAGGGTTGGAGATGACCTAAGAAACTAAATAATTATTTTCATTCAAATTTAAATTTATAAATAGTTTACCGATTGTCCCCAAACTTAATCTTACTGCTTCCAGAGGCGAATGTAGGACAGTATTTTTGGGTGGGCTATATTAAATATTAATATAGAAGGATTTTTTATTCTTATATTTGATGTAATTATTTTATATACTAAATAATGTGATATTCAAAAGATATTCAATCTCTTTTGCAACCCCATACACTGTGATTACGCAGTATATATTGTGTATCATAGTGTAAGGTATCATAGTGTATGGAATAAAAAAATTATTTATTTATAATGAAAAAACCACAATAGGGTATCTCAGTTTATATATCACTTCATATAATAGCATATATTTCAATAAGAGACTGCATAATTTTTTTTAAAAAGAAAAATGGTGTGGATTGCAAATGGGGTTGCAGAAGGGGCTGAATATATCATTTTTCTTTTTTTCCTGCCCCAATTTCAGTCTTATATGGGTTGATAGAAAATCACCAGAATATATATTCACAATAACGAAGTATATGTTTGGATATAACTTTTACAAATTTTCTATAAATGTATTTATGCAATTTATTAGAGTTATCTTCATTTTTTTTAAAAACATATATCTTATTAAATAAAGTATACATTATTTAAAAAAAATTCAAAATACGTATAAACTAGAATTATGATTGAAAAAAAGTATGTACGTAACATTATCTCAATACATATAACAAATAACAAAAAAAAAAAAAGAGGGTTGGGCTATAGCCCGGCCGAGCCAACCTTTAGGTCCGCCCCTAATAGCTTCTTCCTTCTCCAAATCCAAAGCTTAAGGTAATGGATCCCTATAAATAAAAAATATTATATTTGATTATTTTATATATTTACACAAATATTATAAACTTTAAATAAATTAATAAAAATGACAATAAGGTAAAATGAAAAAATTCTATACCTTCGAAGTATTGATGAAGGAGAGGAAATGATTGCTGATTCCCAACTGTGGGTCAGTTAATAGAATAAAAAATAAAATTAGATATTTTATTTAAAAATGAGTGATTGATATTAAGAACAATTGAGATACAAAAAATAAAATAAAAAAGAGATTCAAAAATTTATTTTTCTCAAGATACCTTATACGGGGATGCTGAGGAGTGGGGTCCAAACCGACCTTGCCTCTGTGGGTCTGTGTGATATAAATATAAGGATATTGAAGGGTTTTTTATTTTATGTGGAGGGGAGGGGGATGCTAATCAAACAAACGATGAGGGCACACGCCACTAGGGTTGCAACTCGGGCGGGTTGGGTTCGGGTTGAGCCTAATCCGAACCCAATCTGAATTCTAAACTACTCAACCCTAACCCAACCCAACCCGATTTTCAACCCGAATTGGACCAACCTGAACCCAACCCGTAATTAAATAAACCAACCCGACCCAACCCAAATCGGGCTAACCTGACCCCAACCCGATTTTCATCCTGAATTGGACCAACTCGACCCAACTCGAATTTCTAACATGATGTGCAAATTAAATAAATCAACCTGACCCAACCCGTAAGATTAGCTAGATTTACCTAAAATTTAGACTACTCATATTAGAAACTACAGAATGATTTTTTTAACTATTAGTTTACGGGTTCGTGTTGGGTTGGGTTGTGAGTGAGGTCAACCAAAACCTAACCCGATTTGTGAGTCAACCCGAATTGGTCAACCCGAATCCGATTTGATCAACCCAACTCATGTAAAAATCAAGTTCAACCCGTTGGATTCGGGTTCAACCCGACCCAAGTTGCAGCCCTACACGCCACACACCACACACGGGGTGGTTTTATTTGCATATTTATTTATTTTCTTTTTTTGATGGGCCGTGGGTGGGCCATTGCTGTTGAGTGGGGCTCATGGGGTATGGACTCATGGGATAGATATGGGCCCTTATAGGGAAAAAAACCAGCCTTAGATCACTATACCACTGTTTTCAGGTAGTTATATGGATTGACTTTAAGAAAGTTAAGGAGGTTATATGGATTCCAAGAAGTTATATGGATTTTTTCTTTTAAAATAAGTAAGATATTTGAAAGTGATACATTATTGTAATTATTAAAGGAAAAATGACTAAAAAAGTCTCTCAAAAGTTAGAAATTCCAAAATCAGCCACTTTTAAAAATTATACCTAAGAAAGTCTCATTTTATACAATTAAATATCCTTAATACATTCCATATCTCTTAACTTTGTTAAAATATTTCACCCTCTTCATTTTATTGATATATTTCACACATTTTCATGTAGATTAATTTTTTTTATTATAAATTCTTTGTGATTAGATAGATTTTGTGAAATATCTATCAATATAATTTGAGTTATGATGAACTCCATTAAATGTTGATATTTTTTTTAAAAAAAATGGATATATACTAATAATATCATAAAAATATGTAAATAGCCAAAAAAATAAAAAAATGTGAATAAAGATTTAGAAAACTAAAATATCATCTACTGCATTGTAGTACAACACATATTTAAATTACATATTATGATTATACACGATGAAAATTGATAAACAATATCATATAAGATATATATAAGAAACACGGTATAATATATAATAATAAAACCTGATTGATTTTTATAGAAATATTATTGTTTTGTGTAGGTCTTTAGTGTAGAATAAAGAGAAATATTAAAGATTTAATTATATAAGGACATATTAGTCTTTTGTGTTTTCAAAATTGTGAAATGAAACTTTTTTAGGTATAATTTAAAAAAATGGTTTATTTGAGTATTTCAAACTTTTAAGAGATTTTTTTAGTCATTTTCTCAATTATTAAGTGTGAAAAATCTGGCATTTATAAAATTTTAGTTATAATTTTTAATCCAACACCTAAGGCTGATCATGCTGTCATGCTATAGGTGTTGGGTTATAAATTATAATTAATAAAAATGGAAATATAGAGGATGGACAATTTGTATGCTGTCTTATGTATGTATATATATGTCAAGCATTATATTGTCTGACAATGATGAATTCAATTAGCTTGAATTCTAAAATAAAAGGGGAAATGCATGTGGATAGCTGGAAGCATGATTCCAACACCACCAAAAACATGATGAAATGAATGACATTAACATGTCAATGTACACTTATATATATCCTTCCAACTATACATAAATTCTATGAGAATTAGTCTATCAATCAGTTCCATCAAAGTACCCTCTATCTCTAATAACTTTAGAAAAAAAAATATCTTAAATTTTCAAAAGAGCATAATATAGGTTTTAAACAAAAATAATTTAATTTTTTGCTTATTTTATTAATTTTTAGATTTATAAAGTGACATGATATTTTAAGTAAAATAAAAAATATGATCTCTTAATATATATATATCTATTATGGGTGCAAATTTGGTTAGTTAAACCGAATCCAGACCAATCAAAACTGTTTTTTTTCTTTGTTTGGGTCAATAATTTTTGTTTTACTAAAAAAAGCCAAATTAACTGAATCAAATTAAATTTAAACACATAATTATTTATAATCAATATTCATTAAGATAATTTTTTTATATTAAAAATTATATTGTAGTTGTACCATTAATATTCATAAAATATAAATATTCAATCCAGACATTTTGATATTTATTTAAAATTGTAAACTAACCACCCAAAAAAACTCTAACAAACCTATCAATCTTTAATGTACATTTCAGTTTAGTTCGGGTCAACCAAAAAAAAGGATTCAGTTTTGGTTTTGCGATTCGGTCTTCAAGTTACATGTGAATATAATTGCGTTCAAATTGTTAAAAAAACCGAATCAAACCGATTAATTGCACCCCTAATGTCTATATATAAAACAATGTACAATAAAATTTCATTTTTGAACAGAAAGCAAATTAAAATTATATAAGCAACACTGAATTTCACCATCCAAAATAATCTAAAAAAACACACATAGTTAAGCTAAAGAAACTGAATGAGGAATACCAATTCTGGTTCTTTATAAATCCACATTTCTATGATCTTGCAATACATATTCCCATGACAAATCCACATGCATAGACAGACTTTATAAACAAACACAATAATATCCCACATTTCTATGAATAGAAACTGTAAGTCTTGGCTGAAAGTATGATCTGCCTGAGAGCTCCAATGGGTGCTATGATCATCAGAATAACACCAAGCACAATGCATACCTGAAACAAAGAATTACATAAAATTTAGATTTAATTAAAGATTTTATTTTCAACCAAAAATGAATTCTCATAAACTAAAACCTACCCAGTTGGCGATCCATGATAAGCTGAACCTCTTGGGCTTGTATATGACAAGCCACATAATGCATGGAAGCTGTTTCAAAAAAAGAAAAAGAAATAAAGAAGTGTTATTGAGTTTCATTTATTATGATCAAAATATGAAACAAAAGGCTTAAGTTTAAAAATTCATGTTCTCAAACAATTTATCATAATATTCAAAATGGAGTCTTACACAAAAGAAGCAATTTTTTGAAACAAAGGTAGAGGTTTGCTATCTGATTTCTTTATTGATTTTGAATAATATAATGCATTGAAATAGAAAATAAAATCACTTACAAAGTAAGTCGTGGGAGCGAACGCGAATCCTCCAAAGAATCCAAGAAGACTGCCGAAGAAGGGGAAGGTTATTCCCACAAACATAGTAAATGCTGAATCAAGGCAATGCAAATGCTGTGAGTGTTATGTATATAAAGAAATAGATCTCATAATCATACATGTATAAACCTCTGATAGGGGTCTTTTAACATATTCAGAATGAATTTTGATCAAATTTTGAATCATTGTATAGACATTTTATATAAACAACTTTAATTTACGATGAAACTCACCGACGTATAAAGATCGAGCGATCAAGCGAAGGGTAAGGCCTGGAGGGAACTTCATCTTCTTCACTAGAACTGTCTCTATCATGTCGAATACGGGCATTGCGTATATCTACAGTGAATAATTTGGAAATAATTTGTAATATGCAAAAAAATAAAAAGTAACTTATGACATATAAAACATTATAAAGACGACTTTTAAGAAGTAATAGAATTTGAATTAATATAGATTTTAAATCTAGCAAAGCCAAGACTAGGGGAGAGCTTCTTTGCAAAAGTATTGTTAATAAACACATGAATTATTGTGTAAGACATGTATTGTTAACTGAAATGTGAATTAATTAATATATAATTGAGAGCATCAATTGACAAACCTGATAGCTTCCAATAACATGGATGACAACAAACATGTTCGCCATGGCGATGAGCCATCGGGGCTTGGAGAGGGAGATGAGGATGTTATCTTCGACAGAGTTCCCGAACGCCCAGTACCCGATCAACGCGACTGGGAAGTAGCACGCCGCGACGACAATGTAGGCGACGATGACGCCCTTCCACATTGGCTTCTTGGACGGTTTTTCAGGCGTTGAGGGGATGGTGGCCTGGATCTCCAGGACCACGTTGTGTCCGGCGTAGGCAAACGCGACATCCCCCAAGGCACTGAAGAAGTTGAAGATTGCTCCGCCCGTACTGTGCGCCCTGTACCCATAGTCCACGTCCACTTGCTTTCCCTTGTGGACGGAGGCTCCCCAGGCGATCGTGGAATAACTATTCCAGAATTTAACAAAAACCGTAATTATACAGAATTTGGAGATTCTACTTATACTGAGAATTAAGAAAGTAGTTATTCTAAAAAATTAAGCCTGAAAATGCAGAAGTCGCATACAAATATATGAACTACTTCGACATATACTGAGAATTAAGAAAGAATGGAAACATAAAAAATAAAAATAAAAAATTCATAAAAATCACCAAAACTATAATGACTTTTTACAAATTAAACATACCGAAGATGATTTTAAACTTTAAAATCAAACATACCAAAGTCAAGTTTGAGCATTTTTTTCTTTATAAATTAATTCTGTTGCACAAGTAAAACCATGCATCATGAATTATATAATACATATCTATTTCACTTAAAACACAAATGAACTCTAAAAACATGCTTTTAATATATAGATCGGTCAATAACTCAAAATATTTGATGAAGAGATGAGATACAATCAGTGCTAAATTCTATCGGTATTAAATTGAGAAAGTTCTAGATTCTTTCAGTATTAAATTGGGAATGTGATCGAATACCTGAGAGACATGACTGCGGCGGCGAGGGAGATACCAGAGATGGAATTGAAATTGGGGAGTTGAGAGAGCACAAAATGCACCGATGCGAAGATCATGATGAAGAAGCTGAGTTTGATGTTCTTGCAGTCGGGGCAGACGGAGTCGTGGAACTTCTTTAGGGATTTCCCGCCGGTGACCATGTAGACGATGTTCACGCCGACCTCCACGATCAGTTGCTGCGGCACAACTATCCATAGCCCCAGCTTCTCGCCAAAGGCGTGCTGCCCGAGCTCGTGGTACCGGTCAAAACGCTTACCGGGAACCATCTCGTGCATCTCCACCATTTGCCATAGAGTGTATAGGGTTATGACCCAGGAGATGACCAAGACCGCAATGCCTGGGCCCCTACAACAACGGGTTTGGAGAGATTTTAGATTTTTAGAAAAGCTGATAATGCTTTTTTCTATCTCGATGTTTTGAATGATGTTATTTTTGGTTTGAGATTTTAGATTTTAGAAAATTGTTTTTAGTCAAATATTGAATCAAACATGGTTTTTTTTAATATTTTGATATTATAAAAAGAAATATTATAAAAAGATAATTTTGGTTGGAATTAGAGGTTTCAGATATGTCATTCAAACTAATTATTCAAAATAAATACCTAGTGTGTGTGTCTCATTAGTAATTATGGATTTAAAATTTTTATTAAATTTATTAAATGATAATTAGTTGTATAAATTAGCAGCTTCTATTGAAGAAAATCGTGATTTCTTAATAAAAAAACAGTGAGACATATCATACTTTTGAAAACTCATTGAAAATCACTTTTGATAAAAAAAAATTATTTGAAAGAATATTTTCAAACGCATCCCAAATGAACATTCTAATACATCAACAGTTTTATAATCGATTAAATAACAATGGTGAATTATTTTTAATAAAACTCATATTTTCATTAAAGCATGATTGTTATAAAAGTATTTCTTATATTACAATTTCCAAAATTTCGATTAAAAAATTAACCTTTTTTATTATTCAGAAACGTATAAAAGACATTATTATTGAGATTCACAAAGGAACAAATAATCTCTTTGTCATGGAATGCATAAAATAATCTCCTATTCTTAAAATTTTAAAAGAATACGGATTGCAATCCATCAGAAAATTATATTATTACTCAGAAAATCATACATAGATACAATATTTTTTTTTTGTTGCTTGGTAATTGGTGGGGGGAGTGGATTCGAACCCATGACCTCCCTTTCGGGGAGAGTGCGTCTCGACCACCCCACTAGGGGGCTTTCACTACATAGATAAAGTTTATATAAGATTGGTATTATAACACAGTTTTTTCACAAGCCTCTCATAAAAAGCCAATCTTTTTAATTTAAATAATAAAAAAATACAAAAACAAATCCATCATTCAGAACACCCATTAATCAAAACGACTGATAAACCAACAATCACATAAAAATCACAAACCCTAATAAGATCCAAGCACGCCCACATAATTTTTTTTTTAACCAATCATACCAGACATAAAAAAATCCATCCTTCATCAAAATCATCTTTTTTATAAAAAAAAAAAAAAATCACCAAAACCCATTATTTAAAAACCATCTTTAATCAAAATCATCAACACCATCAATCAAAACCACAAAAAAAAACCCAACAATCACATAGAAGAGCACAAACCCTAATAAGATCAAGCACACCCACGTAAAAAAAACAAAAAAACAAAAAACGAAACCAATAACACACATTCAAAAAAATAATATCTTTCTATTATTTTAATAAAATCATCAAAACCCATCATTAAAAAAACCATGTTTTGTCAAAATCATAAACAACCACCAAAAAACCATAAGAAAACCACAGACCCACACCACATAAAAAAATAATTCATCATAGCCTATAATTTAAAAAAACATCAACACCCACCAATCAACACCATAAAAAAAAACCATCAACCCTAATAAGATCCAAACACACCCAAATCAAAAAAAAAAAAATCAATATATAAAACACATACCATCCAAGCTCAGACATGGCAAAAGGCAGGCTGAGGACTCCGGCGCCAACCATGGCGGTGACGTTGTGGAACGCCGAATACCACCATTTTGCGTTCCGAGACGACGTTATGGGAAGCCAGTCGTCAATGGCCTTCTCCTTCTCCGTCCGTTGCTGCTGCTTCGAGACCTCCAAAGATGAAGCCTGAGCAGCCATTGATGATTCTCTCACTCTCCCCAAAAAACAATCAATAACCAAATAACAATACTAATAAGAGCTTCTGAAAAGATTTCAGAAAATCAAAGCTATGGTTCTCTGTTTATATGTGACTATTAACAACTATTAACGTGTGTAAGCTGTATTGAAGCTGTATTGGTACTAAATATGGGAATGACAGTTTTTCGTATGTTTTTTTTGGGATGACAGTGATGAACTTCAAGGCTATTTATGGCTTTTTTGGTCAGTTAGGGATTGGTGAATCTCCTATAAATAAGACTATAAAAAAGAGTTTGGTAAAAAATGGACGGTCGTGATTATCGATTTGGGGCTGATTATAATTTACCAAAGATTAGGTGATTAGATATATGTTTGACCAAATCGATTCTCATTTTAAATTTTAAGTTATAAATATTGGTTTTAGAATTGAATGATAAATATTTGAATTGAAATGAGATGAGGATATATAGTGACTCATTTATTATTAACAAATGCAACTCATTTATTTTAGAGGTTTTCGGATATATTATATAGGGAAAATGACTTAAAAAGTCTTTTAAAAGTTAGAAATACCCAAACCAGCCATTTTTTAAAATTATAATTAAAAAAGTCTCATTTTATAATTTTAGAAACGCGAAAGACTAATCTACCCTTACACAATCAGATCCTTAATACATTCCATATCTCTCAACTTTGTTAAAATATTTAACTCTCTTAATTTTATTAATATATTTCACACATTTTCATGTAGATCAATTTTTTTAATCGTAAATTCTTTGTGATTAGGTGGATTTTGTAAAATATCTCCAATATAATTTAAGATTTTTATGATGAACCCCATTAAATGTTGATGTTTTTTTTTTTTAAATTGATATGTACTAATGATATTATAAAAATATGTAAATAGCCAAAAAATTAAAAATGTGAATAAATGTTTAGAATACTAAAATATCATCTGCTGCATTGGGTCACAAGACATATTTAAATTACATATTATAATTATATACAATGAAAAATGATAAATAATATTAAGTAAGATATATATAAGAAACACACAGTATGATATATAATAACAAAATCTCTAATATGATTGATTTTTATTATGTATAGAGAGATTGTTGTTTTGTAGGAAAAATAAATTTTTAATGTGAAATGAAGAGGGATATTAAAAATTTAATTACATATAGGGAAAATGACTAAAAAAATCTCTCAAAAGTTAGAAATACCTAAATCAGCCACATTTTAAAATTATACATAAAAAAGTCTCATTTTACAATTTTGGAAACACAAAAGACTAATATACCCTTATGCAATTAAATTCTTAATACATTCATATCTCATAACTTTGATAAAATATTTCACCCTCTTAATTTTATTAATATATTTCACACATTTTCATATAGATGGATTTTTTTATTGTAAATTCTTTGTAATTATGTGGATTTTGTGAAATATGTACCAATATAATTTAATTTTTTTATGATGAACTCCATTAAATATTGATTTTTTTTAAAAAATGAATATGTACTAATGATATAATAAAAATGTGTAAATAGCTAAAAAATAAAAAATGGGAATAAAAATTTAAAATATTAAAATATCATCTGTTGCATTGAGGCACAACATATATTTAAATTACATATTATGATTATAAACAATGAAAAATAATAAACAATATCATGTAAGATATATATAAGAAACACACAATATGATATATAATAACAAATAAGAGGATTGATTTTCATCATATATAGAGATATTGTTATTTTGTAGGAAAAATAGGTTTTTAGTATGGAATAAAAAGTGATATTAAATATTTAATTACTTAAGGAAGATTAATCTTTTGTATTTTCAAAACTGTGAAATGAGATTTTTTTAGGTGTAATTTTAAAAAATGGCTGATTTGGGTATTTCAAACTCTTAAAAGAAATTTTGTGGTAATTTTCCCTTATATATACCCTTGAAATAATCTTATCTTATTTAAATACTGTGCTAGTGAAACACTATTTACATCATGCGATTAATGTAGAAACAATATTATTGATGTTTTCGACATGATTCTCAAATAAAATTTAACAAAAAGGGAGCATTGATATATATGTTCACATTTAGAAAAAGAAGGATAGTTGAAATTGAGATATATATTATAATTAATAAGCCTGAGAAATCTACTATTCATAAAAATTTATAGAATTTTATGTTGAACTCATTTTATTCACACTTTTACTATCATGATTTCATTTTTAACTATCCGTTTGGTTTCATGTAGAGGGATTTTTTTTACATGGAAAAACTTTTCCCGCTAAATGAAAACTATTTTCAGCGTTTGGTTGTATTGAAATAATTTTATTGAAAATGATTTTCATTGTTTGTTTTCTCACAAAATGTTAACATGAAATTATTTTTTAGTATTTGGATCTATAAATTAAGGAAATATTTTTTTTCATATGTATGCATTAATGTCAAATAATAAATATAAAAAAATATAATAACCATATTTACGTGAAATTATTTTCTAGTGCTTTCTTGATGGTTGTATTGTTGGGGTTATAATAAAAAATAAATACTAATAGGGAGTGGATTTCATTGTCTAAATTATTTGGAATAATCTAATTCTAACCACATGTCATTTAAAAAATGTAAGCACAAATCAAGGAAAATAAATTCCAATATTTTGAATGTGTACGTTTATTTAAATTTAGATACAATAACATCCATCAAAGAAAAATATCTACAAAAAATCATAAATTTTATTTATATCTATCCGTAATAATGAGTCAAATAATAATATTTATTTATTAAAACAAAAAATGGAATATTGATTAATTAAATATTGAAAATCTACAATGTAGATCATATTTTTGGGCTCAAATCAAGACAAAATGAATTCCTATATTTTTAATTTTTAAGTTAATTTAAATTTAGATATACGTACTAACATCTATGAAAGGAAATATCTAAAAAATATTTCAATTTTATTTCTATAATGATTCAAATTAGAATATATATTTATTGAAAAAGAAAATGGAAAATTGACTGGATATTGAAAATCTATTGTGATTTGAAAAATCTACAGATATTTTTAAAGAATCAAATATGTCTTATTATCTTTATCTTCTATATTTTAAAATTTTAACAACTTCCCATAGATAAATATTGAATATATTTTAATCCAGAAAAAAATGGGGAGGTTTGTGAAGATTAGGATTCATAGTTATATAGAAAACTAATAGGGGGTAGTCAATTAGGATTTTCATGGACAAATTGTCCATGTTCATGGATTTGTAAATCTTGTGTTTTTCAATCAGGAAATTGGTTTGTGGACAAAAAGTCTCGTGTTATTCAACTGAGACATTATTTCGTGGACAAAAAGTCCAGTGTTATTCGATTGAGACATTATTTCGTGGACAAAAAGTCCAGCGTTATTCGATTGAGACATTATTTCGTGGACAAAAAGTCCAGCGTTATTCGATTGAGACATTATTTCGTGGACAAAAAGTCCAGTGTTATTCGATTGAGACATTATTTCGTGGACATAAAATCCAGTGTTATTCGATGGAGACATTATTTCGTGGACAAAAAGTCCAGCGTTATTCGATTGAGACTCTTCATAGTAGACATTTTGTCTTTTGTTAGTCAATTTAAACAGGATTTGTAAAGACTTTCATAAGTGATGGATTTTTGTGGACTTTTGTGGACTTTAGAGAGAGAAATACAAAGGAAAAAGTCATTTCAGAATCCCACCCAAATGAGTGGGATTCTCATGGACTTTTATTTTAGTATTGTGAATATTTCTTCTTTTTTTTTCTTTCAACAAAACTCATTTATGATTTTTATCCTATGCCTTTCATATTTTTATTCATATTTTTTTTCTTTATTTATATCTTTTTTTTCTGAATATCCATTTGTATGAAATATTGCTATCACCTCAAATGTTTGATGAATATATGAGAATGGTAGATTTGCTTGTGTTGCAATAAATCATTTCATTATTATATATTATATAATATATGCCTAAATCATCCACAATTATTTTCTAAAATATAGATTTATTATAGATTTGATTATATGTAAAATGTTTTATTTGATTTTCTTTGAAGAAGTTTCTATTTTTGTATAATATACATCCATTTTTTTATAATGTTCAGACATATATAAAAATAAAAAGATATATTTAGGCATATGAATATATATGACTAAATATATTGATTGCTTTTATTTCATTTTTTATTTAAAATAATATAATGACCACTTTTATTTTATTTTATTTTAAGTAATATAATTTATGATTTTATTTCATTATATTTGAAGAGATGTAATGTATGATTTTTATATAATATATATATTTTCTTATTTTTTATTGTCTTCCTAGTTGAAAACCCATTCATCCCCTCTATGAAATTCTCTCTTTATAACAGAAAAAAAAGGTTAGCTCATTGTGGATTTTTCTCAATATAAGGTTTTTTTTCTTTTTTTTTTTATATTTTAGATCGATTGTTTCGAATAAAGAAGAATTTTTTATGAATGTAAATATGTATGAAATATTGATATCGACTCATATGTTTGATGAATGTAAGAATTATGGATTTGTTTGTGTTGCAATCAATTATTTTCATTATTTGTTTTTATCATGGCATTCTAACAATATGCATTTCAGATAAGTGAAGATTGATATTTACTATATTAAATTATATTTTATGTTAGGTATGATGAGTTCTTTATTTGTTATTTAAATCCAAAAACATTATTGTGTTTATTAATAGAAATCCATATGTGAAAATAGTCAATCTGTGAAAGAATGCTAAAATCTGTGAAAGTCTTTAAAAGTCTATGAGAGTGATTTGTGAAAGTCTGCAAATGTCTATGAAAGTCTGTGAAAGTCCATGAAAGTCAATAAGAGTGATTTGTGAAAGTCTGCAAATGTCTGTGAAAAGTCTGTGAAAGTCCATGAGAATAATTTGTGAAAGTCTACAAATGTTTGTGAAAGTCCATGAGAGTCAATATGTAAAAGTCTACAAAAGTTTGTGAAAGTCTGCAAAAGTCTGTGAAAGTCTATGAGAGTCAATCTATGAAAGTCTGCAAAAGTCTATGAAAGTCTGCAGAAGTCTGTGAAAGTCTGCAAAGTCTACAAAAGTCCATCACTTAAACAATGTCCACAGAAATCCATCAAAGTCCGTATCGACTACCCCCCTAATAATGAAGTTTTACACCCCAACAAAAGTTGCCTATCCATGTTTTCAGCCGGATTTACAACTTATATCCTGTTTGGATGTGAGGTGGGCGTTAAAATTTTGAAAATTTGATGACTTTTTACAAACATTGTTTCAACACTATTTGGATCTGTATTTATTGGTAACTCTGAATAATTTTTAAACTAACCTTATTGAATATATATCATGCTAGTAGGACAATTCCAATTTTTGTTATTTCAACCTAACATCTAAGTTAATGTAATAGGTGTTGGATGCAAAAATTATAACAGAAAATGGAAGTGTTTTACTGGCACCCAAAAAAATAAAAAGGCACGATTAGGGGGAATGATGGGGATGTAGAAGATGGACAACTAAGAATTGCAGCATTTTGAAATTCAAAATAAAAGGGAAAATGCATGTGGATGGCTGGATGCATGAATCCAACACCTCAAAAACATGGTGGAATGAATTAATTATCCTCCCAACTATATATAAATACTGTCCACCAATTTCAGTAAATGTCAGTTTTAGAATTTAATGATAAATATTTGAATTTAAATGAGATGAGATAATATAGTCAAATCTCATTTATTGGTTTCCAAAATTATCTCTTTTAATATATGTGTATATTAATTGTTGTTGTTATTGGTATCATTATTCAAAAAAGAAAACGCAACGCATTTATTTTATTTTAGAGTGTTTTTCATTAGGGATTTTTGGATGCATACCCCTGAAATAATTACATTTTATTAAAATACCGCTAGTGAAATACTATTTATGTTAGTACCCTCAAAATGGCTTAAATTGTACATAAATGCCATTTTAAGTAGGGCTGGTAAACGAGCCAAACAGCTCAGGCTCGGCTCGGTTAAAACTCGTTCAGGCTCATTCAATTAGATAAACGAGCCGAGCTTGAACAATTTTTAAAGTTCGGTTTGTAAACGAGCCGAGCCCGAGCCTGGATGAACTCGTTTACTTAATAGAAAAAAAAGGAAACGAGTCAAGCCCGAACCGAGCTCGAGCTCGAGCTCGAGCCCAAGCTTATGTTATTTTCACATGTATAAGGTATTGTAATTCGACTTGGCTTGTTTAACAAACAAGCGGAGCCGAACTTCAACCGAGCTTTTCACGAGCCCAACGAGCCGAGCTTGAACACAAAATAAAGCTCGGTCCCGAACCCGAGCCGAGCCTGTTGCTAAATGAGTCAAGCCTGAGCAAATCAAAGTTCGACTCGATCAGCTCGTTTACCACCCCTAATTTTAAGAGGTATTATTGTAACACACTTAAAATATTTATATTATGCATAAATACCCTTCAAAAGGGTGTGGTACATAATTTAATTTTTTTTAGGGTATTGATGGTAGTAGAGTTTCAAGGTGGATAGTTTGACTATATAAATTTTTTTAGGAGGTATATATATATGTAAAAATCCTTTTTTATTATATATATATATATATATATAGGGAGCCGATTAGGTGCGGTTTACGGTCGGTGCGGTGCGCGATCACGGGCCGTCGATCACGGGTCCATCGCATCGGACGGTCGGGTGCGATTCACGTCGACCGTTGGATGCGATGGACCCGCGATCGGACGATCCACGTCGTAAACCGCACCGACCGCATACCGCACGTAATCGCGACCATATATATATATATATATATATATATATATATATATATATATATATATATATAGTCGAGTGATAGCGTGCGGTCGTCCGCACGGTGCGGATTCGACTACGGACCGTCGATCACGGGTCCATCGCATCCGACGGTCGAAGTGAATCGCACTCGACCGTCCGATGCGATGGACCCCGTGATCGACGGCCCGTAATCGAATCCGCACCGACCGTAATCCGCACGTAATCACGAGTCATATATATATATATATATATATATATATATATATAATGAGCTAGGGTTTTTCATTTTTATGTGCTTCCTCATATTTCTTTTAAGTCCCCAACTTCAAAAGCGTATTTTTTTTATTAGTCTCTCAGCCAAATGTCCATCTGTTTGGGCTGATGAATAGTTGAAATTCCTAAACCACCCTTTAGAATTTTTAACTTATTTATATTGCATTTTAAGTCTCTAAATTCAAACAACTTTTTTCATTTTTAATCCCTACAAAATGTCCGTCTATTCGGGGCTAATGGATAGTTAAAATTCTTAAATTACTCATCCCCTAAATAAAAGAAACCTTCAATAAAACCATTTTCAAACTTACAAAATACATAGACATTTTGTTCATGGACCAATAAAAAAAAGACATTGAAATTGATGACTTAAAATGAAATATGAAAAAAGGAGGGCTGATCACTAAATAATAATATATATTATTCAAATTTTCATACAAACGTTTCACAAAAGGTCTAATAACGAAATAGACGTTTAAAGTTGAGGATTTAAATACAAATATGAAGAAAGAGGGGATTAATCGCTAAATAACATAATTTACAATGACTTAAAAATAAAATCCATTTTTTTCTAATATTTATGTATAAATATCATAAAATATAAAATTTTGTATTTTTTTTAAAAATAAATAAGTTTAAATTGGTGATGCCATTAATGTAGAAACAATATATTATTAATGATTTCTATAAGATTCTCAAAGGAACTAGTTAAACAAAACTTACATAAGTGAGTATAGATATATATGTTCACAATTAGAAAAAGAAAGGCAGTTGAAATTGAGATATATATGATAATTAATAAGCATGAAAATCTCCCATTCATAAAATTGTATAGAATTTTATTCTGATTTTTACTATCCGAATTTCATATTTTACTATACATGTTTTTAGCCACATTTACAACTTGTATCCTGTTTGGATGTGAGGTGGAAATGTTGAGATTTTGAAAATTCGATCGACTTTTTACAAACATTATTTCAACACTGTTTGGATTTGTAATTATTGGTAACCCTGAATAATTTTTCAACTAGTCTTATTGAATACTATGCAGTAGAACAATTCCAATTTTAGTTATTTCAAATATTTCAATTATTGTCTTTAAGCTATTATTTTTTTTACAAAAAAAAAGATAAAATTCAGACATACATGCACCAATATTGAATGTTGAAATAATTTTTTTAAAAGAATAATGCAGGTTTTAAACAAAATTAATTTAATTGTTTCCCTTATTTTTAGTTTTCTGAACTAATGTTCATTCATTAATAACTAATCGAGCCATCGATGGCCTTTTCCTTCTCCGACCGTTGCTGCGTCCATTGATGATTCACTCACTCACAAAAAAAAATCAATATAAACCAACTAACACCAACAAGAGCTTAAAAAGATAAATTAGATATTTGTTTTTGATTTACTGTTAATATTGTTGTCTATTAATACAGGTGACCGCAGTTGCATTCAACCTTTTTGATTTCTTAGTTTTTATAAGTCTCGTGTAGTTCTGCCACATGGCGGTCAATGGTCCTGTTTTTGGAATAATTTGTTATTAAATGACATGAGATTACATAGTTTAACTCATTTAATAGTTTCTAAAAATAATTACATTGACATTAAAAATAATCACATTTTAAATTTTAAAAAATGATTTTCTTTTCAGTACTCCAAAATTATCCTTTTATTTTTTATATGTATTAGTTGTTGTTGTTTACCATTGTAGTTTAGAGTGTTTTTCATTATTGATTTTTATATTTTTTTAGAATGATCTATAATTTTTTTTCTTCTAATATTTATGTATAAATATCATAAAATTGAATATTCTGAATTTTTGAAATGTATTAAATTAATGATGATGCGATTAATGTAGGAACAATATTATTGATGGTTTCTAAAGTAACAACAAGATTCTCAGAGGAACTAGTTAACAAAACTTATATAAGAAAAAGAGTACAGATAAATATGTTCACATTTAGAAAAAGAAGTTGAAATTGAATTACATATTATAATTATTAAGTGTGAAAAATCTGCATTTCACAAAATTTTATTGAATTTTGTATTGAACTCATTTTATTCACACTTTTACTATCAGAATTTCATCTTTAATAACACGTTTTTAGTTGGATTCAATGTTTGGATGTGAAGTGGAGACGTTGAGATTTAAAAAAAGGAAAAATGACAAAAAAAAATCCTCTAAGAGTTTGAAATACCTAAATCAGCCATTTTTAAAAATTATACCTAAAAAAGTCTCATTTCACAGTTTTGAAAACACAAAAGACTAATATGTCCTTATGTAATTAAATCTTTTATATCCCTTTTTATTCCACACTAAAAATTTATTTTTCTACAAAAACAACAATCTCTCTATAATGACGAAAATTAATCATCTTAGATATTTTGTTATTTTATATCATACTGTGTGTTTCTGATATATAACTTACATGATATTGTTTATCATTTTTCATTGTGTATAATCATAATATGTCATTTAAATATGTGTTATGCCTCAATGCAGCGGATGATATTTTAGTATTCTAAATTTTTATTCATATTTTTTATTTTTTTTGGCTATTTACATATTTTTATGACATCATTAATACATATTCATTTTTTTAAAAAAATCATCATTTAATGTAATTGATCATAAAAAACTCAAATTATATTGGTACATATTTCACAAAATCCACATAATCACAAATAATTTAGAATAAAAAAAAGTTGACCTACATGAAAATATGTCAAATATATTAATAAAATTATGAGGGTGAAATATTTTAACAAAGTTAAGAGGTATGAAATATATTAAAGATTTAATTGTATAAGAGTAGATTAGTCTTTTGTGTTTCCAAAATTGTAAAATGAGACTTTTTAAGGTATAATTTTAAAAAGTTGTTGATTTAGATATTTCTAACTTTTGAGAGACTTTTTTAGTTATTTTTCCTTTAAAAAATTCATTGATTTTTTACAAATATTGTTTCAACGCAAACTCTGAATAATGTTTCAACTAGCCTTACTAAAATATTATGCTAATTAAACAATTCCAATTTTAGTTATAATTTTCATCCCAGTATCTAAGGCTGGTTATGTAACATGTGTTAGGGTGCAAAGTGTAACAAAAAAATGAGGAGAGTTTCTCACGAGAAGGGGATGGAGAGGATGAACAACTTGAATATTGTCTTTATGTAAGCATTATATTATATATTATATTATATTATAGAAAATAATGAATTCCATCATTTTGAAATTCAAAATAAAAGGGGAAATGCATGTGGATGGCTCAATGCATGAATCCAACACCTCAAAGACATGATGGAATAAATGACATTAAAATGTCAATGTGCACTTATTTATCCTCCCAACTATATATAAATACTGTCCACCAATTCCATTAATCTACCCTCATCTCTAATAATTTCAACAAAAAAAAAAAAATTATGTTCTCGAAATATCAGAGGAAGTCGATATAACTATGTCAAAAGGTAAGAATTGTGAACATATCAAATTATATAAATTATAATATGATTTTGGAAAAAATGTTTTTTTTATAGTAATTATCGTTATTTAAGGACCAAATATTTCAATTATTGTCTTTAAGCTATTATTTTTTTTACAAAAAAAAAGAAGATAAAATTCAGACATACATGCACCAATATTGATGGAAGATAAAATTCAGACATACATGCACCAATTATTGTCTTTAAGCTATTATTTTTTTTACAAAAAAAAAGAAGATAAAATTCAGACATACATGCACCAATATTGATGGAAGTCATTTTTTACGAGCTTGGTGAATGTTGAAATAATTTTTTAAAAAGAATAATGCAGGTTTTAAACAAAATTAATTCAATTGTTTCCCTTTTTTTAGTTTTCTGAACTAATGTTCATTCATTAATAACTAATCTCTACGGAACATAATTTATATATTTTATCTAAGAATGGATTTTATTTAAATTGATGTTAAGAGATTGATTTTCATATATTTTTATTTTGTGATAGGAATATTACTTGACGACGGAAGCGACTCATTCATGTCTTTTCCTTCTCGGACTAGGCGATGCAATTTAAGGCTACTTATGGATTTTTTTTGGTCAGTTAGGGATTGGTGAATCTCTTATAAATGGATGCACGGTCGTGATTAACGTGATTATCTGTTTCGGCTGATTATAAATTACCAAGATCAAGTGTATATATGTTTGACCAAATCAATTTTCATTTTCAATTTTAAGGAGAATAAATGTTAATTTTATAATTTAAAGATAAATATTTGACTTTAAATTTAAATGAGGTGAGATAATATAATCAAAACTCATTTATTAGTTTCCAAAATTATCTCTTTTAATACATGTATATATTAATTGTTGTTGTTATTATTAGTATCATTATTCAAAAAAATAAACGCAACGCATTTTTTTTATTTTAGAGTGTTTTTTATTAGGGATTCTTGGATATATACCCCTGAAATAATTACATTTTGTTAAAATACTGCTAGTGAAATACTATTTATGTTAGTACCCCTCAAAATGGCTTAAATTGTGCATAAATGCCATTTTAAGGGGTATTATTGTAACACACTTAAAATATTTATATTGTGCATAAATACCCTTCAAAAGGGCATGACACATAATTTAAATTTTTTTAGGGTATTGATGATAGTAGAGTTTCAAGGTGGGTATTTTGATGATATAAATTTTTTTTAGGATGTATATATGCAAAAATCATTTTTATTATATATATATATATATATATATATAGGGAGCCGATTACATGCGGTTTACGGTCGGTGCGGTGCGCGATCACGGGCCGTCGATCACGGGTCCATCGCATCGGACGGTCGGGTGCGATTCACGTCGACCGTTGGATGCGATGGACCCGCGATCGAACGGCCCACGTCGTAAACCGCATCGACCGCACACCGCACGTAATCGCGACCATATATATATATATATATATATATATATATATATATATATATATATATAGGGAGCCGATTAGGTGCGGTTTACGGTCGGTGCGGTGCGCGATCACGGGCCGTCGATCACGGGTCCATCGCATCGGACGGTCGGGTGCGATTCACGTCGACCGTTGGATGCGATGGACCCGCGATCGGACGATCCACGTCGTAAACCGCACCGACCGCATACCGCACGTAATCGCGACCATATATATATATATATATATATATATATATATATATACGGGGGCGATTACATGCGGCGAACGGCAGGTGCGGCGGCGACGTGGGCCGTTCGATCGCGGGTTCATCGCATCCAACGGTCGACGTGAATCGCACCCAACCGTCCGATGCGATGGACCCGTGATCGACGGCCCACGATCGACGCCGCACCTGCCGTTCACCGCAGGTAATCGGCCCCCAATATATATATATATATATATATATATATATATATAATAAAATTAAATGAGCTAAGGTTTTTTATTTTTATGCGCTTCTTCATATTTCTTTTAAGTCTCCAACTTCAAAAGCGTATTTTTTTATTAGTCCCTCCGCCAAATGTCCATCTGTTTGGGCTGACGAATAGTTGAAATTCCTAAACCACCGTTTGGAATTTTTATTTTTAAGTCCATGTAAACTATGTCATTTAGTGATCGATCACTCACTTCTTCATATTGCATTTTAAGTCTCCAACTTCAAAAACTTTTTTATTTTTAATCCCTACAAAACATCTGTCTATTTGAGGCTAATGGATAGTTAAAATAATTAAAATACATTGAAATTGATGACTTAAAATGAAAAATGGAAAAAAGGAGGGGTTGATCACTAAATAACAGTATATATTATTCAAATTTTCAGACAAATGTTTCACACAGGGACTAATAGCGAAATAGACGTTTGAAGTTGAAAATTTAAAAACAAATATGAAGAATGTAGGGATCAATCGCTAAATAACATAGTACAGTGACATAATAATAAAATCCATTTTTTCTAATATTTATGTATAAATATCATAAAATAGAAAATTTTGGTATTTTTTTTTAAAATAAATAAGTTTAAATGGATGATGCGATTAATGTAGAAACAATATATTACTGATGGTTTCTATAAGATTCTCAATGGAACTAGTTACAAAACTTACATAAGTGAGTATAGATATATGTTCACAATTAGAAAAAGAAAGACAGTTGAAATTGAGATTATATATCATAATTAATATACATGAAAAATCTCCCATTCATAAAATTTTATAGAATTTTATATTGAACTCATTTTATTCACACTTTTACTATCCGAATTTCATATTTTACTATACATGTGACAACACTATTTGGATTTGTAACTAATGGTAACTCTGAATAATTTTTTAACTAGACTAAGGGGCTGTTTGGTTACACTTTTTTTCAGTTCTTATTTAGCTTAAAGCTGAAAATCAGATTTAAGCTCGTTTGGATAGATGTCACTTAAGCACTGATTAAATCACTCGTTCAGTCATTTTTGACCAAAAATTTTAAGCCCACGTAACCTCACTTATTTACTCGCCAAACGGATTCAGCTATTCGTCCCGTCTGTGAAAAGACAAGGATACCCCTTTAAATGTTTGTTATTAACATAGGGTATTTAAACCCTCTTTAACTAAAGAAAGCCCTCTCTCTCCTCCTTTTTTTTCTCCACCGAAAACATCCCCCTTTGAACCCTAACATAGACGAGTAAACCAACAGCTCTCGTCGACCCCCCTTCGACCTCTTCCCCTGCTCGACGACCTATACCCTCGGATCTCCATGGCAGATCCAGTTCAGGTCCAGTCGCCGACGCATCAGGCCATCCTCGTCGCCTCACTGCCACCCATCGCCGCTTCAGGCCATACCCATCGAACCAAAAATCGATCCGAGGTATAATTTTTTTCCAAAAATGAACCCTAAATTCGCAAGTGCTCTTTTCTCTGTAATTTTTTGGGGTTCTGGTTCTCATTCAGGGGTGAATGCTTTGGTTGATTAGAAGTGCAGATACAAATTTTATTATATGGGTATCCTTCTAGTCCTGAAGTACTTGCATGCTTGAATTATTATGTGGTGCACAAGGATTTGTAGGGTGTTATAGATGATTCTATACGAGGAAACAGAGAAGTAACTGTATAAGGGATAAAATGGTGGACTGTTGTTGAGATGGATGATAAATATGATGATATATTATTTTGAGTGGTAATTAAAATGATATGTCTGTGTTACCCCATGTTTTTCTATTCGAATGAGGAGTATACAATAGAGGTTGGGTTGTAAATGCATATTTTTAGCAAGACAAGCATGTGATTGAGGCTAGTGTGAGTTGGAAAGTTGAAGAGGTGGGGTAGAGACATATAGTGGAGTAGATTTTAGAAACCATGGTTTTTCTAGGTGAAATGAATTTGGTTTCAGAATTAGCTTTACTATATCATAAACTCATGGTTGATGTGGTTTGATAAAGTATATTGAAAATATTGATAACTACACTGGTAAAGATAGGCTGAGCTGGGGGTCAAGGGTCTTGGGAAGGAGAGGAGCCTAAGAAAATTAAGGTTTATTTCACAATAATAAGGAACTTAAGACAAGATGTTCTGTCCCAGATATTTGCTGTCATTGTTTTTAAGCCACAAGAAGGCATCTAATATTGTAGGTAGATTTGATCAATGAAATTTATCATTTTCTAGGATAGCTTGTTCAATCTTCTTGTTGGCATATTAGCAAAGACATGAATAATGTCTTGTTGACTTATACATCAATAATCAGGGATCTTGTATGATTGAGACTCCCAAGCAGTTTTTGTTATATTTTGGGTTTGATATTCTATTGTGTTCCCTCAAACCTCCTGTTAAAAAGAAGATGCACTAAGGTTCTCACTTTGGTCCCCTCTCATTTTATTCAATGCCAAACACTTTTTTAAAAATTTGTGTCCCTGATTTCCCTCACAAACATTCCAATCCATGGTAGAAATTCATTTATCCAATCAAACCTTTTTTTTTTAACTATGTGCTAGCTATCCCCAGAATTAGAAATGAAGGCAGCCTTGAATTATTTGAAGCATTTTTTTTTAATATTGCCTCTAATGCACTATTGTTGTAATTATATATAAAGTGGCTACTCTCTTGTATAGAACAGAATTTAAAATTAGATGGGAAATGAGAGACCTATAGTGAAAAGTGATCCTTAGATTGAATAGAACTTACAAGAAATTTTTTAAATAGATTAGGCCCTTTATGGAAAGCTGAGAATAGGTGGATAGATTGCTCTGTTGAGTGGTGAAACAATGTTGATGTCCAGAGAAAACTGATTGATTTGTTTATTGCTTCTTATGTATAAACACATGATCATTTTTATACTGTAGAATATCGTGTGAAGTACTACTTCAGTCCATATACTCCTGTACACATTGATTAATATCCTGTCCCACAAGTCCACAACAGATCATGAAAATAATTGCAAACCCCACAATGATGTATTTGAATTTTAGTTGAGAATTGGCAGGTGTGCACTGGAACAACCAATGTTTCATGTGTTTGATAGGAGCTTTCTTATATGTAGGAAGTTGGCATTCCTCATAATATAATAACAACATATAATAATTACATTAGTACGTGATCACTCCATATCTTCAATGCTTTTCCAGTACCCTCTGCACCTTTGTTTTCCATTCAGAGAGCTTCTTTGAGATTACTAACCCATGAATACCCTTCCATTCATTCTTGACCCTATTAGCTTTGTGTAGCATGGAAACCAGCCACAAGATGCATAATGGGCTTTAGATATCATGATGAAGAGAGACAATTGACAACATTTGTTATATAGAATTTCATGTTCTGTCACATTGCAATTAATCCTAGAGTGGTAAGTCATAGACAGTGTAAACCATGATGAGTTGCTATTTGTATATCCATATATATCGTCCAGATGGAACAATTGTAAATTGATTTGTTGTCATTCATGTAATCAGGAACACCCACAATGTTTCATGTGGGTTGATGAATTGTGTCGGGCGCACGGACTCGATTCTTTTCCTATGCCAGTTCAAAAGAAGGTGGAGAAGGCCGCCTCAGTTGCACGCCCCATAGGATTACTCATCTTTGGATGCTGCTCATGCTTATGTATTATATTGATGGTCTTTGTTATCTTTTTTTTACTTGTGCTCCTGGCCATCAAATGACCGTAGAATTTGGATTATAAAACCAATCCTATGTATTGTAAATATTCACTGATCAAATAACTTTTTTTTTTAATTTGTGGAAGTTCTAACATTCTGATGTATTTATCTATTGTAACATATATAGTACAATGTTTGTGTGAACCCAGGTATTATGTTTGATGATCTATAGGGAATTTTTCCTTTTTAATCAGCTAATGTTGTAATAGTCAATGGTAATTATCTTTATGTGATAATTACATGATATGTAGCTTTGTCAAGAATTATTAAAAACTTGTTTCAAAATTTAAATTTTTATCTGATTACTAGGACTTTTCAAATCTGGTAAATATTTACCGCATCATAAAAATCAGGTAAGAGCCAGAAAATTTTTTTAATACAATCTGCCTAGGCTCATGATTATGTTCTAACAAGTCATTAAAGTGCAGTATCTCATAATTTATTAAATAGACATATATCAAAGTATCTGTTTTTAATAAATAGAAAAAAAAAGCAAATAATCAAGTTTTCAACCAAACATCAAATTACATTCAGCACTTATTAAATGGACCAAAACACCCTTACCATAAGCACTACTCTTTAGTACTGAACCAAACACACTTATTTTCATAAGTGCTTATAATTTCTGCTGAACCAAACACTTTTATCTTTTGAACTGATTAAAACTTATCAGGACTTATATAATCTGCACTTATGAATCAGGACTTAAAATCAGCTTTCCGCTGAACCAAACGGCCCCTAATTGAATATTATGCTAATAGAACAATTCCAATTTTAGTTATTTCAACCTAAAATCTAAGACTTGTTATGTATAGGTGTTGGGGGTGCAAATTATAACAAAAAATGAAAAGGCACAATTAGGGAGAATTTCTGATGTAGAAGATGGACAACTTGAATATGGTCTTATGTATGCATATATCAAGCATTAAATAGTAGAAAATGATTAATTGCATCATTTTTTCAAAATAAAGGGGGAAATGCATGTGGATGGTTGGATGCATGAATCCAACACCTCAAAAATATGATGGAATGAATGACATTAACATGTCAATGTGCACTTATTTATCTTCCCAACTATACATAAATACTAAAACGAGAATATGTCCACCAATTCCATCAATCTACCTTCATCTCTAATAATAATTTTTTTTAGAAAAATTAAATTATATTGTCATGGTATCAGAGGAAGTCAGTCGACATAACTATGTCAAAAGGTAAGAATTGTGAATATATCAAATTATATAAATTATAAAATTATTGCAAAAAATGATTTTTTTTAAAAATATTTCAATTGTTTTCTTTACGCTATAATTTTTTTTAAAAGTAAATAAAATAAAATTCACACGTACATTTCTGATGAGCTTGGTGCGTTTTGAAATAATTTTTTTAAGAGAATAATGAAGGTCTTAAACAAAATTAACTCAATTGTTTCTCTTTTTTTAGTTTTCTGATCTAAAGTTCATTCACTAATAACTAATCTGAACATATTTTATATATTTCATCGAAGGATTGAATATTATTTAAATTGAAGTTAAGATATTTATTTTCTTTTTTTATATTTTATTTTAGGAAATATTCTAGACAATGTTAGTGGAAGCTAATCATGTAAGATATATTTACTTCTTCTTGGACCTCGCCTAAACGATCACTCACTCCAAAAAAACAATCAATAAAAACCAATACCTTATAAAGAGAAATCATATATTTGTTTTTGATTTACTATTAATATTAGAAATGATTAAGCTTATAAAGAGAAATTGTTTTTGATTTATTATTAATATTGGAAATGATTAGTGAAGCTTATCCTATCAATTACTTTATTATATATTGTAATGCACTTTGTATATTTTATTTAAAAAATGCTGAAGGACCTAAAAAATAATAAATTATTTTGTTAAATTTAAAATTTAGATAAAATCTTAATGAATAAGTTGCACATAAAATTTCAATTTTGATAAGATTAAATTTGGAACTGTAAATCTTGACCCAAAAAAACATTTTAAATTATATAACAATCTTTTAGATTTGGGATATCATTTAATTTGAATGGTGGAATTTTAACTTTTGAAATTCATAAGATTTTAAAATTCATATAAAACCATAATTGGATAAGATTGATATAGAAATTTAAAATTTTAATTGTAGTTGAATAAAATTTACAAATACTCCTTGCAAAATTTAAATCACGCAACCCATATAAAAAAACCTTCATTTGGGGGATTTTGTACCCAAAGTGCGGGGAAGGAGAGATTTAAATCATCCTAAAATAAAATATAAAAAAATAATTCAACTTTTACAAAGAAAAACGATACTGGGTATTCTGAAATAAAAAAATTATACCCTTAAATATACTACATTCCATTAATTTTTCATAAATACAATAGATTAATTCACCACCATTTTCTAAAAAACAAATTATTTTAGAAAAAAAATGTAAAGACTGTGTCACTTTTTAAATGTCAAATATCGCGTTTTATTTATTTTAATAGTTCGGGCATTCAGCTTCAAAATCTAACTGCATATTTGCGGTTCTGGTGTTCACTTGGGCTTACATGAAAATTTTTGTAATATTTCGAGGTCTTTTTAGAAACCATGCAGTTTCGATTGATATTTGGATTTAATTTTGTTAATACCCAAGATAAAGTAGTAAAAATCTGATTTTATCATGAGATGTTCAGTTTTGAGTTAGCTTTCATATAAAAGTGGAATTAGATCAACTGGATTCATGTAATAAAAGTTATGGGTAATTTTCCAAGTATACCCCGAGGATGGGAAAATCCTGGCAGCAGCCCTGTTCGACGTTTAGCTCACATTTTGAAATAACTGGAGGGGTTATTTGATCTGAGCATAAACATGAAAGTTGTAGATAATCTTTTTGATTTTCCAATGGTTTTTGAATTGAGCAATTTGGAGCTATATTGAGGAAGTTATGGCTGTTCTAGTCGAGGTCGCACAGTTTTTTTTAGGGAGGGCAGTTTGGTAATTTTTCCTGGACTTCAAAGTTGCATTGGATAGGGTGAGTCGGTGAGTTGTTGCTGGTTATGTGTGTGGAAAGAGAGGCCGAGAGCACTTCGGCGAGAGAAAAACAAAAGGGAAAAATTAGGAAAAGCTTCGTGGAGTATTTTTCATGCTATATTGGGTAAATATTCTTATTCTTTTCATCATTATTCTTTACATGGGGTTATTCTATTTCAGTTTTGAATCAAATTTGTGATTTGGGGCTGAAATATAAATATATTTTTGGGGTTGAATGAATAAGAATTTGAATGTTGTTTTTATTGTATCAGTTTAGGATTGTAATGAGGAATATCATGCTTGTCTTGGAGAGATTGAGTATTGCTTGATTTATGGAGTTATATTTAATATCTGATTGAGTATTATATTTTTATCAGTGGGTTCCTATTTGCATGATTTAGGAGATGGATTAGGGGCAGTCCAGCTTGGATTGTAAGTTGTGAGGTGAGTAAATTCATCCCTTGTTGTCCTTACGTATAATTCTACTATGTGTGTGTGTTTTCAAATTTAATTCATGTGGGTGTGACTGTGGTGGATATATGAATGGATTATGAGTGTTGATTGTGTAGAACAAAAAGGAAAGATTGGAAATGATATAGTGAAGGAATTCCATGTTGCCTAGCCTTAAAACTTTTTTTACTTGCTGTTGTTATTTTAGCATATCATTTGTTCATGCTCATTGAATTAAATAAAGATATAGGGAGATGTTGTACGAGTAAAGGCATGAGAAGAACTTCATGTTTTATCCGTTTTTATGTATTTTGTGTTTTCATTTCGTGGCATGAGTTTCTGCTGAATTCAAGTAAAATCTTTTTCTTATTGATACATGGTTAATCATGATATGATATCTTCACGGATTATGACCCCAACATGTCCAGGAATGTATATGATTTATTTTAGAATTTTTTTGGATAAATATTTGGTGTGGTGAAGATCAATCAACTAGGGGTATTTGCTACAGATGCAGCAGTTTTGTTTGATTGCTTCAATAAGTTAATTTTCATGTTGTGTGCAATACTAAGAGTTGGTGTCTTCATGAAGTAGGTTATATATGTGTCAGGAAGCTTCATGTTTGATTTGAGAATCATTGGTTGTGTTTTGCAGCTTTCGTTGGTGGAAATCGCGATGAATGGGTTTTTAGTGAGTGGTTTAATCCCCCCCCCCCACTAGAGGAGCTCGTATTATGGCTATATCTATTTCTTTTTAGTACTTATAAAATGCCATAGTCGTATCATACATTGTTAGAATAACTTATATCTTTGTAGACCATTTGTTAGCATTATTTGTGGTATCTTATATATATATCATGAAGTATAGAGTATGACATTCTATATGTAGTCTTTGTAGTATTGTCTTCGTATTAGTAAATGTTTAGTATGATTGTGTTATATTTAGCTAATGGTATGACATTTATGCTAGCTTACTAGCAGGCCTATGTTGGATTGTATAAAGTGTGCATATTCAAGGTTTGTTCATAGCTTATTCAGACAGGTGGTCCTTACATCTCTCTTGTGATAATTGTGCGTATGTTGAATGGTTCAACCAACTTATTTATACAACGAGCATCATATTATTTGCTAGAAGTTTTATTATATATAGCATAAACTCATAATAGTCTTATTCACATTAATGGATGGATTTTTCCATGTCTGAAGCCATTTAGTCTTCTATGTGAGTGGTTGTGCTTGTATATTATGAAATGGATATTTCATATTGCTAATATTAGTGAGGTGTTGCTTGAATGTCTTATGTGACTCTTACACCTCAATGGTATTAGAATTTTTACTAGCATTATCGCACTCATGATAAATAGTTTCGGCCTATCTGAAATAGGCGGGTGTATGACTCTCAGTCAGGTCATACTTTATTATTTTAGTGTGCAAATGTAGCAGTTTATCTACCCTGCATCCATGCGATGCTCTCATATGCGAATTCAGAAGAATTCATTTATTGTATCGGTATTCGTTAATCGATAGCTATGATAGTATGATTGGTCTATCTGTAATAGGCGTGTGGATGACCAATTTTTAGGGTCATGCTTTCTCATTGTTAAGTGCGAGGACTTAACTGTTTTTCCTTGCGTTCGAGTGATGCATCCGTATGGCAATTCAAGAGGACTCATTAGCATTGTTAATTGCTAGATGATTATAGTTGATCCTTGAGGATCGTATTGCGAGCGTTGAATGATTCTCCCCTACCTCGTATCCGTGTTGAAGCTACCCGGTGTTGAAGCTATCCTGGACTATGCCTCCACATCGTATGATGCCCAAGGTGTATTTCAACACCGTTTTGGCATCGGACCTACCATGGATGGTTGTTAGGAAGAGGGCTACCCGGGAGAGGGCTACCGGAAGGTTATGGGAATTAGCAGGTTGGTTTCTGTTTCCAGATGAGTATAGTTGATCCTTGAGGATCGTATTGCGAGCGTTGAATGCTTATCCCCTACCTCGTATCCGCGTTGAAGCTACCCGGTGTTGAAGCTATCCTGGACTATGCCTCCACATCGTAGGATGCCCAAGGTGTATTTCAACACCGTTTTGGCATCGGACCTACCATGGATGGTTGTTAGGAAGAGGGCTACCCGGGAGAGGGCTACCGAAAGGTTATGGGAATTAGCAGGTTGGTTTCTGTTTCCAGATGAGTATAGTTGATCCTTGAGGATCGTATTGCGAGCGTTGAATGCTTCTCCCCTACCTCGTATCCACGTTGAAGCTACCCAGTGTTGAAGCTATCCTGGACTATGCCTCCACATCGTAGGATGCCCAAGGTGTATTTCAACACCGTTTTGGCATCGGACCTACCATGGATGGTTGCTGGGAAGATGGCTACCCAGGAGAGGGCTACCGGAAGGTTAAGTGAATTAGCAGGTTGGTTTCTGTTTCCAATAGTCCAATTTCACCCCCTAGGGGTGAGGGTGAGGGTAAGTTGGGGTCACGTTGTCATGTGACATTTATATTGGGAATGTTCAAAGTATAATACATCTGCTGAATGATGTGAGACATTGTAGCGTAGTGTACCTTGATGCGATTAGATTTATAGTACTGTGTTATCCAGTAATGATTTGCATTATGGTTAACCGTTTGGCTCCTCTCCAAGAGTTCTAAGAGATCCCCCTACGGGTCGACGGTTAAGGTGAGGTGAGGTCACATCTTCACATGACATTTATATATGTTGAGTTTCATTCCATTTTTCTTTTTCCTTGGAAAGAAGAATGAACTAATATCATATGATTATTATAGAGCTTGGATTCTTGACACTTACTGAGCTTGTAGCTCACCCCTCGTGTATTATTTGAACTAATATCATATGATTATTATAGAGCTTGGATTCTTGCCACTCACTGAGCTTGTAGCTCACCCCTCGTGTGTTATTTTCCACCAGGGACTGAGTTGGCGTGGAGCTAGAGCAGCTATCTGGCGTGGTTCGTGCGTGGAGTGTCCCACCTTTCAGTTGGTGAGTGCGAGGCTGTCAGCAATCCTATCTTCTTTGTGTATGTACTAGTAATCGTGCATGTTGCACATATGATTTTATTTAGACAAAACTTAGACTCTCACAGGACAGTGATTGTGTATTCGGGTCTGTAATAATGTTTTTGATTTACAGAGTAATTTGTATATTATACGTCCGCATCATTTCTTTTTATTGGCTACCACTTCCATGGAGCCTTGTTATCCTATTTGATCCATGTTGATTCCTATTTATGTTTTGAATGTGATTTTTCATAGTTGGATTTGTTTTTTATAATGTTACATTTTATTTATATAACATTCTTCGTTTTTTAAAATCTGTGTCGTTTTTATTACATTCGTAAATGTAACAATCAACTGCATATGTGTATTGATTTATATTTGTTACATTCATAAATGTAACAATGAACTATGGGTAAATTGAATGGAATGTAAAACATTTAGAAATACATATATATAAATGTAACAATTTTTATTAAAATGAAACCAATAGTTCATGTAATATTTGTTAAGTGTAACTCACAGCAAAACAAGTGTTTGATATTTTCTATGAAATGTAAAGATTCGTTTTAAAATTGTTTAAACATTGCATGAAATGTAAAACATTTATGTAATGTAAATGTAACAGTGTTAATGTAAATGTAACAAAGGATGTAAACATGTAGGGAATGTTTTTACTGCTGTTTGAAGGATTTTAACGAAAAATAATTTAGGTAGTTTTAGTGTAATTTAGGTAAGTTTTGGTATAACTGAAATAGAAAATTCATAAAAATTTCAAAATTTAAATTTTGAAATAGGGTGTAACTGAAATTAATATGAAAGATTTGTAACTGAATAGAGAAAAAGGGGGATTTGGGTTAATGGGATATATTTTTAATGAAGGGCATATCCGTATTTTGCCATTTTACACTTTTTCAAAAGTCAACAAACCATTCAAAATCAACCAATAAAATAATGACACCTCATGGGGTTTGTAAATGGGGCTTGTGTATCACCACTCTTTTTTTTATAATATTTTTGTATCATGTATTTGAATTTAAATTTATCTATACTAAATTTAAATTTTTGTTAAGGGTAATTTGGGTGCAAAATTGGCATCATATAATGTATTTGAATTTAAAATTTTGATTTTTGTTTCTTATATCATGTATTTGAATTTAATAAATATACCTATATCATGTGTCTGTAATTTTGCATCTATCTATATCATGAATTTAAATTTTGTTAAAGGATAATTTACGAATGTATATCATATTCTTTCTATTTCATGTATTTGAATCTAAATTTTTGTTAAAAGGTAAATTGGGAATGTAAAATTAATAAGAAAAGAATAGATATGCATTAAATCAGTTTCATGTTTTTTTGGGTAAGTATATAAACAAAAATATTATTAAAAAATTCAAACATTTTAAAGACTGCAATTAACATTTGATCATGAATTAATTATGATTAAATTATGCACATTAAAAAAATTAGAATGAAATCAGGTGTCTTATATGTTGTCTTTATTACATTCTTCAATAATTCTTTTAGTATTTCACAAAGCCATTAATTAATAAAAAATAAATATATACTACAATGAATTGTACATGTCTTTTAGCAAAAATAAAACATTAATTTCAAGTTTCATTAATAAATAAAGTAAAAAAAAAAGAAGAATGAAATCAGGTGTCTTATATGTTGTCTTTATTACATTCTGCAATAATTCTTTTAGTATTTCACAAAACCATTAATAAAAAATAAATATATACTACAATGAATGGATTGTACATGTCTTTTAGCAAAAATAAAACATTAATTGCATGCTTCATTAATAAATAAAGTAAAAAAAATTATGTAACTGTGTTTCTTTTCAATTTGTTTGTTTTCTTTGACAAACCCATGAATCACGTATATGGAATTATAACCTTTTTTTTTTTTTTGGTCGATGGAATTATAACCTTATTAATATGTTTTCCAACAATTACAACCATAATCTAATTGAACAAAAAAAGGGTTTTGTTAACGAGTGTCCTCTCATATTTAATTATTACTCACTTTTTAAGGTAAATTAATAAATCTAATTATGATATATATTAATAAAATAGAAGATTTTTTAAAATATCAACAATACCCTCCTAATAACTCCACCACCTTTTTTTTTCTTCCCTCCCATATCCAATTCTCCCTAAAATTCCCATATAGAAATGATAGATTTTCACTGTGAGTGGTAATGGATCTTTTTTTTTTTTGCAGTATTCATAAAGTTTTTTATTATTATTATTTGTGAGTGTTATTTTCTTTTATTAATGCATGTTCTTTGAATATGAGGAAAATTATACTCTTCAACCATTCACTACTTTACATGTATCATGAAAAATAATAAAACCATTTATTCATTATATATTAAAATAATCAAATGATAAAAAAATAATAAAGAATGGAGATGCATGTAAAGTGTTTAAAACAAAAGATTCAATCAAATGAAAAATAAAGTACCTTGTATATAGGCCTGTCAACGGGTCGGGTCCAGGCCCGGACCCGACCCGACCCGGACCCGATTACACGTGTAATATACCCGACCCGATTTGGACCCGACCCGAGTTGGACCTGACCCGGCGGATCCGAACAAACAAACGGGTCGGGTCCGGGTCCACCCCGCCCCGACCCGTTGGACCCGAGACCCGATTGTTTTATTAATATATGCTCATATATTATAAGACTATTAGTATTAGTTGATACATAATTTTTTTTCTTACTTAACTTATGTTTGTATCCATAAGTTCATAAATCATAATCATAATGTCATAACATTTTTTTTGTTTTGTTGATGTTGCAACTTGCAAGAATTTGATTGTTTAATATGTAATAAACTTAGTAATATATTATCATCGGTTTGTTTTGGACAATTAACTTATTAGCTTTTGAATTTGTATAATTAATTAGTTTGTTGCATGATTTATGTTTATTATTTTAGTTAATATGTTAATGTTTATTGTTTTGAATGTTGTTTAGGTTAATATTGTTTTGAATGTTTGTATAATTAGTTATCTTTATTATTTAGGTTAATATGTTTTTTATGTTAGTGGTTATTGTTTTGGATATTGTTTAATAATTCATTTACTTTTTTTGAATTGTATAAGATTATGTTCAAACATAGTCTCATTAATAATAATGTTTTATATAAAAAATTTCAAATAGAATGATAAAGCAAACAAATATATGAGATCTTCCTCTTTTTCTTTTTTTTTTGCCAACCATCCGGGTCGGGTCGGACCCGGACCCGACGGGTCTTGCCACGGGTCGGGTCCGGGTCCGTCCGGGTCCACCCCGACCCGACCCGGACCCGACCCGTTGACAGAGCTACTTGTATACCGCATAAACATATCTTTCCATAGGCAACATTAAAACAAATATTACAACCATATAAGATATGACATAAAAACAAATTGAAAGGGGAAGTACATATTTACATTTATGGATGAAACTTTTGTGAGAGAGGAAGGGAAAAAAATTGGGTATAGAAGGGAAAAATTGGGTATGGGAGAAATGAAAAAATCTTCTATTTGGTTGATTCATATCATAATTAGATTTGTTTGGTTATCTAAAAAATAAGTAATAAGTATGGGGTTAAGGGCACTCGTTAACAAACCCCTCCCCCTCCCCCCCCCCCCCCCCCCCCCAAAAAAAAAATCCCATATCAGTGTGCATCATGACCCATCAAAATATAATCTTGCATATGGTCCATATACTTTCATAGACATCTTGACTCCTGAGATGTATATATCTGGAGCATATCTCTTTAATTTTTTTTTGTACATTTGCTCAAAGGGCATTCTGAGCTATATATACAATCATTTCTAAAAAATTAAAACATACGCATACAATTTATAAGACTGTTTATTTCCCTCACATCTATAAAAGGAAAATGCTATGTCCAGCCTTGTTTGCATCAATCATCAATTTTAAATATATACATATATTCCTCCATTGAAGTAGACACTATTACACAAATTGAAATATATATTGTATTATTTTTTCTTTAAAAAAATAAAAAAAAAATCAGCCCATACGTTATGATAGAGTTTATACATTACGATATACGTACTATGCTATAGTGGTATATAAAACTGCAAAATGGACTGATTATATCCACGCTCTTTAAATATATGAGAACAGCGATGATCAAATGAAAGAATTATTTGATTTCATGATTTAATTCACTCCAAACACAGAAAAATAAGGCAACCCTTACAGATAGCAGCATGACCCATCTAAAATTTAGAGAGAGAGAGAGAAAGAGAGAGAGAGAGAGAGAGAGAGAGGTAGGTGCATACCTTGTCTCTGCCATTGATGTAGGCATCTGGTGATGGAGGAGCTTGAGTTTCCATATTTTAGAGAGAGAGTGAGAGAGAGAGAGATTGTCAAGTATCAAAGACTTTTTTTCTTCTGATATTGTATGCGTGTATGAAATGGAGAAGACAAGATTGGGCGGAAAACATTGATGTATGAAATGGATTTTTGTTTGGAAGGCATATATTTATATAATATGTTTTGTAGTTTTGTACATAGAATTTAATGAAATGGTATATGAAAGATGAAAATTCCCTTTGTATGCAAACAAACAAACTACAAATTAAACCCCATTTGAAAACATCAAATAGACGGGACCAACGAGAGCAAAGCCCAACCAAGTTGTCACTGTTAGATTACATGTGTATTCTATTATTAGTGTGTTACACATATATTATTGTGTTACACGTGTATTAGATCTTGTACCATTATATAAAAGACTTTCACCCTCTTTCAATGAATCAGGTCTGATTATTCTTTTTTCCCTAAAATCTAACAGGGTATCAGAGCCCATTTGAGACCTCAATTTATTTTTATTTTTTTTCGGATCTTTGTTGAGATTCGAGCTTGTTACATTATTATCGTCATCGCGTTGCCGTTGTCTTCATCGCACCGCCTCGTCAGCGCTGCCTGCCCCGTCCGCGCGCAGCCCCGTCCGCGCTGCCTGCCCCGTCCGCGCGCAGCCCCGTCCGCGCTGCCTGTCACGTCCGCGCTGCCTGCTCCGTTCGCGCTACACGTTCGCATAGCCCGTCCGCGTGAGAAATCCCAGCAAATCCGGGAAAATCACGCGGAACCCAGCCAGGCAAATCGCGTTCGCGTGATTCGCGTATTTGATCGCCCAGCCCGACCCATCTGCTCGAACCCAGCCCGAAAATTGTGTTCGCGGTTTCGGTCACCCAGCCTGGATCCGTCAGCCCATCTGCCCGGATCCATCAGCCCATCTGCCCGGATTCGTCAACCAGCCTGCCCGGATCCATCAACCAGCATGCCCGGATCCATCAACCAGCCTGCCTGGATCCATCAACCAGCATGCCCGGATCCGTCAGCAAGCGACCCAACCCGCCAGCGACCGTGTCCGGCTACCGTCCGGCCAATGTCCGGCAACCGTTCGGCCACCGTCCGGCCACTTCAGCCTGTCGTCCGTCAGTCACCGGCCTTGTTTTGTCGTGTTTCTTTCGTGAACTGTTACGACCTCGTTCGGACTCCAAATTTAGTCATCCAGATACTCATTTTGCTCAGTTTTTCATCGTCTACGCATTAGTATATATTTTGTATTCATTTGAGATATTTTGATCATGTCTACGTCTGAAAATCCGACTGACACAGATTCTACATTGACGGCCACCACTGCTGTTAAACCACTAGTCTCTATGGATTCATTTGAGTCCCTTCGTGATGTTCTTCCAAATTCGATCGATTTTCTTATAAGCTCCGTAGAAGATTGGCCGTCCTGGCGCGCCACTGTGAAGAGCACCCTCAGTCCACGTGATTTATTCGGCCACCTTGATGGTACTATTGCTGCGCCACCGTATGATTCTCCGGCATATATCTCATGGCGGAGACATGATCAGCGTGCCTCTTCATATGTAATTAACTCTGTTGACCGCTCTCTTGGGGCTGATCTCAGTGTATTCAACACGGCAGCAGAGCTTTGGACATCTCTCATTGAACGCTTTGTCGAGAAAAGTAGTGCCCGAGAGTACCAGTTACTTACTGAGGTTCAGATCATTGTTCAGAGAGATATATCTGTCACAGATCTATACAATCGCATGCGCACTTGTTTCCGTGAGCTACGTAATCTTGAGCCTGGACCACATGCATATGTGCTTGAGCGAGCTACCTTTCGTGATCGTCGTGAGCTCTATCAGTTTCTTATGGCTCTTCGTCCTGAATTTTTCGCTTTGGTTGGTCAATTGATTCATCAGGATCCTTTACCACGCTTAGAGGTTGCTCTAGCCGAGATTGTCACCGAGGAGACTTGTCTTCGCACTGTTGCATCTCGACGGACTACTTCCTCGACTATGTATTCTGGTGTTCTGGCTGCTGCATCTTCTGCTGTTCCTCCTGCCGGTTCTTCGCATTCTACACTACTTTGTGCGCACTGCAAGAAACCATGACATTCTATTAATTTTTGTTAGGTTCTTCATCCAGAAAAATGCATGATTTCTCGTGGTCGTGGTCGTGGTCTGGTTCATCGTCGTCCTACTGTTGTTGTTGCTACCACCGCTGCATAGGGCGTGCTTACTTCTGATCATATTGACACCCTGATCAATCAGCGTCTTGAGAAACTGTTTCTGCATCCACCTCCGTCTCATTCTTCTGCGCCCTCAGCCTTCTCTTTTACTCTGGGTACTTCTGTCTCTTGGATCTTTGATTATGTTGCATCACATCATATGACACCTAATAGTTCTATACTCACTGCATGTTCTCCTGCTGCTGCACATTTACCTTCGATTCACACTGCTGATGGTTCTGCTTTAACTATCACCCAGTGTGGATCTATCACCACCACTTCTGATCCAACTGGTCGTCTTTCCATTCTATTAATTTTACATGCGCCAGATCTATGCATGAACCTTATTTCTATTATTCGGCTTTGTGATTCCGGTCTAACCGTTTCTTTCACTTCCTCTGGTTGTTTTGTGCAGGATCCACACTCGGGGTGGAGGATTGGCGTTGGGCGTAGAGTTGGTGGATTTTACTTCGTGGAGTATCTGCATCTCCCAGTTCCAGACCTCTCTGTCTTTTGCGGTATCGTCACTTCTAATGCCGATTTGTGGCATAGAAGGTTAGGTCATGTCTCTGAGTCCCGTCTTAAAATCCTCTTTGAGTCTGGTGTGTTAGTGTAACGCCCCAGGCTTACACAGCAACAAATTATCCGTTTTGCTCCTAAATGGGCTCACGGGTTTAAAATGCGTCTTGGTGTGTACGAGCTGTGCTCACATATAAGCACAGACTATCTCCTCTCATTAGGCAATGTGGGACTAAACACCATCATCCTCACCCAATCCATGGGTCTCTTGGGACTCTTGGGCCTGGGCCTGGCATCACAATCACCCCCCCCCCTAACCCCCCTAATGGGCCACACGTCCTCGTGTGGGGCCACCCACACCCACCATCGCGTAATGAACAGGCTCTGATACTAATTGTAACACTACAAGCTTACACAACAAGAAATTGTCCGTTTTGCCCCTAAATGGGCTCACGGGTTAAAACGCGTCTTGGTGTGTAAGAGTTGTGCTCACATATAAGCACAGACTATCTCCTCCCATTAAGTGATGTGGTACTAAACACCCTCACTCTCACCCAATCCATGGGTCTCTTGGGACTCTTGGGCCTGGGCCAGGCATCACAGTTAGGATCTACTTCTTTTTCTTCTTTGTCTATGTGTGTGGGCTGTAAACTGGCCAAACCTGTGGTACTTCCTTTTAATTCTCATAATAATCAATCTACCAGTCCTTTTGAGTTGGTGCATTCTGACATTTGGGGCCCTGCTCCTGTCCATTCTCTAAGTGGTTTTTCTTATTATATTAGTTTCATTGATGATTATTCTCCCTTTACTTGGATTTATTTATTATGTAATTGTTCTAAGGTTGCTCACATTTATGATGTCTTTACCACCATAATTCACACTCAGTTTCAAGTTCGTATCAAAACTTTTCGATTTGATTGCGCTAAAGAATACATCTCTTCTACAATGAGCTCTCTCATCCAATCTCATGGCACCATCTTTCAGCAGTCTTGTCCCTACACTCATGAACAGAATGGTGTTGCAGAACGCAAACATCGTCACATTCTTGACACGACTCATTCTCTCTTACTGTCATCGTCTGTTCCACAACATTTCTGGGCCGAGGCTGCACTTCTTTCTATACATCTTATTAATTTTGCTCCCTCCACCGTTCTCTCTGGCATGTCCCCTCACGAACGCCTCTATTCTTCTCATCCTGACTACAGTCGTCTTTGAGTTTTTGGTTCTACATGTTATGTTCTTCTTCCTCCTCATGCTCGTGACAAGCTCTCTGCTCGGTTGGTTCGTTGTGTTTTCTTATGGATAAGTTTTGAGCATAAGGGGTATCGTTGTTATGATCCAGTGGGTCATCATTTTTAGCTTGCCCGCAATGTGTCTTTTGTTGAGGATGTTCCCTATTTTTTGTCCACATCCCCTGAGTCCACTTCTCCTATGTCTTCTTCTGTTCCACCGTGTCCTGTTATTGAATCTCTTCCTCTTCTTGGACCATCTACTGTGTCGCTACCATCTCCTAGTCCTCCCACTGTTGTCTCTTCTTTGATCGAGAGTGCGTGTCCGTCCTCGTCCTCCTGTTCTACTGCAGATACTTCTCCTGGTGCTCCACTTCCTGCACCTGACGCCCCTCTCCCGGCTGTTGATCTGGGTTGCGACGCTCGCTATCCTCAACGCGAGTGTCGTCCACCAGCCCGTTTCGGTTTTGATAGTGGACTCCCTGATTAGTTTGGCTTTGTTACAGTAAGCTCTTATTCTCCACAACTTCAAGCCTTTCTTACAACTATTCATACACATCGGGAGCCTCGGTCATACCAAGAGGCAGTTCAACACCCTGAGTGGAGACAGGCTATGGATGAGGAGTTTCAGGCTTTTTAGGAGACTCATACGTGGGATATTGTTCCTCTTTCTACTGATGTTGAGCCTATCAGCTATAAATGGATATTTAAGGTCAAACATCGATCTGATGGATCCATTGAACGATACAAGGCTCGTCTCATTACGTGTGATTTCACACAAGAGTATGGGATCGACTATGAGAAGGCTTTCACCCCTGTTGCACAGATGACCACTGTTCGCACACTTCTTGCAGTTGTCGCAACACGTCAGTGGCCTCTCTTTTAGATGGATGTGAAGAATGTCTTTCTTCACGGGGACTTATCAGAGGTGATCTACATGCAACCACCTCCTGGCCTTCATACTCCTCTTCATCATGTCTGTCATCTTCGACGTGCTATATATGGTCTCAAGCAGGCTCCTTGTGCGTGGTTTGAGCTTTTATGCATTGTTATTCTATCTGCTGGTTTTGTTGAGAGTTCTCAGGATCACTCTTTGTTTGTGCGATCATCATCGCAGGGTCCGGTGATTCTACTTCTATACGTGGATGATATGATCATCACTGGTGATGATTCTGCAGGTATTACTCTCATTCAGCGTCATCTTAGTAGGCAGTTTCAGATGAAAGATCTCGGTACTCTTCGCTACTTTCTAGGGCTAGAGATTGCTCAAAGTAAGCGGGGGATTCTTTTCTCTCAGCAAAAGTACACAGTAGATATTATTGATCGTGTTGCTATATCTGATACTTGCAGTGTTGATACTCCCCTTGAGCTTCATGTCAAGCTCCATCCTACTAATGGAGAGCTTTTTCCAGATCATACACGATACAAATAGATTGTCGATCAGCTTTATCTTTGCATCACCAGACCTGATATTGCTCATGCCGTCAGCATCGTTAGCCAGTTTGTCTCTGCTCCTCGTTCGGTTCACTATGGTGCTCTCATGAGAATCCTTCGATATTTACGTGGGACTATCACTAGATCTCTCTATCTGTCATCGTCCTCATCTCTTGTTCTTCGAGCTTACACAGACGCTCACTGAGCGGGAGATCCGATAACTCGTCGCTCCACTACTGATTTTTGCATATTTCTTGGAGATTCTTTAATTTCCTACCGCAGCAAGAAATAAGATGTTTCTCTTTTTAGCACAGAAGCCGAGTATCGAGCTATGGCCATTACGACCAAAGAGATTATTCATCTTAGATGTCTCTTGGTCAATCTTGGAGTTGATGTTACTGGTCCTACTCCACTTTATTGTGATAATCGGAATGTTATTCAGATTGCCAGCAATCCGATTTTTCATGAGAGAACCAAGCATATGGAGATTAACTGTCATTTTGTTCGTCAGCACTACATTGCTTAGACACTTACGCTTCCTCACATTTCCTCTGCTGAGTAGATCGCAGACTTCTTTACGAAGTCTCATCTAGTTCCTAGATTTTAGTTTCTCACTCACAAACTCGCTTTGTTTGATCCACCTTGAGTTTGAGCGGGGGTGTTAGATTACATGTGTATTCTATTGTTAGTGTGTTACACGTGTATTAAGTCTTGTACCATTATATAAAGGGTTTTCACCCTCTTTCAATGAATCAGGTTTAATTATTCTTTTTTCCCTAAAATCTAATAGTCACTAAATGAGTTTGGTGATACGTTACACACAGAAAAATATTATGGGACATAAAAAATAAATGACACTTCAAAGCAAGGAATATGTTGGTTGCCGCTCTAGACAGGACATTTCGTGTGACTCATTTTCACAAACCAGTCCATATGTCAAGGCTCGAAGGGTCTGCTCATCCACATATTTGTTTGGCATAGGCATGCGATGAGATTCCAAGTTGTCTCTGTAGGAATTGATTTTCTAAATCCTTGACGAAAAATAATCACAATCATTGCTTCTAATAAATTTAAAAAATTCGAGCCTCAACCATACATTTATCTAAAAATACCTAACTCCCAAATGAAAACTATGACTTTCTATCAAAAACTTCAATACTTATAATATGGGGTATAAGAAAATAAATGTAATCATAATCATAACTTTCAATAAAAAAAAAGGATTTTTATTTTTTTAGTTTTAAACTATATGATTTAGTGATAAAATTTCTTCAAAAATTTAGGATTTTTAGTTTTAAGTCCCCGAAAACTTCGAATTTAGTCGATCTCACTTCTTAATTTTGGTTTTAGTCCCTATATGATAATTAGGAATAGTCCCTCCCAGGGACTAAACAATAAACTTAATAATTGAATAAATCTCTCAGGGACTTATCTAAATTTCATTTAAATGTAGGGACTAAAACCAAAATATAAAGAATGAGGGACTATCGCTAAATTCGATTTAAGACTTAAAACTAAAAATCCCTACAATTTAAGTCATAGATTTAAAGGGTATATCACTTATTAGTCACTGGGAGAGACATATCATTAATTTGTTTGGATTTTTTTATTAATCCCTGGGAGGGACTAAAAAAGAACATATCCTTTGAATCTTGTGACTTAAACTGTAATATGAAGAAGTGAGGGATCAATCACTAAATCATATAGTTTATGGAGACTCAAAAATAAAAAATTTCAAAAAATAATTGAGCCTAAACCACATATTTCTTTAAAAATACTCTAACTTAAAAAAAAACACTAACTTTCAATTAAAAAAACCTCAATACTTATAACATGGGGTATAAACTATACAAATGCAATAATAATCATAGCTTTTAATAAATAAATAAATAATTGATCATAAATCATACGTTTCTCTAAAAATACTTAACTTCCTATCAAAACCTTAACTTTGTATAAATAACCTCATTACTTATACAATAGAAAGAGATCAACCAATAGAACTCATAAATCACCAAAACTAATTGTTGTAAAGGAGATTTGAAAGATCACATATAAACATTTACATTAATTTTCCATAAATTGGGGTGGGTGGTGGGGTTGATGTTAAAGAAAATTGTAAGTGATGGGAGTAACCCCACCCAATTTAATATGATTACGTACTGATGAGAATCTTATGAGGATATTTAAAGCTTATGCATTTCTTTGTTTATTTTTTTTATCCTTTTATATTGAGATTTGTTTTAATCATAAAAAATTTTAGAGAAATTAATTAGGGGTCCCTGGAGATATCATTGTAATAACAATTGGTCATTTGACTTTTTTTTATTTTTATTTAGGTCCCTCCATGGCTCCATTCATACATCCATTTTGTTTAGGTCCTTCCATTCATCCTCAGTTAACCCTACCATTTTTTCTTCCCTTTTTAACCCCACCCTTATCTCTTCTTTGTTCTCCCCCTCCCCCAAAGATAACAAAAAATATAACAGTGTACAAGAGGAGCATAACAGTGTGCAAGAAGAGTGTAACAGTAAATTTTGGAGTTACATCTGCTATTTAAATAACCACCATGGATTTACAAAATTACCAAAGAGTAATATTTACATATTCTGTTTATAACTTTCACTCTTTATGAAAACTTAACCCGTTATCCAAGCACCACTCTTCGCTCTTCAAATAACCTTTTCCGCATACTCCCATTGGAATCTTGGTATGTCCTATTGCCCTCATTCCATGCCCGTTCCCTTTATGAGGAGTTCACCGTATTTGATGACAAACATACTACAGTCAACTCTAAAAACAACATAAATTAATTAATATCATATTGCTTATGTTAGGACATTATCAATGACAATATAATAATCACTCTTTCCCATTAGATTGTTGTGGGCATTATCATCCATTGTGAGTGACCAATCAAGAACATTGTGCCTGAAATGGTGCAAACTAAAAATACATTTTCAATCACTGGACCTGCACATTATGGAGAAAATATCTGAGATATAAATAAGAGTGTACATAGACTAATAACAAGGTACATAAAGAATTTAACATTGTATAAAGGCAATATAACATTGTACAAAAATATTGTAATGGTGCATAAAGAGAAAGATTATCATTTTCTACAGACGAACCATTATGTCTTTAAACTGACAATGTGCATAAAAACTATGTTAGAATCAGTGGTGAACAGTCCCCCACACCAATGAAAAGTCTTGAATGATATCGATATACTTCATAATCAAAAGAAGAATTTATCAGTGTATTCAATGTACAATGGCAATGTAAATCATATTTTCAAGAGGTTAATAATGTACAAATGAAGAATATCAGTGCCTACAAGTTGAGAGTCCAGGAGATCACTGCTCCAACTGTTAACTTGTACCTAAAAGCCTAAGTAACTCTTTGAGCATTTAGGTCAAAATAAACAATGCAACACACACACACACACAAACACATCCCCTAAAAGCCTAAGCTTATAAACAATCCTAAAAGCCCAAGTTTCTATATCATATTAGGATTTTACATATTAATTAAAAAATATACTGGCCAATCTATATAAGTGGAGCATAAAAGTAGCATAACAGAGAAAATATAATAGTGTACAAGAGGAGCATAACAGTATACAAGAGAAGTATAATAGTGAATTTTAAAATTTTCTTGTGATGTGGATACCGCTATAACTACAAAGAGTACAAACAAAACTAACAAGTTAGAGTCTTGGATATATACTATGACTAATATTAAGTTAATTTCTATATCATATTAGGATTTTGCATATTAAATATAAAATATGTTAATCAATTTATACAAGAGGAGCATAACAGATAAAATATACTGACCAATCTGTATAAGAAGAGCATAACAGATAAAATATAACATTTATAGCAGGAGCATAACAATGTACAACTTAAACAGAGACATAGTGATTGGAATATGTCAAAATATATGGCAACTTATTTAAAGTCATTCAACATCAAACATATGTGATCATTTATAGCTAAAAAGTATCACCAGAATTAAGCCTGATGCACATGGACAGATTCATTACTCAGAAACATGCATAAAGAGTGTGCAATGGCAATGAAGTATTACGCCAAACATGCGATTGCAGCATGTAAGATATAACTACTCACTATTTGTTAATGTTAAATGATATAACCAATTGCACATACAAGTAAAGATGCACGAATGACAGCTACTACAAGAATTTTACTTTATCTTTCCTATTTGCATAGATATTAAAACACAGTTATAAGATTTAAAAAAAACAAACAACAAAAGTTAAAATCACAACTCTGACATAAGACTTCCCATGACTTGTGAAATATACAGAAAATTGTGGATATACATACAACATGAACACTAATTTCTTCCAAATTATTTGCTTTTCAAGATTATGTGCTAAATTATAAACATCCTGGTCTAAAGTGCATGCACCATCCTATGTACATGAATAATTTAGCAGTGTACATAGACAATATAATGGTGTACACAATAATTTTAATAGTGTATAAAGACAATATAATAATGTACCCTCACCAATCAATTTGTCATTTGTGCAAACCCAGAAATATTTTTTCGTAGAGTTATACTATATGAATTGATGGTCTTTCAAATCGACCACCAACAGATGTCAAGGTTGACACCTTTTGATATTAGAGTAGACATGCCTAAGAACCATGTCAAGGTCTCTCTATGTGGTCTTTCAAATTGACCACCAACAGATGTCAATGTTGGCACCCTTTGATATTAGAGTGGATAGGCATAAGAACCATATCAAGGTCTCTCAATAATTCAGTTGTGCATCCCTTGAAGTATGCAAATTCAACAAAGTATTCATGTAAGTAATCATGTGGAATTAGTGGTGTATAGTCCCCCAGAATAATGAAAAGTCTAGATGATATCAATATAGTACATAATCAAAAAAATGATTTAACAGTGTGCATAGGAAGCATAAGAGTGTACTAATAACAATGTAAACATAAAACCCACATTTTTCATTATCAATCAAATCTCCATAATCAATTTAACATATAACCTAGGTTTAGACAACATTGCATAGTCACCTAGGGTTAGGGATATACAATCAAAAGAAGTTGAGGGTGTACAGGTGAAGCATAATAGTGTACTCATAATTCAGTATCAAATAATCCAGTGGGCAGCCTTACCAATGAAGGTAGTTCAATCCAATGGACAGCCTTTCTTAAATTTTTATTGCCTAATGTGATTGCTTTAAGGTTACTTGAGACATTGGACTCTTGTAAATCTTATGATATTCATTTAAAAATACTGTTTTTTTTTTCTTCTAAAATTCAAATCTGATAATTAAAAATAGATCAAACAACACACACCTACAAACCCAAGACAAGTGACACATGAAAACCTCCCCTCAGTCAAAATATCCATCACATAATTTTTTACTGAAAAAAATATCCACCACATAAACCCCCCCTCCCCTCCAGGTCACCCTCTTCTTCTTCATCCCCTGGTGTTTTTCAATTTAAAGAAACCTCAAAAACATCAACAATGGTGGTTTTATCTCCACAACCCACACACAGAGATGAGATAGATCTCATACCTGAGTGACGCCTACCCCCTCGTCTCCATGGACACCGAGTTCCCCGGCGTCGTCCACGGCCGCGCATCCTTCTCCGATGCCGATGAGACCCCTACCGCTCCATCAAGAACAATGTCGACGCTCCCAAGCTCATCCAGCACAGCCTCACCCTCTTGACCCCTCCATTTCGAGGTTCTTGGGAGGGAGAGTGGGTGGACGGAGGGGAGAGAAGGGGAGGTGAGGGTTTTTTTTTGTTGTTGAGGGAGAGAGAGGGGAAGGTTCAATAGGTTTTTTTTTGAGGAGATGATTTATTTATATTGGAGGGTATAATAGGAATTTTAAACGGATTAGGGGTCTGTTAGTGAGAGGGACCTAAAAATAATAGGTTTTGGGACTGGGAGATTTATTACTAAGGTAAAAAGTTGCAGGGACTAATAGTTAATACAAGGATATTCCGAGGGACCCCTAATTAATTTTCCTAAATTTTTTTATGAATAAGTACCCATTTAAGATTTTTGTATAGAGTACTGATACACTCACTCCGTTTTAAGATCCTGTCTACAGTCCTATATACGATAATGCAATGCTCTATAAGTTTTTTTTTCACTTTTCAAAGAAAAAAAATACATCATATCTCAGTATATTTTTCATTTTGTATAACAATATTTATCAATGAACGAGTATATAATTATTTATTTATTTTTTAAATGGTGGGATTGTGGATGGGGTGCATGCGGGGGTGAGTATCATTTTTCTTCCTTAATTAAATTCCTAATATCTTATGCAATGGCTACAAAAAGCTGCATTTACAGGGAGATGAGATATGTATACTATTTTTTTAAAAAAAGATATGAATTGTATTTGAGACTGAAAATTAAACTGTAACAATTTCAAATTTTTTTATAGATACAAGAGCATCTCACAACACACACAGAGAGAGTTGCATAACAGTTAGGAGTCTTGAACAATAGTATTCGTAACTCTGGTGAATGATAGTAATATGGATGTGTATGGGGTCCTTCCCAACAAAATTCTGTTGTACAATTAAATATTTAACATTCTCCAAAGCACACTCACTTTTGGAAATTGTGTCATCCAAATTGGGGTGTACACTGTTTTCAACGTATAACATCATCAGCTCTGGAAATTTGTTTTCATTTGTGTGTCATTGGTGATGTTTATATATGGTCACCTATGCATTCTATGAAAAGAGAACAAATTACATAAAACCATGATATGGATACCTGCCCAATGCCCATGGCTTTTAAGAGAAATGTATAGAATTCTGAAAAAAAAAAAAGAGTAATTTGTTGTGCACCAAGTCAAAAAATTTATATAATGACATTTCGGATTTGTTAATAGAAATTGAGGACATGGAACACATTTATCCAATTTTTAGACTATATGGTCAGATATTGAATTTTTCAAAATTCAACAAATGAATATTTCAATAAAATTAATGGGATGATTTATATTACAGATTTCCTATGCTCTGAAGCTTCAAATGATGTAAATGATGAAACTATTCAGATTTTCACTTCATTCAATAGTTGCAAATTTCTCTGAACTTTTTCGGTTTGGATACCTATTAATCGAATGAATAATTTATGTTTAATTGAATTGTGTGTTTAGTATGTTTACTTAATATCCCGCTATTCATTTTAGTTTGGATAGCTAATCACATTCATCAAAAGTATATAAAAAAAACCTTAATAAGCATATTCCCTTTCACAATCAACATCAAAGTTTTTGTATGTCTTTTTCATATTAATGATTGGAATACACTTGGAAAACAATTTAATTATCTTTGTACTTTGATTGTAATTATCTTGTATCCTTCACGAATGTACCATTGCAAACAGATTATTGTTGAATATTTGTCGTACACAAAAACTGTGATTATACTCTGTACAAGTCCATTTAAATGTAGGCCCCCATTTAATTGGTTGTGGTTCAATGTGACCATAACTAGCCTGTTAAAAGTACAGCTTCCTGTAGCCATTGCATAAGAATTAAGAATTTTAACTGGTTAGGCACACCACTTCAATGGGATTGAAGAATATAATGAAGACAAACAGCTATATTTTATTGAACCTTCAAATACACATCATATGACACACACACACACACACACACACACACAAAAGACACAACAAGCCAATGCAGGCTATTATAGATCATAAAAGCCAGAAAACACACCTGAATCAACCTCACTGAATTACTGATCCACCAGTTAAGCCACTGAAAGCATCGAACGCTTGTAGTTTCACGTTAACCTCTGCCCACTAATTGGATCCTCCACAGACAGGCCTTGCGCTCCGAAACACAAATAATTGTTCATAAGCCTACCACCATTAGAGGAGCTCAGCTTCTGAGCCAAATTTGTCTCCCCATCATTAGTAACCAATGAATTCGAATTTTCAATTTCCGAGTAGGCCGCATTTGATTTTGTTAAGGAAGTGGAGGGAGAACGTACCGGAGGAACCAAATGTGGCATTGCATGGATGACGCCATTCATTAGACCTGTTGAATTTTTCTTCTTTGTTGAGGGTCGAACGGAGAGTGTCCTTTTATTGTTCGGGAGCGAACATGGTTTGGAGAATCTCTGACGAAGAGGAGTTGGGGTGTCATCAAAAGTGCTCATTTTCTTAACAGACACTGATGAATGCTCGTCTTCCAACCTCTTCAGCTCTTCTTGTATCTTCCCCTTCTGACGCGGCCATCCGAGGAAGCACTTTATACGCCTCGCAGCGTAATTAACAGAACTCAGTTTCTTCTTACTTGAGTAATGTTTATGATTTCCATTGATGGACTCAATGTATATAATGTCACTAGTGCTTGAAGAACTTGTTCTTGCGCTCCCAACACCTGAACACAATAAGATCTCCGCATCATTGATCTTGAATGAAGTGCCGGGGCTACTTCCAATGCCTTTTGTTTTCAAGTGAGAAACAATCACCGATCTTGTTCTCCGGTCCTTCAAATTTGCGATCCCTCCAGCGAAGATCAACCGTCTTATCAGTAGTTTGGAAGAGGCAGATTCTGGGTGTTGGGTGAGTAGATCTAATGCTGTCATTCCATCGGAATCGCGTACGTTGAGATTGACTGATGGCACAGTCATTAAGAGTTCAACCAGGTTCGAGTGGATGTTCCCTATGACAGCCATGTGAAGTGTGGTCCTTCCTTCGTTGTTTCTGATATTGATTATATCTCGAATGTCTACGATTTTTCCGCATATCAACTGCTTCATGAGCTCCATTTGTCGGTCAAGCCTTCGGAAACCAGGAGTCCTGAAACCAGCCACTGCCATGTGAAGAAAAGTGTCTCCGTTGTAATTTATTAGTGACACGCACGAGGGGTTCGCGATGATTAAGGCTTCGATGACGGGTAGATGTCCACGATAAGCTGCTACATGCAGTGATGTGCTCCCTTGTTTGTCTTTAGAGGTTACTATATCGAAAGATGATACTAGATCCTTAACCACCTGCATTGAATAGATTGAATGGATTAATAAGTGGAGATGAATAGAAATCTCATTTTCTATTTCATTAATGAATGGAATAGCTCCTTTCATAAGGACACATGAGCTTAAACCAAGAACAAAATCCTATCCATTACATTAACTGCGCCCTGAAATTCAAAAAAAAATAAAATTAAAAATTAAAAAAATATAACCAAAACAGATCTGTACAGCCACTAACTAATCGTCATTATTAGGAAACAAAAAAAGGGAAAAATCTAAATACCCCCCTATAAACTGCCTGACATCCATATAAATCCCTGACTTTTCCTTAAGTCTATATAACCCCTTGAAAACACCTATGTAAATCCAAATAACCCCTTGAATTAAACATTCGTTGACAGATGAGAATAATTCTGCGAATATTCCATTCGGTTAACCCTGATTGAAAACACAATATATCAAAATCCCCCTATAATTTGTTAAAAGTGCGGAAAACCCTTTATAAATGACAATTTTACTCTTCCGGATAAATTATAAAACCGCAATTGTATGGGTAAAATCGTCATTTTTATAGAGGATTTTTTACATTTTTAACACATTGAAAGGGATTTTTCATATACTATATTTTCAATCAAGATTAATCAGACCAAATATTAATAATCATAATCTGTTAACAACAATTTAACTCAGGGGCTATTTGGATTTACATAAGTGTTTTCAGGGGATTATATGGATTTTAAGAAAAGTCGGGGGTTATATGGATTTAGACAGTTTACAAGGCTTTATATGGATTTTTCCCCAAAAAAAGGGATTAATTCTACTATAGGACTCTAAAATTGGAAACATTGAGTGAATTATAGATACTTGCCTAAGATAAATGCTTTGTTTATGCTAAAAGGAAAGACTAACCATACCACCTCTTGGCGCAAGAGGTATCACCTCTTCGCGCAAGAGGTACCACCTCTTCACTGAGAAGTTCTTAGTTTGTGTCTTACTCCGGATTATATGATGAGATTTAATTGGGTAAAAATGAAAATAACACTTGCCTACAAAAAAAAAAGACTACTAAGAATATTCATGAATGGTTCCTCTTCCTTCTTGTATGAACCTTCAATCAGAGTTTCAATGGGATGCATACAGCTTCAAGTGTACACCCTACACTAGTAGAGATGACAGAGGTGGATGACAGAAATGGGATATGATAGAATTGGATAGTTTTTACTTGTAAATACTATATTTTGTGCTGTAATACTACATTTTTGTATGGTATAGCATGCTAGATTTTATACTTTCTGTCAACACAAATGACTACTTTTTCATCAATACAAATGATACGAAAGCCAAAACAAAATTTCAAATCCAAAACCACACCATAACCTTTGTACATTGACATGATCTCCAATATATTAGAATGCCATTCAAATAAATAAGAATCTTACTAATTCTTTTGTGTTTTGAAATTATATAATGCATGAGATTAAACCACCTAACCAACATGTCAGATTTCTCTACCTGCTAACTGGTCTCGTCCCAGAATTTCATTTCCTGTCCAGGAGATGAATGCCATCCATAGGGGGTTGAAATTAGGAAGAGAGTGACCATAAAACTACCTCCACTGTTTCAATGAGTCTTTTCAACTTTTTGAGATATACTCTACAACCGATCCCATCTTAATGCGATAAGATGTTTTCTATCTAATTTTATAAATTGCTCTTAATTTAGCTTATTTTTTGTAAAATAAACTTCATCTTGCTGTCCATTTGACCAAGACAACAACAAAATGGGATGGGCTCCAATCAGAGTTGGAGCCCTTTAGGTTTGGTTAGTATTTGAAGACTCACCAAACCTGATAGGATCTAGTTTGACAGGATCTCATCTCTTAAAAACTATAAAAAAACTGAAATTAGCTCATCCATAAATAGCCACACAATCTCAAATAGAAACCATGCAACACAGCATAACAAGAATGGATCTCAACTAAATTATCCAACCAATAACCAACATATTCAGGAAAACATAAATATATACAAGTAGCAGAAATCTATGAATATGAAACTGCACAACCATATAACATTAACATTAGTGAAATGAAATATGTAACAAAAAAAATGCACAACATCAAACATGTAAAAAGCATCACTCACCTCAACCTGCCCTCTCCCCGCCGCAGCATGCAACAATGTAGAACCATTTGCATCCCTAAGCACCAAAACATCTGAACACTCACCAAGAAGCTCCCTCACCATCTCCAAATTACCCCCTCTCGCCACAGCGTGAACACCTCTATTCAACATCTCCCACCGAAACTTCGAATTCACCCCATCCGATCGACTTCTAGGCGATACCGCAAAGTCAAACACCAACCTAAAGACCTCTGAATCCTTGCTCCTCGCCGCCGCATAGAATACATCTGTTACCCCATACTCTCCCTCACCAAACACAAGAAGAGGGTCCCTCCCAAGCAATTCCCTAACAAACCCAACATCGCCCGCCGATGCGGCGGTGTAAATGAGCCACCCACCATATCCGGCCCGGATAAGGGAATTCCTTCCATCCCGGCCCTCGCATTCATGGAGGAGGCACCGGGCGATGGAGGAGCGGCACCTAGCGACACCTGCAAAGCGGGAATCGTCGTCCCAAACGGTTTCAAGGCGGCGGATTCGGCGGAGGGAGGTGAGTTTGATCAAGAGGTTTGGGTCCAAGTGGAGGAGCTCCCGGAGGAGGACGTAGTGACCGTTGGCGGCAGCCCAATCAATTGGTGAGGCATACCACCACTGGTCTCCGGTGCTCTCCCACCGGAGAGGGAAGTAAGGGGAAGCCATGGAAAAAGAGGAATTGGAGGTGAAAGAGTGATAAAGATTGGAAATTGAAGAAAACCCAATTGAATTTGGTGGATGAGGAGGGGATTTGATGGATAGCCAGAAGAGTTTGATTGATGGGGAATGAAAAAGATTGGATCTTGGACCAAGAACGAGACAGAAAACAAAGAGAGTTTTCACAACAGTGTATAATATGTAGAACAGAGAAACAGAAGAGAAGTGAAATCAAGCATTATAGCTTGGAAAGAGTAGAATTGGAGGTGAAAGAGTGATAAAGATTGGAAATTGAAGAAACCCCAATTGAACTTGGTGGATGAGGAGGGAATTTGATGGGTACCCAGAAGAGATTGATTGATGGGGAATGAAAAAAAATTTTAATCTTTGAGCAAGAACAAGACAGAAAACAAAGAGAATCTTCACAACAGTGTATAATAATATTTGGAACAGAGAAGTAGAAGAGAAGTGAAATCAAGCATTATAGCTTGAAGAAACTTCTCCTTTTTGTGAACAGAACTACATGTGAAGTTAAACAGAGAAGACCCAAACATTCAAAATCAAGAGAGACTGATCATTTTGAGTGCAGAAGGAAGGCAAACCTCTGATGGGGGGAGCTTTCATTGTATATAGGGTAGGCAGTTGCGTTTCAATCATGGTGTTGTAGGCAGTGAGAGAGCATCTTTAGCGTGTGGGATAACTTTGAGAACTAAACTAACACTCTACTGTCCATGTCAGCTTTGAAAAAGGTGGTGGAATGGAGTGCACGAATTTCGAGGCAGGGGCTGGCCAGCCTGCCTATTGGAGCATGCCTAGGGGTGGTAAACGAGCCGAACGAGCCGAGCTTTGACATGTTCAAGCTCGGCTCGTTTATAAACGAGTCGAGCCCGAGCCGAGCCGAGCCGAGCTCACGAGCCTCAACGAGCCTAGCGTTCTTCTTCATTTTAGGGTTTTTAGGAATTGAAAACAAAATTTTGACCTAAAAGAGCCAAGTTCATGAGCTTAAACGAGCATAACTTTGTATTAATTTAATATTCTGATTTTATAAATGAGTTTAGTCAAGCTTCAACTAAGTTTTAATAATATAAACGAGTCGAATTTGAACATAAAATGAAGCTCGATACAGGTCCCGAGCCTAACCGAGCTTTAAAATTTGTTCAAGCTCGCTCATTTATCTAAACGAACGAGCCTGAACGAGCTCAAACCGAGCCGAGCCCGAGCCGAGCCCGAGCGGCTTGGTTCGTTTACCAGCCCTAAGCATGCCTAGAGAATGTGAGAGCTTGATGTCAAAAATGAATCTTATATTTTTTTTTATAGTATTTTTAGTTATGTTAATTGTAACATAAATAAGTTGTGGATAACAATTGAAAAATATTTAAAAAATGATTTTACATGTGAATTTTATAATTTATAAAAAATGACAGGTGATTTGATATGTGGATCTCATATATATTATTGGAATAGAATGTGTGAAATAACACAATTATAATAAGACATGAAATATTAATATCAACTTATTTTCATATAGGGTTTTTTATTTTTAACTCATCACAAACCATCGTACTTAGCGATTGCTTCCTCACTTCTTCGTATTTGGATTTTACTCCCCAGATTTAAAAGATAATTTCTTTTTATTTCTTGCGAGGGATCCATCTGTAAATTATTTAATTTTTTTGTAGTCCCTGATAGGGAGTAAAAAAGAATTATCCTTTAAATTTGGGGAGTAAAACCCAAATACGAAGAAGTGAGAGAGCGATCGCTAAATACGATGGTTTGTAGGGAGTTAAAAATAAAAAAACTCTTTCATATATTATAATATAATTACACCTATCTATTTTTTACAAACAAATAAGCATTTAAGCTATATTCATCCATATTTCACATCTATTATATACCCAAACAGGACATAATCACGTATTATTATTCATATTATATTCAATTTTTTTTTTAATGATGGAGGGACCTTCCGTTACCAACTTTATGGTCAAGCTGGTAGGCTATCTTTGTCCATTTGTCCCGATCCCACTATATTCAAATACTTGAGAAAAAAAAAGTAAAGTAAACCAATCTAAATAAATCACATAATGTGAAAGTGAGATGCAACACTATTCAAGCCATGAAATGAGAAATATAATTGGTTATTAGTGATTACTAAATACCATCTTAGAATAAGACATGAGACAAGATGAAGTTCTTCATTGTCCATCCTCTGGAGAATCCAATACAACTCAAGCTGTCCTCATTGAAATTTTGAAGCTCTCTTTTGACAATATAAATGCATCTCCTCCTCGCACTCCCCAAGTCCGGCCGAAATTTTGAAATATAATTTTATATGGTATAAATTTTTGTTTATAATATTGTCAAACGATACTCAGTTTTCATATGCAATTTCATATGTATAGTATCACTTCACTGATGAGACATCTACTTAAGATGCAATTTTTCAATTTTTAACATAAATGGATATATAGTATTCATTTTTATACGTCATATGTACACTTCCAAAAAAAAAATATGGAGATAAGAAAGCCATTATCTACCTGAAAAGACTTGGATATTGGATGTGAAAGAGATTTTTTTTTTTTTTCACTTCTGAAGAACATGGTAACCATCTGAACTACATGGATCCCCTGATTAGGAATGTATTAATGCACAATTGGACAAATAAAAGTTTGTTCAACCAATATGGATGAGAGGTATTCAATCAAACAACTCTTTTGAACATTCAGAATAAAATTTGAAAAAACTTTGTGACTATGCTGAAGTGAACTCTCTTAGACGGGTCTCCAAAAGTTAGAACTGAGTGATGGATTCAATGATACATATATTAAACAAAGCGAGTTGAGGACTTCCCCAAGATAACATCCAATTCAAGTTTAGTTCACCCTTTTTTGTGGAGTGGGCCTTGTTCAATAATGGTGAAATCTTACACTGCTTTTAAACTATCACATCAATCAGACAATCTATTTCACTATAGATGGGAACTTCATGAACCTGTTATAATTTTCTAAACCATATGAAGCTCATCATTAGATGTATTTAAATATTGCAGATCATAGTGGTTGTAAATTCAGCTACCAACATCAAATAATTGCCTCTAGATTTTGTATTTGCTAGTCCTTTTCCTTTTTTTTATGCCAACCTGCATTAGACAATGAAAGGAGAATTGATACATCCATCCTTATTTTTAACCCGTTTTACCGTCCAAAAATTACGTGCATTCATTTGGAATATATATATTCATAATGACTTCCAAGTTAATGTATATGCTTTTTAGGGTAGTAAAACAAAGTACAATTAGGTGGAACATTTTGTCAAAGAAAAACTATTTATACCATAGATTTTTGTCCATGGAGAGCAGAGACAGTTCAGAATATTCGATAATAATTCAGATCTATAAAAGAATTTGGTGGATAGTGAAGAATTATTGAGTTTGAGGCGTGAAGAAAGATCGTTGTCCTTAAAGTGATAATTGTCTCCCACTCGTAAGGAGTTCGACAAATCTGAAGAACTCCCCAAATACTTAGTAAACTAAAACTGATATACTAATTTGTTCAATGAACAGACTTAATAGGGTTTGAAGGGTTACATTTGCAACCTTTCAAAATTCTGTTACTAAAGAAGGGGGTGCCTTTGCATCTCTTGAAATTATTTCAGTTATCATCTATAGAGATAACTGTTATGAATTTATGAAGGGATGCATGTACTTGGGAAATGACTGTTGGGTCATTAATTCGAATTTCAAAATTATGAAATCCAGCAAAAAATTATCATGTTAATTCCACACGCACGCATAGTATCGACTTCATTCAAATCCTTCATTTTAAATTTTGAAGTTAGATACTTCATGGTCTCAGAAACATCTTTCATGTTTGTTCCAAAAATCAGCAAGTCATCTACATAAAGACAAATAATTACACCATATTCACAAGTGAATTTAGAATAAATACACTTATCAGCACTATTATGTTTAAATCCATGTGATAAAATCACATAATCAAACTTTTCATGCCACTGTTTTAGTGCTTGCTTCAAACCATATAGAGACTTGACTAATTTACAAACTTTCTTTTCATTTTCATATAGAACAAACCCTTCGGGTTGTTCCATATACCTCTTCATCAAGATCACCATTTAGGAAAGCTGTTTTGACATCCATTTGATGAACATACAAATGATAAATTGATGCCAAAACCATCAAAACTCTAATAGATGTAATCCTAACCACTGGTGCGCAATATAATGCGCCAAAATGCACCTATGCACGCGTAAGCGTATACACATGTAACATGTGTAGCATGTGTGGTCCCCCTTTTGTATTTTTCAAGATACCCTTCTAGAAGTAGATTTACATATGAAGTGGAAAAATCTTTTTCAATTTTCCAATGTGGGACTATTCTCAAGCACCCACTACATATTACAATCTAAGGTTTTTTGCATATATACCCCTGTTAGAATCTGTTTTTGTAGAATTACCTCTGTTGCATTCCTGATTGCATAAATACCCCTACTGCATTCAGAAGCAGTGTATTCATGCCCCTATGGTTAGTGGGCGTGAGATCAGGTTAAAAAAATCCATCAGGCGCCGTTAAGTTCCCAAAATTTGCCCCTTCCACAGAACGCACAGCTCGTCTTCGATCTCCTCCTCATCAATTCTTCAGTTTGCAGACGATGGACTGATCAGGGTTATGTTTTTCTTTTGATTTGTGGACGATTTTGACTGGATTAAACGAGTTAGAGATTTGATTTCAAGGGTTAGGATTTGGATGAACTAGTGGAGGGGATATTAGAGTTTTTAGAACACAAATGACTTAGGGTTTCAAAAAAAATTTCATTTAGGATTGCAAAGGTTACTTGGGTCAGGTTGGAGATGATCAGGGGTAAAAAAGAAATCTTTGAATGTCTAGTTAAATATGTAACCTTGGTTCATGTTGGGTTGCTGACGGACATTGACGGAGGAGCACAGATGCACTGTTTCTGAATGCAGTAAAGGTATTTATGCAATCGGGAATGCAACAGGAGTAATTCTATAAAAACGGATTCTAACAGGGGTATATATATGTAAAAAAAACCCTACAATCTATCTTCTTAACAAGGTCGCCTAAACTAAACTCTATGTTATGGTTTTTCTATTTCACTCAGACTGTCTAAACGATCATTATAGAGAGAGACAATCTGCACATCCAAAATTCAAGATATTATAAAAGCAACTTTTATTTTTTTTCTTTATTAATTACCAAAAGTGATGCACTTACTACAGAAAAAATTCATAAATCAAACCACGTAAATTTTTATTTCGTGTCTGATTGTTGACCTATTTTTTCTCCCTCTCCATTCTTCAAACTTAGAACTAAAAATTTGGGACTTTAAGTGGTGTGAGAGAGAACACTCAATGTGCATACAGTGGGTGTGGGATCCATAACTTTAATCAACCACTCTCTTTACATTTCTCCTTTAATTTGATGGGTCATGTGCACAGTCCTCTCACATGGAGGCATAAAAGCAAAAGATAAACATCATACATCCATGAGGGGCACCAAGCAACCAATAGTCAAAACCTATCCAAAATAAAGGATCCTTCTCCACTACCCCCACATGCTTTCCTTTGGTTCTTTGGTCCTTTGATCCTTCTGTGTCTTCATAGTGGTAGTATACATACTAAGTTACTAACAAAGTATTCTGAACTTCTCAGAATTTTAGACTAGTTTTTTTCATATTTGTTGCTTAATTGTTTGATGCCTGATAAATTAAGAGGGTGGTGGGCTTGAATAACCATGAGTTCCAAGAGTCGCACGAAACCCATGAATGGGACTGAGATGAATTCTTACACTATGAGTTTAGTTCTACATCATCTAGTAGAAGACGATGGTTTATGCATGAACTCTTACATACTCTAACCAATTATAATCTCATTCAAGTATATAAAAAGTCTATCTTTCACCTAAAAAAACCTCTTGCATACTATAAGACGCGTTTTAAAACCGTAGTGCGCCTACTATATGGGCATAAATCCTCTTCAAGTCACTCAGTGGTAGAATTGTTTGAAATAGATGCCTCTATACCTGTTTTCCTAATACACTACTGTTCATCAAATTGTGTGTTTATTATGTTCAAAATTTGAGAGCTCATTTAGTTTGGATGGTTTATTACATTACTCATAATTTTTTTTAAATAACTGTAACTTTTGTTGTTGCCACCAACTACTTACACTAATTATTCACGCACAGAAAACATAGCATATTTTATAGACATTACCAATTTTTTTGTTGTTTTTTTTTCTTTTTTTTCTAGTTAATTTACCCTCATCAGCAGGAGTTAGATTGAAACTCAAAAACAGCAGATCAGGTGGTGGTCTGGATCATTAACACAGTCAATTGTATAGTCTTTCTTTCTTTCTTTATTCTGAAAAAGTTAAAAAATACTTGTGGAAGCACAATAATTTACCTCTAATGGGATGTCACGTAGATGTAGCTACAAGATCTTATCAAAATAGATGCAATAGAAAATCACATCAAAAAATCGAAGAAAAAATCATTGATCTTGAAATAATCGTAATAAATTGAGTCTTCAACAAAAAAATTGAAAAAACATTAGACATCGCAAATGTAGTTTACACCAATATATCTTATCTAATGAGATATATATATTGTAATTGAAAAAATACATATATACACCAATAAAATATATGAGCTCATCTGCCAAGAAGATGTTTTGAGTCTTTTTTTTTTATTTGGGCTAAGTCACATATTGATTGATGACCTAACATAAAACCAGGATGGACTAGGGCCAAGTTGGTTTGGGCTGGGTTTGTGGTTTTCTGAGTTTGAAAGC
>CM060863.1:26540101-26587601 GCA_030737845.1 Acorus calamus | reverse complement strand
ATCCAATGTGCATGGTTACTGTAATGTATAATCTATCTACTCTTATAAAGGGAATCATGCAATTCCTACTTAATTGCAGCTTTAATCTGCTCATAAGAGGCCTCTTCGCAACCACCATGCTGATGGCTATAATTTCGGTGGAATGATGCGGCAGATTATATAAAATATGTTAGCTAATTAATGAACAATGCAATTACTCGCCATACAACATGCGCATCAATAAAATAGATTTTATTATACTAACTAATAATAGAATATATTAGTTGTAGTCAGCTTCTATCCAATGTGCATGGTTACTGTATTCTATAATCTTTCTACTCTATAAAAGGAATCATGCAATTCCTACCTACTTAATTGCAGCTTTAATCTGCTCATAGGAAGCCTTTTCTCAACCACCATGCCGATGGTTACAATTTCGGTGGGAATGATGTGGCGGATTATATAAGATATGTTCGTTAATTAATGAACAACGTGACTAGCGGACTACACATCATACAACATGCGCATCACAAACAGATTTTATTTTACTTACTAATAAAAGAATATTAGTTGTATTCAGCTTCTATCCAATGTGCATGGTTACTGTAAAGTATAATCTTTCTACTTTATAAAGGGAATCATGCAATTCCTACTTACTTAATTGCAGCTTTAATCTGCTCATAGGAGGCCTTCTTCTCAAGCCTGACAGTGAGATCCACCACTGAGACGTCAACGGTGGGGACACGGAAAGCCATCCCAGTTAGCTTTCCATTGAGGGCTGGCAGCACCTTCCCAACAGCCTTCATCACACAGTCAACAAAATAAATGCCACATTAGCATAATCAGCTATGATGGAAATATGCAACTACTCAAAATAAGTATGTGAAATTTTAGTTGACAGTGGAGAGAGCTTCAAGAGATATCATTCTTGACAAACACAGGTAAGACATCACAGAAAACAAAGATCAACTGAAGTGGTACCTTGGCAGCACCGGTGCTGCTGGGGATGATGTTGAAGCTAGCAGCCCTTCCACCCCTCCAGTCCTTGCTGGATGGCCCATCAACAGTCTTCTGGGTAGCTGAATGAGAAAGCATTCATAAGATGAAGAATCACAAATAATTTCAATTACCCTAACATTTAAAGATATTATCTATAAAGATACGAAAAATGAATGAAGCCAATACCAGTCATGGCGTGAACCGTGGTCATCAAACCCTCAACAATGCCGAACTTGTCATTGATCACCTGACAATTAAAACATAGCCAAACCATTCATTAGTGAAATTACTCAATAAAAACGGATGGGCCACTGCCATGCAGAATGAAAGCTAATAGAAATAATACCTTAGCAAGAGGAGCCAGACAGTTCGTGGTGCAGCTGGCATTGGATACAATGTCAAGGCTCGACTTGTACTCGTGCTCATTCACACCCACAACGAACATAGGAGCATCTTTGCTGGGGGCTGAGATGACCACTTTCTTCGCACCACCCTGCTCATACAATCGCATAAATTAGATAAGATAACATATTCTCAGCACACTAAAGTTGAGCTATTTTCCCTTAATTCATAGTTAAGCACACAGTTTTGAAAAAGCAATCCTTAGTCCAAGAAGGTTAAGGAGTTCAACATAACCTAAGGTTCTCATTAACCATAGGTGATTTCCAAATAATATGCATTTCTCATAATCACATTCTTTTCTAGAACGAAATACTCAAGCAAAACAATTAACATCATCTAACCAACATAACTAAAAGCAAACCATATGAACAAGTCAGCTATTGGTTGCATCTAAACTAGAATACCAAATCAATCACGTTCACACACAGCATGGCCACACGAATTCATAATAATTATACAATGCTGCTCTACCAACATAACAAAAAAAACAGAATTATTAATGGTCATGAATCCCACCTTAAGATGTGCGGCAGCCTTTTCCTTGTCGGTGAAAACACCGGTAGACTCCACGACAAACTCAGCACCAGTCTCTGCCCATGGGATCTCCTCAGGGTTTCTGCACAAATCCCAATCAAAATCAGAAAACAAGACCCTCTATAGAAAACCCAATTAACCTACCCACAAAGCATATATGGTGAAAAAACACACCTGACTCCATAAACAGCGACGGTCTTCTCACCGAAGAGAAGGGTCTTAGAGTCCTTCACCTTGATGTCATTGTGCTTCCACTCACCGTGCACGGTGTCAAACTTGAACATGTATGTCTGTAAAAAAAACAAAAATTGATACAAGAACCCATCAAATCAATGGACCAGATTTTGGGTTGCGACCATCATAGATTTCAAACCATTAAATCAGTGGACCACCACAAAAGACTCCACTGATCAGACGGCAGTGAGAAGGAATCAAACAGAAAGAAAAATCCATATATACAAGCCAAGCCGTCCATTGAAATGCATAAACGACAAAGGTCAACAAGTGCAAGGGGCGGCCTTGTGGGTCAGGTTGATTTCACGTCACGGGAAACTATTGTTTTTATTTTCTTTTCAAATAATACATATTCTAACTAGGGAAATAACCAAAAAAATCACTTAAAAGATCCACAATACTCAAATCAGTTCTTTTGTTAACATTTTATCCAAAAAAATCATTTTTCACATAAAATGATTTTAGAAACCCTTCACTCATCTAATTATTGCTCAGACAACCATGTTCATGATATATGCAATATTAATTATTATTTTCATTAATTAATCTATCTTTTAATTAATTTTTATTATATTATATTTTATAAAAAGTTATATATTTGAAAGATGAGATCGGATGATGAGTTGAGAGATAAACAATTAGAAAATTAAAAAAAAAGTATTAGGTTAAAAAGTGATTAGGTTATTTTAGGTGATAAAATGATGAAAGAAAACCTTTTTATGGTAGAGTTGTTAAAAAGTACTGATTTGGTATTCACTAACTTAAAAGTGTGCCCTGATTTTTTTGGTATTCACTGATGCTATACTCATTTGTTCAAAAAAAAAATTTCAGATTTTTATTTTCACTAAAACAAACCTGAATCATGAAATATTACTGAAAAATACATATAAATCTGATTCAAAATTTTCAAAAAAAAAAATGAAATTAAACATCGATTCTTCACCACCGTCCGATCAGCTAATCGAACGGTTCAGATCAGTGATGAACCATCAGATCCATCCATAGAAGACACCGAACGGCTAAGAAAGCGAAACCGTACTTGAACAAGCAAAATCAAACAAATCGAAACACACACTCGCAAACCCGAACACGAACAGATCGATCAGGGTTTTCACATCACATACCATGTAATCGGTGGTGATGAAGGGGTCGTTGACCGCGACGAGCTCGACATCGTCCCTCTGAAGGGCGACCCTCGCCACAAGACGTCCGATCCTTCCGAACCCTAAAAAAAACCCACAAAAAGATCAGATCGACCTCAAACGAAACACAGATGGTCAAATCAGAAACCCTAGCAGAGATCGAACGAATCCTCACCGTTGATTCCGATCTTGATCTTCTTCCCGGCTGAAAAACAAAACACAAAAAGATCAGATCAGATTCACCTGAAGAAGAAGAAGATGATGATGAGAGGGTGAGAAATGACGGACTTACCCATGGAGACTAAATAGAGAGAGCGGGATTTGTAGGGGCAAAAATGGAAATCGAGAGAATACAAAATGCGCAGACTGGGAGTGAAGAACCTTGAGAGGCGTCTGTGGTTTCTTATAAGATAGGAGTCGTGTTATAATAAATCAAGGTGAACATAATTAGTTTGACCGGAACGTGGTCTGCGAAAGGAAGATGAATCAGGACCGTTGCATGGGGAGGTGTAAAATGAGTAGAACATTTTAGTAAGGTGAGAAGAGCGGGATTACCTAGGGTTGTGGCGGACCAATCGAACGAACCGGTGGGTCTACGTAACAGCGGTTTAATAGCTCTCCGTTTGGTCGGATGTTTCGTCACTCCGGGGGATAGATTAGTGACACGTAAGCGGATCTGCGGTCATTAACGTTGAGTGGCAGGACAGGTGGGAAGGGTTGGATTGGATTTATTTACGGTTTTGACATTGGATTTGTTGGTCGAAAATTCGAATATTCTGGAAGGCGTTCCTGGTTTTTGCCTGCTTGGTTGCGGGTCTGATTTTGGTCGACTTGCTGCCCAAGGTTTTAGGGGAAATTACGAAAATGGGCTTCCGATGTTTTGACACGTCGCGTGAATTTGAATGGATGAAATTAAATGAGGGCAAAGTTACTCCCACCTCCCAACTTAATTTACCCACAACCCCGTTTTTACACATAAAAAATAAAAAATAAAAAATTAATTAATTGAGTCCAATAACCCAGCTATCCAGTGAGAAAGGGCACAGCGAAGTCTTCTTTACTTGAAAGACAGGAGGTTCGTCGATTTGTCCGAGCAAGTGTCGACAGGGCCACAGTTGAAGTCTATTTCATTAAGACGATAGAATGTCCGTCGATTTGTCTGAACAAGTGTTGACAGTAAACTTGTTGAATAAGCAATATGGAATTCGTTGAACCATTCAGAACAACAATTCTTTTTTATAAATTGATCACTTGTATAGTCATTTAAGTTTTAACAAAAAATAAAAATATTATTTAAGCCTCTTAAGTATTTTTAAAAATCATTTACTTATATAATCATTTAAGTACACATAACAAAAATGTCAAATAAATAATCATTTAAGGTAAAATAAATTTGTAAACATTCCATGTACACAAGAAACATTGTTTTATTTTCTCAACATGTCGAGTCCCATTTAAAATGGGACTCGACATGTTCAGAAAACAAAACAATATTTCTTGTGTATATAGAATGTTTATTATTTATATGACTTAAATGACTGTTTGTTTAGTATTTTTGTTCCTTATACTCTGTGTCACCAGTATGGTATTTAAGAATAATACGACAAAGGTAAAAATTCTCAATATAGTAAAATTCAGAAAAATCAAGAAAGAAAGGGAAATATTAAAAACAATAAAAAAATAAATTTAAAATAGAAAATCAGCAATCAATAAATGTTAGAGACTTACTTTAAGCCAAACAAATTAATCAAAATATAACATCAACATATATATAGTTTATAGTTCAAACTTCAAATGCCTAATTTTTTTACAAAAGTCAAAATACATTTAATACGCGTTTAGTACACATTTAATGCGTGTAATAATACACACTTAATTTGATAAAACACATATTTTTCTTTTAAGGTGTAACCGATACGACTTTTTTTTGTTTATTGCGCATTTAATACGTGAATTATTCATTCATTTAATGCTATCGTACTTAAATGACAGGTGAATGATTTTTAAATAATATTTTTGTTCTTTATAAGAACTTAAATGATTGTATATATAATTGATTTCCATAAGTAAGTTGTTGTTCTAAAGGGTTTGACAAGTTTAGTGTCGAAGTTCATATAACCCATTTGACAAACTTCTTATTGACACTTGCTCAGATAAATCGACAGATGTTATGTTGATCCTGTGAACAGATTTTAACTGTGTTCCTGTCGACACTTGCTCAAATTAGTATTCTTAAATGCGGTATGTGGTTTTTATGCGATTGAGATATCGCATAAAGTATATGCGGTATGCGAGAGTATATGCAGTTCTGTAATTTTTTATTAATAAAAATATAATTTCTAAACTTATATAAATATTATAAACATATATACAAAGAATCTTTTAAAGACCCACAAAATGTTCTATTTTAATCAAATTGTCTCAGTGTAAAGAATGCATCTTAGATATTTTAGATCACCAACTTAACATATACACCCAATGAAATTAAAAAATTTATAAAAAAAATTAACTAAAAAACACTCAAAATCATTTATTTATTATAAAACACATCTAAAGACAAGACATGTGTCACAATTATAAAAAAAAAAAAAAATCACAATTGCAAACCCAAATTAAAACATAGGTGTCACCATGTCAGTCACAATGCATAAATCAATAAATGCATTGAGTATCCCCTTAAGAAGCTTATTCATGAAAAATCGGATAGGGAGAGAGGAACAGAGAGACAAAGAGAACAAATAGAGAGAATAAAGAGAGAGAGAGAGAGCGCAGAGAGAAAGAAATCATAAGTCTTGTGAAGAAGAAGAGTCTTGTTGATGATGAAGAAGAAATTAATGAAGAGAAGAGTGTTGTCGATGATGAAGAAGAAGAAGAAGGTTTGAATGTCGTCGATCAAAGATGAAGAAGTCGATGAAAAAGAAGATAGAAGAATGCCATTGATTTAGGGCTGGTGTTGATTTAGGTTTGCTTTTTTATATAAAAAAAAGGTGACTGAATATGTGCGCCCGCACATGCGGTCACGGCTTGCAAAACGGCCCGCATATGCGGACCATGACCGCATATTGACCGATTTGGGCATAGGCGGTTCGGTCAACCGACCAAACTGCATATGCGGACGCACGAGTCATATATCTGAACAGGTCGACAGACTTTTTGTCGTCCCAATGAAAAAAACTTCAACTAGGACCTGTCAAACTAGGTAGTTGAATTAATGGACTAATAAAAGTAAAAAAAAAAACTGATTTTTTTGATAAATATAAAATTGTGGTAAATTAAGTTGAGTGGTAGGAATAGCTTTGCTCATTAAAAAAAATGACAGCGACTCACATGCGACGTAAGCGTTGGGCAGCTCGTGATTTTGAAAAAAGAAAATTGTCATTCATGAGATGTTAAGAAATGATTTATTAATATTTTTTTAAAAAAAGCCTTCACATATATGTTACCTTAAAATGGACGACAGAAAATTAGTTTATTAATGAAACATTTGAAATAATCTAGAAAAAAAAATGTAAAACTTGAAAAATTCATGGTTATGGAATCTAAACTAGGATGACTTTCAATTCAGCGTTGGAATGCATGTACCAATATATTGGAATTTGAATTGGTTTGAATATTATACCAATATATTTGAATATATATATATATATATATATATATATATATATATATATATGCCGACGATTAGGTGCGGTTTGCGACGTGGGTCGTCCGATCGCGGGTCCATCGCATCCAACGGTCGACGTGAATCGCACCCGACCGTCCGATGCGATGGACCCGTGATCGACGGCCCGTGATCGCGCACCGCACCGACCGTAAACCGCACGTAATCGGCTCCCTCTATATATATATATATATTTGAAAATGCATTGCTTTCAATTCAACATGTTTGAATGCACGTACACTGGGGACAATAATCCACTGTTTTTCTTTTATTTTCTTAAAAATAAAAGAAGGGGGTGGTGGTGGTTGGTATACAGCGTAGGAGGGAGTAGAGGGGAGATAGTTCGACGACGGCGAAGGAGGAGGAGAGAGAGGTGGAGGTGGAGGTGATTGTGTGTGGGAACATAGATTGGAGAAATGGAAGAGGTGATGGTGGGGTGACAACAATGACAAACGAGAGAGAAGTGAAGGGGGTGGTGGTAAGCTTGTCAATCCGACGGTGTATCCGATATCTAACAGATATTAAAAGTATCCGTATTTAATTCAAAAATTTGGATTCAAATACGGATAATTATTTGAAATATCCAAAAAATTTAAAATGAATATGGAATGATTAAAATATCAAAAGAACTGACATCTAAAATTTAAAAATCATATATTTAATATTTGAAATATGTAAAAAAATCTATGAATTACTTAGTATAAAATGTAAAATTATAAGTACATACAAAAAACATCACATGCTTTATAGTAAAAATAAAAATAAAAATCCATACTAATCTTAAAAATAAAAATATATAATTAAATAAATAATAATATAATAATATTTTCATATACGGATATTTTGCGGATCGAATACAGGCATATCCGTATCTGAATTTTCTGAATTTTCAAATACAGATTCAGATCGATATTTTTTCAGATAATTGGAAAGCTCAAGTGGTGGTGGGATTGTGGGATTATAAGTTCAAAAATTAATGATGGGTTTAAGATTATTAGAAATGGCAACGGGGCGGATTGGGACGGATTTAGCAAATCTCAATCCCAAACTAGCTAACAAAATCTCATCCAAAGGAATAATGGGCTCCATTATTCCATCCCAAACATGTCCCAACGAGTTTTAAAAAACCCAAACTCGACCCGTCCCATCCCATTTAGAAGTGAACTTATTTAAGAATCTCAATTTTCCAAACATTTGTAAAAAAATTTAACTTATAAATTAAATAATTATCTTTATTTGCTTTCGTATTTTATCATCTGTAACAATAATAGTATATGATTGACTGGTTTATTTATATATTATATTAGTTTTAAATGAAATAAGTGATTTACACGAGATAAATGGGACAGAGTGGGTTTTTTTTACATGAATTCTAAATCATCTTATATCTTCATCAGGTTGGGACGGATCGAATTTGGATTTGAAATTTAAGGGACTAAACTCATTCCAATAAGGTCGGATCAGGGTGGGTTTGGTCTCCTAATAAGTGGTTTATGAGGTTTATAAGGTGGTGGGAACGGTCAATTAGTTAATAGGACAGGCGGTTCCAGTGTAATATATATTACACTCAAATATAGTATATGAAAACAAAATTAATAAAAAATATGTAATGATTTATTTAGATATATACTTCATTATTTATAATAGTGTGTAATTCATTAGTGTCTGTTTTGGGTATAGGAACATGGGGAACATGATGGAATATGGAGAAATACATCCAAAGACATGTTTGTTTTCAATTAATAGGTGAGTGTAGTCATGTCAGACTAAATGAAAATAAATTGATATTAGTACTTCAGTTTCTCTAATATTATATTATTTCACATAATCCATTACAATGTTATAAGAGTTATACATGTCAAATTCACTTAAAAATCAGATAACTCACTTGTCAAATTATATTTTTACATTTTATAAATTATTATTTACATTTTATTCATATTTTATTCACACCTTACTTATGGTCATCTAAATAACAAAAATATCATTATTTTGTTTTCTAATGATAATAAATAAATAGAAATACAATTAAATAAAAAATAATTTATTCTTTGTGTAGGAGGCGAATTTAACCGAGACAAAGAATAAGAAACAAAACACAGCCGGACCCATCTCTCAACCAATGAGCCCACAAGCCAAACCATGAGTTCGGGCCCATTAGGCAGTACCAGGATGGGGCACCACTGCCCGCGAAGTGTATGGGCCTGACAAGCCCAGATGTGACGAAGGAGAGTCAGGACGGGCAGGACATATGCCCGAGTACGGCTCAACACGGGTAAGACTGCCCGACCAGAGTGCTGAAGCTTTAATTCGTGTAACCACGAGGGCGGTCAAGATCGTGGCAGCTCACCTCATTCAAAGGGCACAACGGTGTTCATGATTGAACGGCTGGGCGGACACGAACCCCTTCACTAAGAGCAAGACGGTTATCAAAGGGAATATTCTCTGACATCTTAAAGGACAGTGCGTCAGGGATACCGTTATAGGCAAATGATGATCCCTAGGCGCCACGTGTCCCGAATCGGTAGGCCATACAGGGGGTACCACATCACGTTATGGATACCCCCCCGAGGTCCAATCGGCACGCCCCAATCCAGTATAAAAAGGAGGCTACCCCGCCCTCCTAAGGTACGTGGAACAGACTCCATTCTCTCTCTCTTTCTCTTTCTCTCCCTCTTTGGGTCGAAGGTTCTTCTAACAAGGAGGATCACTGACTTGAGCGTCGGAGGGGCGTTAGCCGGCACCACACTGGTGTGAGCTGCAGGTACTTGAGGACCGAAGCCGACTAGGAGCTGTCCGACTTGCGAACAGCGAGGAGGATCTGAAGGACTAACCGGATCGGCGAAGTCGGAAGCTCAGGCCCACACCATTTCTCCGGAACCAACTCAGAAGCCTGGGTCAACCAGGATCCGGCCCAGGATGACGAACAAGGAAATTCGCCCCCCACATTTGGCGCCGTCTGTGGGACATTGAACAAAAAGCCGTCCCAGCAAATTTACCGGAAAAGATGGTGGCGAGGACTCGGTCCACGGTCCACGAACATGATGGGAAGGAAGGAAGGGTGACGCCCGACGACCCCCCTCCGCAGAAAGGTAAAGCACGACTCGGATCATCCTCCCAAGGCCCAACCCCCGAGGCCGGGCGTGATCTTGCGAAGGAAATGGAACTTATGAGCCAACGCTTCGAACATATGGAGGGACTGATGCTGCAGTTCTTGAAGTGCGGAGAAAAGACGCCACCGCCGCCCCCACCAGAGGCTCGGGACCAGCCGAATTCATTCAGGGCAGGCGAGGAACCGCGTGATCGTGATCGTCAGAGCAGAAAGGCAAATGTGCGAAGCCACGAGTTGGTCTACTCATCCGGTGAAGGACACCGTCGGGGCGACAAGCAGGGCATACCCGACGTCCCCCCCGAAGGGAATCGCACGAAAGAGGACCGCGGTGAGCAGCGCGACCATTCGCCGCATCGTGAAAGACGAAGGAAGCGAACCAACACTCGCCATACGGGCAGGCGAGAACGCTACCGGAGTCCAGACCGACACTCGGCCTCGTCCGACGATGGCTATGAACAGGAGCATCAGGGGCGTGCAAGGAGGACTCACATCAGCGAGATGACCAGCACGCGTGATCGGGAGTTTGTTTCAAGGGCTCTGAAGGGATTCGAATCGCCCTTCGTCCACCACATCCTGCACAGCACACCTCCTAGGAAGTTCGTATAGCCAAAGTTCAGACTTTACAATGGGACAACCGACCCCTTCGACCACGTGTTGGGCTTCCGACATGCTATGGCACTTTACGAACAGCACGATGAGCTCATGTGCCGCATGTTCCCGTCCAGCCTCGAAGGGGCAGCTCTGAGCTGGTTCCACCAGCTCCCCGGAGGATCGATCCGCTGCTTTGAAGACCTCAGGACTTTGTTTGCAGAACACTTCATCTGCAGCAGAAAACAACAGAAGGACCTCGGCGACCTTATGAAGGTCCAGATGCAAACGGGAGAGTCGATTCGGGCGTATGTAGACCGGTTCCATCTCCTTATGTTCGAGGTAGATCGGTGCGACTCAAACGCCGCGATAATGGCATTCAGAAACGGCTTGCCGCCGAAGCATCACTTGCGTAATTCCTTGGTGAAGAAGGTCCCAGAGTCCCTTAGTGAGCTCATGTGTAGGGCGGAGAAGTATGCCAAAGTTGAGGACGAGGCCATCTTTTCGCGACCCCAAGCCGTGGCTGCGGTTGCAAAAAACCCCACACCAAGGGAGGACAAGGGGCGAAAGTCACATGCCGATCAGAAAAATGGCCCGACCGCCAACGAGGTCCGGGAAAGGACGGACACGAAGTTTACTCTGCCCCTGGTGCAGATTCTGAAAAAAATCAAGCACGCACCATTTTTCCAGTGGGCGCCTCCCATGAGAGGTGATCCAGCCACTCGGGACAAGGGATTGAAATGCGAGTACCACAGAGATTTCGGCCATCAAACCGAAGGCTGCCGAACCTTGAAAGGGTTCTTGGAATCCCTGGTTCGCAAAGGGAAACTCCGAGAATTCATTGAATCCAAGGAAGGGAACAAGCCGGAGAAGCACGTGGTGGCCGTGGGGCCCTCGCATGCCGCGGGGGTCATCGATGTAATATGTGGGGGACTACCGCAAATGACAGAACCCAAGTCATATGCAAGGACAGCCAAGCGCAACTCGAAACACCTAGAGATTCTGCAAATCGATCAAGAAGCGAAGCTGGCACCGAAGAAAGCAAGGGCCGACGACCCTGGGGTGATCACGTTCTCTGACGAAGACCTCACCGGAATCATTGTACCGCACAGCGACGCCCTGGTCATCACGTTGCGGATCACAAACTTCGATGTTAAGCGCATACTCATCGACACTGGGAGTTCGGCTGACATACTGTTTATGCAGCCATACCTCAAGATGGGGCTGAAGCCTTCAAGCTTGGAACCAATGAGAGAGCCGTTGATAGGTTTCAACGGCAGTCAGGCAGTACCGTCCGGGCGCATAACCCTGCCGGTCAGGGCGGGAGACGAAACGGTCATGACAGAGTTCATAGTCATGGACCTGCGTTCACCTTACAATGCAATTATGGGGCGCACGTGGTTAGGCGCGATGAGAGACATTCCGTCTACCTACCATCAGAAACTGCGCTTCCCGTCCGCTCAGGGAATTATGCAGATACACGGAGACCAACTTGCTGCGAGACGGTGTTATGCCATAGCAACCTCTGGGAAAGCCAGACTCGAGGAGGAGGCCGGAGAGGAGGGTGACATTCACCCTAAAAGATAGCAATTATTGAAGGATCGGGTACGGGCAGATGATGCCCGACCCGATCCCGCTCAGCGGGTCGTGGAGGATTTGGAAAAAATAGTCATCGATCCACAAAATCTGGAGAAATACTTCCTTATCGGGACCGCATTAAACCCGGCCGAGAGGGAGAGAATGATAGAGTTACTCAGTCAGTACAGGGATGTGTTTGCTTGGACACCGTCCGAAATGCCAGGTATTGATCCAGAGGTAATATCCCACCGGTTGCACATCTCCCCGACGGTCCGTCCCGTTAAGCAGAGACAACGGAGAGTGGCTCCCGTCCACGCGGAGGCCATAAAGGAGGAAGTGGGAAAGCTATTGGAGGCCGGGTTTATACGGGAAATTCGATACCCAGATTGGCTAGCCAACACGGTGGTTGTGCCGAAGAAGAATAAAAAATGGCGCGTCTGCGTTGATTTCACGATTTGAACAGTGCCTGTCCGAAAGACAGCTTCCCCCTCCCAAAAATAGACCAGCTGGTGGACGCTTCATCGGGTAATGAGCTGATGAGTTTCATGGATGCATACTCGGGATACCATCAAATTCCGATGAACAAGCATGACGTCGAAAAAACGGCCTTCATCACTCCCGTAGGAACCTATTGCTACAAAGTAATGCCCTTCGGGCTAAAGAACGCAGGCGCAACCTACCAAAGACTGGTCACGAAAATGTTCGAGCACCAAATCGGCAAGACCGTGGAGGTGTACATCGACGATATGCTGGTGCGAAGCGTTCAGAAGCAGGATCACCTCGGGCACCTAAAAGAGGCCTTTGAAGTACTTCGAAGTTATCGCATGAAGCTGAATGCAGCTAAGTGCTCCTTCGGAGTGGAGTTCGAAAAATTTCTTGGTTTTCTAACCACTCACCGAGGAATTGAGGCCAACCCCGATCAGATTAAAGCGGTGCTTGAAATGGATCCGCCAAGGAATCGGAAGGAAGTTCAGAAACTGACCGGGAGATTAGCCGCCCTGAATCGATTCATCTCCAAAGCAACAGAAAGGAACCTTCCTTTCTTCAAATTGCTCAGGAAGACTGAGAAGTTCGACTGGACTCCCGAGTGTCAGCTGGCCTTCGAAGAGTTAAAGAGATACCTCTCGTCACCTCCGCTCCTGATGAAACCTAACCTCGGTGAGCCACTTTACATTTACTTGGCGGCATCCGATCATGCGGTCAGTTCCGTCATAGTAAAGGACCACGAAGGAGTACAAAGGCCCGTTTATTACGTTAGCAAGTCTCTTCAGGGACCAGAGTCCCGATACTTATACTTGGAGAAAGTAGTCTACGCCTTGCTCGTTTCATCTCGGAAACTCAGACACTACTTCGTGGCTCATTCAATCAACGTCGTAACCGACTATCCCTTGAAACCCATTTTGAAAAAAGCAAACATCACAGGGCGTATGCTCAAATGGGCGATCGAACTCTCTCCCTTCGATCTGTATTACGTACCGAGAAACGCCATTAAGGGGCAAGTCATTGCCGACATTCTGGCCGATCTGACCCCACCTTCTGGCGAAATTTTGACGATAGAGAATCAAGAAGAGGGGTCCGGCCCAAAGTGGACCCTAAACGTCGACGGAGCCTCTAATCGAAGGGGCGCGGGCGCGGGATTGATTTTAAAAAACAGCGATGGGCTCTTATTTGAACATGCCATCAAGCTGGGTTTTCGGGCATCCAACAATGAGGCCGAATGCGAAGCTCTCATCGCAGGACTGGATCTCGCCGCTCATTTGGGAATACGAGTCATCGATGTCTACAGCGACTCGCAGCTGGTGGTGTTCCAAAGCACCGGCGAATATGAGACCAGAGACGAGAGGATGACATCGTATCAACAAAAGGTGCAATCATTGCTCTCCCAGTTTGAATCCGCAAAAGTACATCAGGTAGAAAGAGAGCTCAACACTCAAGCCGACGCTCTAGCAACCTTGGCGTCATCCGTCAGTGGGAAGCCGGCCAGAAGTATCCAACTTGGCTACCTAAAATCCCCGAGTATCGAAAGGCTCGGTGAAATTTTAACAATCGCCTGCGTGGAGGACTCCCCCAATTGGATGACCGATATCAAAAAGTACCTTTCGAAAGGAACCTTGCCAGAGAGCAAAATCGAGGCGAGAAAGCTGAGACAAAGGGCAGCCAGGTATTGGGTTTCATCCATGGGAATCCTCTATAAAAGAAGCTTTCAAGGTCCATACCTCAGATGCATTGGACCCCGGGAGGCACAGCGAGTCCTCAACACATTACACTCTGGCCTGTGTGGAGGACATGTTGGTTCCCGATCACTAGCCCTGCAGGCCGTGTCAATCGGTTATTTCTGGCCAAGCATGAAGAGAGATTCAGCCGAGTTGGTCCAGAAGTGTGAGAACTGTCAACGGTTTGGGAATCTTATTCACCAACCGGCAACGAAAATGGTTCATATGAAAAGTCCATGGCCGTTCGCGCAGTGGGGTTTAGATATTGTCGGACCCATGCCTACGGCTCCACGGCAAAAACGCTTCCTGCTAGTAGCCACCGACTATTTCACCAAGTGGGTAGAGGCGGTACCCCTGGCAAGGATCAGAGATATAGAGGTCAAATCATTCCTTTGGAAAGACATAGTATGCCGATTCGGAGTCCCGCAAACCATCATTTCAGACAACGGAAAACAGTTCGACAGTAAACTGATAAAGAATTTCTGCGAGGAATTGAAAATACAACACCACTTCTCTACCCCACGGTACCCACAGAGTAATGGGCAAGCAGAGATTACTAATCGGACTATTCTGGACGGCTTGAAAAGGAGGCTAGATAGCGCGAAAGGGAAGTGGGTCGATGAACTACCATCGGTCCTATGGGCCTATCGAACTACCTCAAGAAGGTCCACCGGCGAAACACCTTTTTCACTAGCATTCGGGGTTGAAGCCGTCTTGCCGGTTGAGACCGAAGTGGCCACACACAGAACCGAAAACTTCGACGGAGCAGCGAACGATGAGCAACTAATGCAAGACCTAGAACTTCGGGACGAAGTAAGAGAAATTGCAGCCATCAGAAACATGGACTACCAGAATCAAATATCCAGATACTACAACCGGCGAGTAGCAGGCAGAAGCTTCAGAGCCGGAGACCTGGTCCTTAGAGAAATCTTCCCAGAAACCAAAAACAAAAATGAAGGCAAGCTAGGTCCAAATTGGGAGGGCCCTTTTAAAGTCACTAAAGTTGGACCAAACGGGGCTTACCACCTAGAAACAATGGGAGGGTTCGAGGTCCCTCGCCCTTGGAATGTAATCCATTTGAAGAAATATTATCATTAAATGAGAAGTTTCTTGTTTCTTCCATTAAATCTTCTAAGCACGGAACAACACGACAATAAAAGACGCGCTCAACGGGCTGAGTCCGATCGGGGTCGCTTTTAGCACTCGATACCACTCAGCCCTCGCAGCACGCACTAGCCGAATGGCCCCCTAAGCCGCGCTCAACGGGCTGGGTCTGATCGGGGTCGCTTTTAGCACTCGATACCACTCAGCCCTCGCAGCACGCACTAGCCGAATGGCCCCCTAAGCCGCGCTCAACGGGCTGAGTCCGATCGGGGTCGCTTTTAGCACTCGACGCCACTCAGCCCTCGCAGCACGCACTAGCCGAATGGCCCCCTAAGCCGCGCTCAACGGGCTGAGTCCGATCGGGGTCGCTTTTAGCACTCGACGCCACTCAGTCCTCGCAGCACGCACTAGCCGAATGGCCCCCTAAGCCGCGCTCAACGGGCTGAGTCCGATCGGGGTCGCTTTTAGCACTCGACGCCACTCAATCCTCGCAGCACGCACTAGCCGAATGGCCCCCTAAGCCGCGCTCAACGGGCTGAGTCCGATCGGGGTCGCTTTTAGCACTCGACGCCACTCAATCCTCGCAGCACGCACTAGCCGAATGGCCCCCTAAGCCGCGCTCAACGGGCTGAGTCCGATCGGGGTCGCTTTCAGCACTCGATACCACTCAGCCCTCGCAGCACGCACTAGCCGAATGGCCCCCTAAGCCGCGCTCAACGACCTGAGTCCGATCGGGGTCGCTTTCAACACTTGATACCACTCAGCCCTCGCAGCACGCACTAGCCGAATGGCCCCCTAAGCCGCGCTCAACGGGCTGGGTCTGATCGGGGTCGCTTTCGGCACTCTATACCACTCAGCCCTCGCAGCACGCACCAGCCGAATGGCACCCTAAGTCGAGCCCAACGGGCGCTGAGCACTCAACGGGTAAAGTTCGAGCTCGACTCAACCCGATCAATCATACGTCGAGAGGAACAGCAAAACGGAACCCGCATATTGACCCCATACGGATAAACGTGCCAGCAATATCATTCAAAAAAAAGAAAGGTAGAGATTATTTACCAAGAGAAGAGGACCTAAACACGGATGGAAGCTGCCATGAGGAGTCCGCTGATTTCCACATCCCTGAAATCCTCAGAGGATGAGTCTTCCACCCTACTATGAAGTTGTCATCCACGTCCAAGATCAGGGGAGGGACACCCGAGCGCCTGGTCAGACCATAGCTGCCGTCCCCCCCCCCCCTGTGACTGTTTAAGCTGGTAGAACTTCGAAAGCTCCTTCAGCCTAAATCGCACCTTGGCCGCATGACAAAGGGCGACCACACTGGATAGAATCAGGTAGCTATCAGGGGTCAACTGAAGCGGATGGATACCGTACCACATCAGAAAAAACCCTATGAGGTCAGGAAGGGGAAAGAATAGTCTCCCTATCTATATCTGTGAAAAATAGAATATGCATGAATTCTGGTCCGGAAGAGGGGGCGCCTCGCCCTCGTAAGGAACGACCGAAACATCGTCAGAAGTGGTAGGCATTCTGACCAAAACAAGACAGTGCAAGAAAATTTTTTAAAAAAAAGAAGTGAGCAATACATCTACCACGAGCCGATTATATACGTGAAGAAGAACGAACATGCATTCAATGCAAATTCAAAGTCCCGACATCGCCACGGGAAGATGAGTCAAACATTAGACGGGGATACGAAGAGGCGCTCATGTAATAATGAGCCACGCCCGTTTATCGATGGAACGATAGAGACAACCCCTCCGTTGAAGCAATCAACACAGCCATTAAAGGGCACAATTAGTTACCACGCTCGAACTTCAAAGAATCAAAAGACTTAGCACGCAAAAGAATGTTTAAACTCGGGACGCAGCCCGGACAAAACACCCGGTGTTCGCCGGGAAGATGTTTGCAAAAGGAAAAAAGTACAAAGGAAACGAAATCAAAAGAGGCAGAGAGCATGAGGCATTGGCACCGGCTTTACTCCTGGCGTCCAGGGAGAGAGGTGGAAGTAGTCGGCCGAGTTGATGTTCTCGAATCCTCCTCCGCGAAAGGACCGCACTTCCTTTCAAAAAGAGAGAGATGATACATCTCCTTCAGTTTAGACTCCGAAGGGAAGGCCTGGCCATCCTGTCTAGCCGAGTAGCCCATGCTAAAGCCAGCACAGAAGTCCTTGAAGCGCTCGCTCTCCTCCTCCTCGATCAAGTGCTTCAGCCTCTCCACCTCCCTACACACGGCACCGACATAGCCACACGCCACAAGGCTAGCCTTGCGGGAAAGGGCCGGGGGCATGGAGTACTTTCCCATGGCTCCAACTCGGGTAGAGCTAACACAGTATACATACTGAGGCACCCGAGACGGAGATATGGGAGGGGACATCGAAGCCCGGGGCCCCCTCTCGGCCGTAGGGGATGACCGCGGAGGCTCGACAGGTTCCCTCTCCTGGGAGAAGCGCTCCGCAGGAGTTACTGGAAGCGGGGAGGGCGATGCTGGTTGAGCTAAAAGAGAGCTTCCACCACCGAACTCACCCACACCTTCTTCGAAAGTCCTGGGGGGCGAGCCAATGAAGGGCCGAGGACTGCCCGATCTCTCTTCCTCCACCCTATTCCGCTGAACGGATGACGAGGCCGGAGGGGGGGTCCGAGAATGACCACCCATGGGGAAGGTCTCCTCGTCGCTATTTTCGTCCTCGGCAATAACGATAGGGCGGTCATAGGGTACAGACGACCGGACCGCAAACCGGGGCCGACGACTCGACCGCCTCAGCGCCTCCCCGGGATTAGAAGAGGAACCAGAGACGCCGCCGGAAGACGGGTGGACGAGGAGCAACCGGTAAAGGACGAGCGACGGAGCTCGAAGAAACCGCACCGAGCAGGGTCTTCCAACACCTGCCTTCAAAAGCCAGGGCCCGTTCTACGTCTTCCGATCGCAGGACCCCTGGCAGGGGGCAGGCGTTCAGAGAAGATGCACCTGAAACAAACGCAAGAAAGTCGTAAGCCAAAGACCACATTTCATGAGATGAACTAAGTTGAGTCCGATAGGAGGGCAAGGGAACTTACCCGAGCCTAAGTATGGCCCCCTCATCCTGGTCGGAATGCGGAAGGGGCAGTCTTCCGGAAACCAGGGACCCCGGACACGAAGGACCTTCGAGCGCCAGTCGTAGATAAACTCGTTAGCGTCCAAGATCAGTGTTCCCGAGGCGGGTCTCTGGGACAGATAAAAGAGGGGGCATCCTCCAGTCAGGGGCTTCAGGATATAGAAGCTCCTCACCTCGTTAAGCCCAAGGCGAATGCCGAGGGCGCGATTAAGAGCGGCGACGGCCGCTAGGACACGGAACGCGCTCGGAACGAGCTGGAGGGGGTGAAGATCAAAAAAACTCAAAAACTCGACTATCAGCACAGACAGAGGGAATAGAATCCTTCCGGCCTCCACCTGGCCAGAGTAAACCCATAGCGACGAAGGATCGTGCGGAGGGGGCATCTCCCCCCTGTACTCTTCTACTGTGACGACCTCAGGTAACTGCGCCATCGGACAAAGGAGATGAAGACGAAGAACAGGAAGACAGTCGAGACTCGAAACGGGTTTGATTTAGTGACAGGTACGGGAATCACACGAACAATCCGAGCGTATAATAAGAATCTGATTTTTCGTATCCTCAATCGTCGCGACGATTCGAAATAAGGGCGAGGCGGCAAAAGTCTTTGAAATCCGTGCCTGCGTAACATTAATGAGGAAAGCGTACGGATAAGTGACAAGTGGCTTAGAGAGATGTCGACGGAGTCGCCGGTCACGACAAGGTGAAAGCTGACGGAACATGGCACCCCTGTCGAACGAGCCTCCTCTGGTCAATTCTTTCGGACTCCTGAGACCCTGGAAGCCCAAAAGAAGGGGGCATTTGTAGGAGGCGAATTTAACCGAGACAAAGAATGAGAAACAAAACACAGCCGGGCCCATCTCTCAACCAATGAGCCCACAAGCCAAACCATGAGTTCGGGCCCATTAGGCAGTACCAGGATGGGGCACCACTGCCCGCGAAGTGTATGGGCCTGACAAGCCCAGATGTGACGAAGGAGAGTCAGGACGGGCAGGACATATGCCCGAGTACGGCTCAACACGGGTAAGACTGCCCGACCAGAGTGCTGAAGCTTTAATTCGTGTAACCACGAGGGCGGTCAAGATCGTGGCAGCTCACCTCGTTCAAAGGGCACAACGGTGTTCATGATTGAACGGCTGGGCGGACACGAACCCCTTCACTAAGAGCAAGACGGTTATCAAAGGGAATATTCTCTGACATCTTAAAGGACAGTGCGTCAGGGATACCGTTATAGGCAAATGATGATCCCTAGGCGCCACGTGTCCCGAATCGGTAGGCCATATTGGGGGTACCACATCACGTTATGGATACCCCCCCGAGGTCCAATCGGCACGCCCCAATCCAGTATAAAAAGGAGGCTACCCCGCCCTCCTAAGGTACGTGGAACAGACTCCATTCTCTCTCTCTTTCTCTTTCTCTCCCTCTTTGGGTCGAAGGTTCTTCTAACAAGGAGGATCACTGACTTGAGCGTCGGAGGGGCGTTAGCCGGCACCACACTGGTGTGAGCTGCAGGTACTTGAGGACCGAAGCCGACTAGGAGCTGTCCGACTTGCGAACAGCGAGGAGGATCTGAAGGACTAACCGGATCGGCGAAGTCGGAAGCTCAGGCCCACACCATTTCTCCTGAACTAACTCAGAAGCCCGGGTTAACCAGGATCCGGCCCAGGAGGACGAACAAGGAAATTCGCCCCCCACACTTTGTATGCACTAAAATGATTTTACATCGCACCTGGCCTGTCAATGGGTCGGGTCCGGGTCGGGTCAAGGTGGACCTAGACCCGACCTGTGATAGGATTCGACGAGTTCAGGTCCAACCCAGGACCTGACGTATCCTTAGAAATGTGGACCCGAGTCGGATCCAGATCCAGGTCGGACTCGACCCGAGGATGGTTAATAAAATAAAAGGGCGCGCAAAACACGAATCATATAAATTGAAGCAACAACAACATCATTCGATCAATACAACGACTCGCTCATCCAAACCCAAATTCAAAATTTCACCTCCAAAAAGAACCCCAAAATCCAAATGACAAGGAACAAAAAACGAACACGAAGATCATAGTTCATTCAAATAGAGTGATCTGACGCAAATTAACAAACTCGAAAAAAAAACCAGAATTGAAAGCATAAAACACCTCTTCAAAAATCATCAATCACAAAACACTCGGTGTGATAACAAATCAAAATAAAAGATAGAGGGGTCTACAAAAAAGATTACCTTGATCTGAAATTGGTTGAGACTTGAGACATGAGAGAGTGGCCGAGTTGGGGCGGAGATGAAGGCAGAGGCAGCTATGTTCAAAGCCTGAGTGGGTCTTGCAGACGGCGGTGTCGCTCGCATGGTCCGGACGGAGAAGAGATGAAGGCGGAGTGGAGAAGAGACGGAGCGGAGTGGAGGCGGCTCTCAGAGACAGAGACGCAGAGACCAGAGAGTTAAAAAAAAAAAATTAGGGCATCACATATTCACATTTTGACTTAGGCCTTAGGGCATCACATTCACTAATTCACTTCAGGGCATTTCATTCGTGGGGTTTGTTTTAAACTTGTGGGCTTAGTGTTTTTTTTTTTGGGTGACTCTATTTGCACCCCTCAAAATAGGGTGCACACCCCTTTTTTTATACACCCAACAAAAAACAATGAAACCCTTTAAACACCCATGTTTTTGAATCTCGCGACACAATCACTGTCAACATATATACCAAATATCGACACTGATAGTGTCGTGAATGATCCAGTGTAGCATAGTTTTCTGAACTCTGCGACACAATAAATGTCGACATAAATACCAAATGTCGACATTGATAGTGTCGTGAATGATCTAAATGCTAGAGTTTAGTTTTTTGAACCTTGCGACACAATTACTGTCGACATAAATATCAAATGTCGACACTGATAGTGTCGCGAATGATCCAAATGGGGTGTGCACATGATCCGATTATAAACGGATTTTTTGTGCATTATCCGTTTATGAGGGGTGTGCACCCCATTTTGAGGGGTGCAAATAGAGACACCCTTTTTTTGTGGAGGACTTGTGGTTGTGGGCTTGGTTGATTACGGGTTATGACTAATAGACCTATGGATACAAAAATAAATTAAGATTATACTTATAACTTGATAAATAAGAAACAAAATTATGAGTCAACCAATATAAATAGTTTTATAATATATTAGCATATATTAATAAAAAAAAAGTCGGGTCTCGAATCCAACGAGTCGGAGCAGGGTAGACTCAGACCCGACCAGTTTGTATGTTCGAGTCCACCAGATCAGGCCCAAATCAGGTCAGGTATATTACACGTGTAATCGGATCTGGATCGAGTCGAGTTCGGGTTGGGTGACATGCCTAATCTCACCCCGCTAAAATCTGAACGTTGGAAGCCCCATCACAAAAAGAAAATTCCAAATATGCCCTTTATGGAAAGCCAAAAACATAAATACCCAATTTGAGTTTTTTTTAATTTAGATTCTTTTTTAATTATATGTTTGATTGGTTTTCAATTTTTTTTTTTGAAGAATCTGGTTAGTTCACTACGCATGCATTTAACTCCCTTGAACACCCATTTTGGTCTTCTTTTATCCAGTAGTTGCATAGTTGGTAATGTATTTGATTAGTTTTATTTGATTTCATCTTATTTTGAATAATCTGAGTAGCTTTTCATGCACCCATTTGATCCCTCATCAACAATCGTTGTTTTAAAAAAAATGTTCAATAGATGCTTTGTTATTGATATCTTTGATTTCCATCTAATTTGAAGAATCTGGTTAGTTTTTTTAGGCACCTCTTTAAGTTCCTCCAACAACAATTTTGTTATATGTATAGTTGCATTGCTAGTGATATATTTGATTAATTTTGTTTGATCATCTTATTTTGAAGATTCTGGGTCCCATTTGAGCCCTCAACAACACCCATTCTGTTTTTATTTATTTTTAATTTTTTAATTTCATCAGATGCTTTGTTAATGATGTCTCTTTGATTTCATTATATTTGAATAATTTGGTTATTTTTTAGGCACCCCTTTAAGTCCCTCCATCACCCATTTTGGGGTTTTGTTTTTTTAGTTGCAGTGCTAGTGATATATTTGATTAAGTTTGTTTGATTTCATCTTATTTTGGTTTTTTTAGACGCTTTGTATATCTTTGATTGGTTTTTGTTTATTTTCATTTTATTTGGAGAATCCGGATAGTTTTTTAGGCACCCAATTAAGCCCATTCAATATTCATTTAGGCCTTGTATCCCTTCTTTCATTAGTTGCATTGTTAGTAATATGTTTGATTCCATTTATTTGACATTCATTTTGGTAGCTTTTTAGGCATTCAAACAAGTCTCCTTCAATACTCATTTTGGGTTTGCTTGATCAGTTGGTCAATGATTTTTTTTTAAAATAAAATTTGGTTTTATTTGATTTCATCTTTTGATGAAGAATGGTTGGAAGCTGGAAAGTTGCAGAGTGGTGCTTGTGAGAGAGTGGTGCTTGTGATAATGAGTAAGTCTTCATCAGAGGTTCTTGAGAGATGGAAATTTCAATATCGAGACCGACGGGGAAGTCGTCGAAAAAGGGTAATTTTTTTATGAAAAATATTTTTTAATGAGAAAATAAAGAAAGTGAATGAATTTGGGTGAAAAAACAATCTTGGGAAATAAATTATGTTTACTTCAATCGGTTTTTTCTACTTTTTAGACACCCATATTCTTCTTGTTTTGTTTGTTACAAACACTAGTTGTTTTAATGATCGATAAACATTTTTAATTTTTCTTAAATTTTTCGTGCGTAAAGATATATGTGATTTTCATTTTTTTTTCCAGTGTCTCGAAGGAGAAGAGCGATAAAGAGATCATGAGGGAGATCCAAGCAATCATGAGGCAGATCGCATCCTCCATTACTTATCTTCCATGCCTTGATAAACCATGTGATCTTTCAAAACCAAAATCTGTAGTTTATACTATATTAACGTATTAATTGTTCGTTATTTTGCTAAATCAATGTTTTTTTTGTATCATCTTTTGCAGGCGTGTTTGATGTTTTGGCATATACAGATAAGGACGTAGCAGTCCCATTCACTTGGATCGAAAGCGATGCGAAACTCATTCAGAATCCACAAATGGTGAAGCTTCACTCTTTTGATACCAAGGTAAAGTAAATTTGATAGAAAGAAATGAACACATGTATTAGTCCGCAAATTTAAACTGATGTGATCTTGATGAAACATGCCAGATACATAAGGTGGACACCCTAGTTTCATACAAGAACAATGAGTGGGATGAAGTGTAGGAGAGAGACTGTGAATTGTTTTGTTCACATTTTGCTGCATCTCTTATAATGCTGTTAGTACATGGAAAACATGTTAAAGAATGAGGGATGTAATGTTTCAATGTATATTCCATGTGCTTTGAGAGGCATTTCTGCATGTTCTGTGCAAAGAAAATGCTCCAGTTGTTCATTCTTCTGAAGTAATACAGTACATCTGTGGGTAATTAATGCAATGTGAGCTGAACATCTTTGCATTAACAGATATGTACGCTATTACAGTCTCATTTAAAGTCTCACATACATATTCATATGATGAGTTAGTACAGTTCAGTAGAATATAACATCACATTTTTATTGAAGTGTCTAATGTGAGGACTGCTTATGGAACTGCATGCAAGACTATCCTCACATATTTTTATTTTAATAGGTAAGTGTTTTTTTTTCTAATTAAATCTTCTCCTATCAACTGAATAAATACTCAAATTCAGTACCCTCAGTGAAAAGTGATTATTTACCTATATCATTAAATTGAAAATTCTAACCATCCTTATTGTTTTGTACATTCATTTGAAAAGTACATGATTAATGAACTCAGCAAAGTAAAATATGTGGTTATTTACTTGTATCATTAAATTGAAAACTCTAACCATCCATATTGTTTTGTACATTCATTTGAAAAGTACATGATTAATGAACTCAGCAAAGTAAAATTTCCATAAGAAAGAAAAAGTTAATTTAAAACAAAAAGAAAGAAAGAAAAGGTTAGCTCACATTAATTGTATCTAAACCAATTCATTCATTCATCTTTAACTATTATACACATTGGAAACACTTCTAATCTGGTGCCTTTACAAACACTAAAGACCTCTGGTGAAAAGTATCAGTTTCCTAACATTCTTACACCATATAAATGGCGTTGTGATGAAGCTCGTCCAGAGTTTCAATGGATCTGAATGTGTTCAGCTCTCTCAGGCCAGACCAACAACGCCGTGAGAGGAAGTCACGGAAGTCCTCTTCCGTGTACAGGGTCTTCTCTTCAGGGCAAACCGCAATTTGGTCCGTGTCATCGTATAGGCATTTTATTGTTAGTCCTGAAGAGAACGAAATAACAAAAAAAGAAGACAGGTGAACAAAATTCTCAATGATTTTCTTTCTTGACAACATTGAAATGATTGTAGTCATGCTTAGAGGGTGATTAGAGGGACACCTCCCCCTTGAGGGGACCATGATTCAAGTCCTACTATGTACTAGACCGATCAAAAAGTATGTTTAGCCCTCTGAGCTGGGCTCGCGTTGGTCCAAGCTAGTAGTGGTATTGTCCATTATATGCAAGGGGCTTTGTTACTTATTAGAACTTCTGTGACAAAAAAGAAAAATATTGAAATTTATATATATATGAACAAAACCTTCATCAAGATGGAGAGCATAAGTCCCAAGAGGCATGTCCCTGTCGAGGCTGCGAACCACTTCATCTTCATCTTCTAGCCAGAAAGCCCTCCTTGTTCTCAGTCCAAAAGCAGATTTGATGGCTTCCTTGATTGCTTCTGCGGTGCCATCGATGCCAATCTTTCGGGTGTAATCTCCCCACTTGATTAGAATAACCCTCCCACCATATGAGTGGTTTTCCCCACCTATCCATGAAACTGTACATCAAACAAACAAACAAAAAAATACTTTTGACACATCAACTTCAGGAGGAGGTAGCCTTCCACCTGTCTGTTGGCGATGATTATTCGAAAGAATTTTCCGTGGGACCGGGACAAACAGGCAGAGGTAACCTTCCCAGCTCGACCGTAAAGTTAGCCACAGGAGTCCCTCCGATATCAAAAAAACTTCAGGAGGAGGTCCATGTAATGTCCCAGGCTTGCATAAGAAGATCTCTTGCTATGAATTCGGTGAGGAACAAAGGGGGTATCCTTGTGTATAAGCTTGGGACATTACATTTGGTACCAAAACCTGTCCACTGTGCAGTGAGTTGGGTACAATCCTATACAGGGATGTGTATGTGTGACCTATTGAGGGGGTGGTGGGCTGGGCAGTCAAGATTCCAATGGACCCATGTGGGGTTAGGGGTGATATGAAAGTTTATACCATGGTTTAGTCCACATCAACTGGCGAGAGAGGATAATTACGTGAACACTACTCTGTTACACAAAGACGTATTTTAAAGCCATGAGTCTGATAAAGGGGAAAAGTAGATAATATTTTTGTGTGTAAGCATGGAAAGTTATGGTGAAGTGCAAATTTTAGTAACCATATATTGGGACTTTAAAATTGACATGGGTATGACAACATATTGATGAGATGCAAAATTGCATAATTGTTTGAACCTAACAATTAATCATTAGTTTCATCCAAAAATTCTTGTCTGCCCACGAATATGATTGACTAGCTTGAAGAATGTCATCTTATCAAATCTTTGATGGGACATATTTGAAATATGTTTAGGCATGCAATTATAAAGGATGATTTACCATTTGCAGTGGTTTCTCTCCAATTCCATGGCGAAACTCCATTTGCTACGACAGCATCGGCTGCTGTAATGGCGAGAGTATGTCCATCATGATCTGAACACCTTTTTGGATCAAGTGCTGACCTACCACTGGCTGTAAAAGCAAAATTTTTGTGTGTGAGAAAAAGAAGAAAATAGAACTCATCCTATGAAATCAAGTTGTAAGCCATATAGATTGAATACCATCAACTTGCACTTTTACATTCCAGGGAAAAAATAATTAATAGAAAGGCAACAAAGGATGTAATACCTTCTACAGATCCAAATGGAATGTCGGCATCTTCAAGACCTAAGGAAAGAAAAAATGAGAAATACTCAGGGCAATTAAAAGGTGACTGACGATCCACGCTTCCACTATTTACACACACACAGAAACAAAATCAACAAAATAAAATGGAAAAACTAATACTTAAGTCAGATTTGTTTTACAAGAAAAGAAAAATGAATTATAACATGCTTCAACATTACAATTTATTTAAAGAAAATTAAAGGTAAATAGTCAACAACAATATACTAATTTCAAATTGGGTTCATATCAAATTTTTAACTAATACAAGATTTTGTATTTTCAAAACTCATCGTTCAAGTCTTAATATGTGTTATTTCATGGTCGGTGGGTTCAGATCCATCAGAGCATTATGAGCTCCCTAGTGGTGCTTCCCCTTTTTCCTTATACGTTCAACTGAAGTGATGAACGTTTAAGTAAAATCCAACTATAGGGAAAGTGATGCAAGGGCATCTTATTCCACTAGTGACCCACTGGTAGTCTGGTACACTCACCTTATTCAGCAATGATGGAGTCATTAATGAAGCCATAAAAATGTTCAACAACTAATTTTCAGGTTGACCAAACAGCTTGGACACTTGTTAGTAAATCAACTATAGTTTCCTCTACAAAGGTCCAATTCATGAGCCATTTCTTGTGTAGGAAACTAGACATTCATAGGTTTCTATACATAGAAAGCCACAAAATGTTGGGAAATAGTCATTTTTTAATGAAAAGATAAACTTTGTTTTTGGGTCATGTAATGGATAGTTGTCAAAATTGTTTATTTTGTTTGAACTTGTTTAGTCAACCTAGAAAATAGAGTTAGTAATTAAACATATTTATTAAGGGTTGTTCCATGATCATGCTATATAATTCTCAGCATTTGTAGTGATGAAACAAGTAATTTTGAATCTAATTAAACTCCAGCTTTTCAAGCTTTGCTTGTAAGATTGTTCTTGTGAATCTTCTCTCCCTCCGTGGATTCCATAGGTGACAAGATTGTATCGTCTCTTATCCGTTTCGGTGGCTACGAATCGGTGGCGAGGCAACTCTTCTTCTACTCAGTGGATTCTGGCGTAGTTGACAAGCGCATAGCCCTCTTCCTCACGTACTGACGGTGTTTGTTCGTGGTGAAGAGTCCATAATCATCAGCACCACCCTATCACACCCGCTTATCATCCTCATCATTTGGTATCAGAGCATTTACAAGGTTTGCATCTCATGACATGTTCACGGGACGATCCTAATGGCGATTTTTCCCATCACACCAATGGGGTTTGATGTTCAAACAACCTCTTCCCTTTTCACTAACAAGGAGACCCTGAAAAACTTCATAGATTGGAGTCTCCCTATGATCTATGGCGAATATCCATCAAATGATGAAGAGGTTTCAATGATATTAGAAAAGAATGCTCATAGAGAAGAAACCTACCTTGTTGATTGGATCTCCTTTTTCCCTCCCACCTCTTCCATGTCCCAACTAACTCCCGGTCCCCCTTTGTTGTCCCCTTTTCTCTCACCCACCCCCTCTAAGGAACCTACAATTGATTCCCTTCAACCCAAACCAAATTGGAAGCAGACTAATCTTTTTTTTACTCGGGCAACCTGTAAAGAAGAGACTATTGAACTTCTTATCAATGGTGGAAGCACAATCAATCTCATATCATGGGAGGTCGTTGAAAAGTTGGTGTTACCTATGTCACGAAAGAGATTCCCCTATCAACTTGCTTGGATCAAGGAAGGCATGAGAATTGAGGTACAGTTTGAGTGCCTTATTGAATTTTCAATTGGGAATGATTATAGAGATACAGTATTATGCGATGTCGTATCAATAACAACTATGCACCTTCTTTTTGGAAGACTTTAGTTGTGGGACCGAGATGTGGATCATAATGGACAAGCAAACACCTACTCGTTCAAATGATGAGGATGAGAAGTAGGATAGGGTGGTGCTCATGATTATGGACTCTTCACCACAAACCAAACATCGTCAGTATGTGAAGAAGAGGGCTATGCGCTCGTCGACTATGCCGGAATCCACCGAGTAGAAAAAGAGTTGTCTTGCCACCAATCCGTAGTCACCGAAACATATAAGAGACGATACAATCTTGTCACCTACGGAATCTACCGAGGGAGAGAAGATTCACAAGAACAATTCTTGCAAGCAAAGCTTGAAAAGTTGGAGTTTAATTGGATTCAAAATTACCAGCCTCATCACTACAAGTACATAGTATGATCATGGAACAACTCTCCATGAATAGGTTTAATTGCTAACTTCATTTTCTAGGTTGACTAAACAAGTTCCAAACAAAATAAAAGACTTTGACAACTACCCATTACAAGACCCAAAAACAGAGCTTTTGTTTTCATTAAAAAACGGCTTCATTTCCCAACATTTAGTGGCTTGCTATGCATCATCAGAAACCTCTAGATGTGTAGTTTCCAACGGAAGAAACGGCTTGTGAATTGGACATTTGTAGAGGAAATTATAGCCATTTTACTAACAAGTGTTCAAACTGACTGGTCAACCCGAAAATTAGTTGTTGAACATTTTCATGACTTCATTAATGACTCCACCATTGTTAAATGAGTTGAGTGTACTAGTGGGTCACTAGTGGAGTAGGATGCTCCTGCATCAGATTCCCCTTGATCGAAAAAAGCTCGTCCTCGAACTTCATATAAAGATCTCGGTTGCATCAAATATTGTCCACGACGTCAGATCATGCACATCCAGTCCGACCAAAATTCTTTGATCCACGAATCGAGTAGAAATTTTATTAGAAGGTGGCAAGTGTGATAAGGGAGAGAATGACAAAAATGGATCCTCATATTTATACTCATGCTCAACTACTTGGACACTCTCACTCCAGTGAACAAGAGATGGCGATGGAGCCTTAATGACCATCTCCGAGAGTTGTGATTTGTCTTCAAGAAAAGGTCGCAATGGTTGGAGGGTTATTCTTTTCCCACCAAAGTCAAATGAGTAGGTGTTTGCTCGTCCATTATGACATCTCGGTCCCACAACCAAGGTCTCCCAAAAAGAAGGTACGTAGTTGTCATTGGTACAACATCGCATAATACTGTATCCCTATAATCATTCCCAATTGAAAATTCAACAAGGCACTCAAATTGTACCTCAATTTCCCATGTCTTCCTTGATCCAAGCAAGTTGGTTGGGAATCTCTTTCGTGACATGGGTAACACCAACTTTTCAACAACCTCCGAGGATACAATATCGACTGTGCTTCCACCATCGATAAGAAGTTCAATAGTCTCTTCTTTACATGTAACCAAAGTAAAAAAAAAACTAGTCCGCTTCCAATCTGGTTTGGGTTGAAAGGGATCAATTGTAGGTTCCTGAGAGAGGGTGGGTGAGGGAAAAGGGGACAACAAAGGGGGACCGGGAGTTAGTTGGGACATGGAAGAGGTGGGAGAGTCGAATTCATCAAGAGAGCCATGTGTAAGGATAGAGTTAATGGGAGGAAAAAGGAGATCCAATCATCGAGACAAGTTTCTTCTCTGTGAACACTCTTGTCCAATATCATCAACACCTCTTCATCATCTGATGGATATTCGTCATAGATCGGAGGGAGACTCCAACCTATGAAGCTTTCCGAGGTCTCCCTGTCAGTGAAAAGGGAAGAGGTTGTTTGAACATCAAGCTCCATCGGTGCAACGGGAAAAATCACCATTAGGATCGTCCCACAAACGCATCACGAGATGCAAACCTTGTAAATGCTCTGATGCCAAATGATGGGGATGAGAAGTGGTATAGGGTGGTGCTAATGATTATGGATGACTTTTCACCATGACCAAACACCATCAGTACGGGAGGAAGAGGGCTATGCGCTCGTCGACTACGCCGGAATCCACCGAGTAGAAGAATAGTTGCCTCACCATCAATTTGTAGCCACTGAAATGGATAAGAGACGACACAATCGTGTCTCCTAAGGAATCCACCTAGGTAGAGAAGATTTACAAGAACAAGTCTTGCAAACAAAGCTTGAAAAACTAGAGTTTAATTAGATTCAAAATTACTTGTGCTAATAATTATATAGCATGATAATGGAACAACCCTCCATGAAGAGCTTTTGTTTTCATTAGAAAACAACTCCATTTCTCAACATTTAGTGGCTTTCTATGCATCATCAGAAATCTCTCTGGATGTATAGTTTACAATGCAAGAAACGGCTCGTGAATTGGATCTTTGTAGAGGAAAATACAACTAATTTACTAACAAGTGTCCAAGCTGCCTGGTCAACCCGAAATTTAGTTGATAACAATTCCATGGCTTCATTAATGATTCCACCATTGTTGAATGAGTTGAGTGTACCAGTGGGTCACTAGTGGAGTAGGATGCTCCTGCATCAGAAAGGCATTTCACAAAGAAGATCGCACGCTTTATTAAATTCTATAAGCTAGGACCTTCGATTATATTCCATCTCCATGTTCACCATTGCCACCTCTAACTTTATTGCATATACGAATCAGTTTTCATCAGCTTATTCTAGCCTAGCTTATCCTAATCTGAGCACTGGTGACATATCCTTCTCAACCTCCCCTTTTCACTTAATCCCAAGCTATTTATGTAACTTATCCTATATGAATCAGAACCTGATTAATACAATTAAACTCGACTGCATTATGTTCAATTGGACCACATTAAACATGGTAAAATCAAAGCTGGATAAAAATCAGTTTTTAAAGGATTCAGCGGATGCATATCCAGTATGCAATGGAGTTGGCGGGCTTCTGATCATATCCATTACTGAACTTCCATGCAATTTGGATATATAAGAATCAATATCATATACTCAGGCTTGGGCAAAGTCTGAATCAGATTCGGGTATAACACTGAATTTTCAATGGAACATTAACTCTCCAAATTTGACAAGTAAAACAAGAAGAGGGAATCACATATGAAGGGTCCAAGGCTTTTACAGAACGTCCTTACGGTGAAGCCATGTTGGGGAGCAAGTTTCCAAAGCACCATCTTCCTCTTCCAAGTTCATTTTCACACCTTGAAGAGAATTGAGAAGAGATATAAATTCCACATCTTCTTCATCCATTAAATTGCGCCAAACCAAGGACACCAAATAATGGTGTTGTTGAATCACATATGAAATCTTCGTTTGTTGCCACCCTATAGAGATTTAGGTAAAGGGTTGTTGGAGACAGACCATTAAATCATGTCTTTCCAAAAGAGGGTAGCCATGTAATTACCAAGCTTAAAATGGAGTTCCTCCCGCACTACCCTGGTCAACTCAAGAATGTTCTTCCACACCGTCACATGCGAGTCCTTCCTTAATGCTCCAACTCCACTCTAGAACAGCCTATACAGTATATTTCTCACGTAGCTTTTATCTATAAGGGAGATGAATCCATGAGAAGCCTCCATAATCATTTCCCTAAGAGAGCTCTATTCATGTTGTGAAAGTTCCGAGGATATCCCTTTTATTTTGTTTCCTTTTTTCTGACTGAACAGTAGGCCTTCACCCTCATTCTATAAATTCAGAGAGAAAGCCCACAAGGGGTACAAACACAAAATGAAAAAAAAATCGGTATACAGTTCCTTTATTTTCTTCTTTCTTCTCTATGTCCTCTCATCTCACTCCAGACATTGTACTCCAGTTTACTAATACAAATCGAGATAGCAATTGTCTACTATTTCAAAAATATTTTTCTTCCAACTGAAAGAAATTTCCTTCTAATGATCTCCATTTTTTCAAAGACACCGTGAGATAACTTAAAGATAGAGAAAAAAAATGAAGATGAATGCTAGAGAGAACCACCTTTAAAAGATAGAGAAAAAAATTAAGATGAATGCAAGTGTTCCTTTAGGTAAGCCTATACCTTGGAGGCCGGCATGTGGCTCTTGTGATCTAGTTTTTAAAATTATGATGAATACGGTAAACCATCCAAACTAAATGAATACTCGGATACGGAAGGCATTAAACACGCTGTTCTAGTAACAGTAGCTTGTTCGGCAGATAAGTACAGATAAGTACAGGAGATATCCAATCTCAAAACTCTTTTAAACATCCAAAAAAAAGTTGAGTGCTTTGTCACTGTGACTATATGAAAGTTTCACATTTGACCATAGTAACAAAGTACTCCAAACTATTCCAAATGTTCGGAAAAAGAATTTCGATTAGATACCTCCCATGCTCATCAGCCAAACATACTTTTATCCATCAAAATTGCGTTTTCTACATTCAGAACCCAAGTATTTATTTATTTTGAATGATTTATCACGTTATTTCACAATTTAGAAAGCTAATTCTAATCGTTGACATTACATTCACACCCAACAAAGAATTTGTTGCATGTATTTTCGTATTAATGACATAACACATCTACTGAAGGAACATTTGCCGAATCTTCCATACATGCACCAATGGGAAGTTTTTTTTATATGTATCCCAAATCCTTTCCTCTAGATGTCCGCACTGACCCACTCGGAAGTTTTACTTGGATAAGTCGAGGGTGGGAATCGAACATGCACCAATGGGGTGCAAAACCATGGTGCTAGCCAACTCACCAAGACCCAGGTGGTTCCATATACAAATTTTGTGACTACATATTTGACAAATAATCTAAACATTTCGACAAACAAAAAACCAACACTAGCCACACCTTTATCGGCGAATCGGAGGTAATCCTTGATCTTGGAGGGCGGCGCGAAACTCTTGTTCCTCTCCTTGAGAAGCTCTTCAATTTCCCCATACCGCGACATCTTCCCGCTCCGGTCCCGGTGGTGGTGGTAATGGTGGTGTCTGGCCTTCTTGAACTCCTTCAAGAGGTTCCTCCACTTGTCGACGCACATTGTCGGGGATCGATCGAAGCCCTTCCCCCTCATCACGGTCGATATCCTCTCCCACAGGTGCCTATTCGATTTCGAAGCGTTGAAGGCCCCGTCCATCTCCCTCCGGAGGCAGACGAGGCTCCTCGTCTCCTCCTGGATCCATGTCTCCGCCCGCCTCTTCATCGTCGTCGTCGTTGGTGTTGGTGGTGGTGGTGGTGTCTCCCGGTGAGGGTCCTCCTTGTAAGGTTGCATTTCTTCTATCGAGAGGGGAATTTAGAGAGGACGATGTGATTTGGAGAAGTGGGTCTTGGAGAGGAAGATGAGGGGAGTAAAACCCTTATCGGGGAATCGGAGATGGAGGGGGTAGAGAGAGAGAGAGAGGATGGTGGCCTTTGTGTGATCGTGGACGGGGCCATTAACCCGTTTGGATATGGAATAATCCAGTGAACAACTAATAATAAAATACATAAGTGTTTTTTTTATTGTTTGGAGGTAGGAAATGCCAAGAGATAAATAATATCAAAATAAACTGATATAAAATAATATATGAATTTTAACCAATCCTAGAATTAAACTTATTACATGTTATCTCATTTAAAGAATATGTGGGTGCACTGTCAAATCAATTGTGATTGCATCTAATAAATCACATGTTAAATCAACTATCATTATTTTTTCATCTTTTATAAATTTTTATCCACACTTTATTCACATTTTAGCCAAACAAAAAAATATTATTACATTTTTCAATTAGAATAATTCAAAACACAACCAAATACAAAATCATTTTATTCGTATTTATATTCACTTATACCGGAATAACTGTTTATCCAAGAATAAGTCATATTCTGTATCCAAACGGGGGGCTGGTTTGGCAAGTGATAAGTGTTGGGATAAGGTATAATTTTTAGGGATAAATGAGTGAGGGACAATTTATCTCCGTTTGGTATAAAAAAATAATTGGGATAAACTGCAGACAGTTGTCCTGATTTTGAAATGAAAATGAAGATATTTTGTTTCACCTAAAGGCTGAGATAACATTTATCCCCACTTTTTATCCTAATTTTGATAAATATAAATATGAACAAAATTAATAGATTTTTTATACCATAAAATTAGGACAACTTATCTTTAAAATCTTATCTTATTGTCAAACTAGCCCTAATAGAATAGACTTCTAGTTAATTTTACGGTCCAAAATATAATATTATAAGCATAGATGAATATCTAACGTAGCATAGTCAAATTTTTTTTATATTTATTAAAAATATGTTCATTTAATTCAAAATAGAACGATATACACTTTTTTTTAATATTTTTTAAAAATAAAAACATGTGCTCTAAGTTTTGGATTATAAAAACATCTGAGTATAATATTTTCCTTGCCGGAATCTAGGGTTCTAACACAATGTCCGATGGTAAAATGTTACACTCAATGGACTGATTTGGTAAAGGGATAAGTGATGGGATAAAAGGTAATTATAAGGATAAGTGAATGGGAGAATAGTGTATCTCTGTTTGGAATGAAAAATAATTGGGATAAACTGCAGATAATTGTCCTAATTTTGAAATGAAAATGGAGATGTTCCACCTGGCTGTGATATCATTTATTCCTATTTTTTATACCAATTTTGACAAGTGTAAATATAAATAAAATTGATGAATATTTTATCTATTAAAATTAACATAACGTATCTTCAAAACTTTAACCACTTACTAAACTAGCCCAATCTGTTTTTACAATCACACACATTTTTTTTTTGTTTTTTTAAATAATATATATATATATATATATATATATATATATATATATCATCTAATGAGATATATAATTTTATAAGTGAAATATATACTTCGATAAATTGAATGATGTCATTTTATAAAAAAATGTGAAAATTTCTAACAAGGTATCTATCTCGTTATGGTTTGCATACATTGCTAATAAGGTATATAACACTCCATTTTGAAACTGTAAAAAAAAGACCGAGTGTAACAACACTTTATTGAATAAAATAACCTAAAAACCCAAGAAACGCTGCTGTTACACTTGATCATTTTTTACCGTGTTGAAAAATTCATATTTTCTATAAATGAAATCAATCAATTCATCGGAGTATATGCAACACTTTTTATAAAAAATACATACACCATTACATGAGGTAAATGATTTAAAAAAAAAACATGTTTGGTTTGCGTCTCATTTGTATAATTGAACTAGCCCGAACGAGCTCTAACCAAGCCAAGCCCGAGTGACTAGGTTCGTTGACCACCCCTATACGAGAATACTGTAAATGGGGTGGTAAAAACGATTTTGTGCAAGTGTAACAGTGCCCAACCTTCAAGGGCAATTATCATAACAACTATTTTTACAATTCAAACATGTTTTGATTTTTTTTTAAATGTATATTTGTCCAATTATAAAGTAGCACGCTCACAAAAAATGAAATATGTACTCAACTGAATTAAATGCATTTCTCTTAATATATGCTATATCAAAGAAAAAAATATATATACTGCAATGTGCTGGAATAACTAACTGTATGAGCATAGACAATGAGAGAGAGATTTATAAATAATAACTTAAAATTCAACTTTTTTTTTGAAAAAAATCTATATCTGTGGGGGATGAAATCTGGTCTTCCTCTCCTGGGCCGGATCTTCGCCGATCCGGGCTTTAGATGTAGGTTCGAGAAGATGTTGTTGCGGACTCCTCTTCACGACGATCTGAAGTGGGCCTCCTGTACCCGACATCCTCCTTCGTCTTCAACCTCCGAATACCTGAAACTCCCACCAGTGTAGTGCCGGCTAACGCCCCTCCAACGATCAAGTGAGTGACTTCTCGATGAGAAGAAAAGAAACTTATAATTCTTGAGTGTCAGTAAGGGAGAGAGAGAGTGCTTGCACACCTTGAGAGTGAGATGAAGTCCCCCTTTTATACTCGAGAAGAGAGTGCCGAGCTTCACTTTAAAGGGGTGATAATATCATAGGACAGAATCTCTACGTGGCTCCTGGATCTGATAACGTGACACTTAGGAATTGCCATATCGTAACTGATTTTCTGACATCTAGTCTTGTGTCAGGGAATATTCCCCTTGTTAACCGTTATTTTACTAAGGCAGACATATAGCCGACCTGTGTTCTAGTTCGGGTATTATGATTTGGATAGCTCATACTTCAGGTCGGGCCTTCTGCATTCGACCATCTTGGCTTGGTCGGGCAATACTTTATGTCCGACCTTGGTCAGACAGGAGTTAATCGCCCGACCTGGTGTGTATGTCCGACTTGGCTTGATCGAACAATATCATTTACCCGACCTAACATGGAAGATGGGCCCATTTAACCCGTAGGGTAATTCGGGCTCATGGACTTTCTCACCCTAGATTTCTTTTTAATCATCATGGACTAATCCACATTTAATTCTTGTATTTATGCAATATTATTCCTTATTCCGCTTTGTGATAAATTTGGTCTCCTATAAACCCCATGTAAATTGTTTGAAATCTATATAACCCTTTAGTTTTTTCTAAAATCCATAAAACCCTTTGAAACACACATATGTAAATCCAAATAGTCCCCTGAGTTAAATTTTTGTTGACAGATCATGATTATTATGCGAATTTGTTTGGTTAATCCTGTGGAAAATATAGTATACTAAAAACCCCGTACAGTGTGTTAAAAATATGAAAAATCCTATATAAATGACAATTTTATCCATAGGGATGAGATTTTTCAATCTATCTGAAGGGGTAAAATTGTCATTTATATAAAAAAATTTACATTTTTAACAAATTATAGGAGGTTTTAGGTATATTGTGTTTTTAATTAGGGTGGATCAAATAGAATATTCATAGAATAATCATCATCTGTCAACAAAATTTTAACTGAGGGAGCTATTTGGATTCATAGGTGTTTTCAAAGGGTTATATGAACTTTAGGAAAAGTGAGGGGGTTATATGAATTTCAGGTAATTTATAGGGGGTTATTTGGATTTTTCCCTTTTTAAAATAAACCAAGCTTATCCGAACCAACCTCCACAATTCTATTCTCATAAATTTGAATTATTGCCTTCTTTCCAATATTTTCTTTTGTGTCCATCTTTCATCTCTTCAGTATCTGTTAAACACTAAAATCCAAAAAGATGCGGCTATCCCCACCAAATATTTCATTTAACCCACCATAAAAAATAAAAAAAAATGGTGTTTGCCTGTTTCCACCAATCCAGGTCGATCGAACTTGGTCGCTATTTCAGGTTTTGGACGACCGAACTTAGTCGTCATTTCAAGTTTTGGGCGATCAAAATTGGTCATCATTTCAGGTTTTGGACGATCGAAACTAGTTGAACAGAGTCCAGAATTATATTACCTATTCTTTATAAACAAATAAATTTTTAGGTTTATCCATCATATTCTACATTTATTCTTTTATCCAAACAACAGCTAAAATGTAAGTAGTAATACTTTCCATTAATTCAAATTTTTATAGAAAAATATCTTATTAGACAAATATATATCATTTTTAAGCTTCGTTTGTTAAGCGGATTCTTTGCTTGAAATAAAAACCTACCAGTTGATTCAAACACATTTTATATTTGGCTTTTAAAAATTTATCTGTCATTTATGTAAAAAAATTATTTTTATGTTATACATTTAATAATAATAATTGATTCTCCCTATATTACAACTCAGATTTGGAGTGGCATGAAAGATTCAAGGAGGATACACGTCACGAGATTAAGTTTTCAAAAAAAATTAAAAACTTTATTACAAATTTTGTTCGACTAAGTTCGGTCGCCCAAAACATGAAATGACGATCAAGTTAGGTCGCCCAAAATATGAAATGACGACCAAGTTCGGTCATCGAAAACTTAAAGTAACAATCAAGTTTAATCGGTCTGATCGGATCGGTGGGAATAAAAAAAACAACATTTTTTTAATTGGTGGGATAAGAAAATAACTTGATAGACGCACCCACTCCACAATTAAAGTTGATTATTCAAATCCATGAATTTTCATTCAAAATGTCCCCTCCAAAGAAAAACTTCCCCTCCAAGAAATGCAATCACATTTCATTGTCAAATAGAAGCTTCTATCCAAAGAAAACAAAAAATGTAGAAAAGATGGGTGGAAAGTCTTCTTCAAAGCCAAGGAACTAATAAAGAAGAGATTAAAAAATGGTACCTCTTAGAATTAGGTTTCGTGAGCTTTATACCTGTAAGATATTTTTTTATTATCAAAATATATCAATAATTGTTGTGTGTGTGTTTTTTTTATATTTTCAATTCATGTATTTTTATTGTTCTTCCATGTATTAGGGAATTAGATTAATCAAAATAAGAGCCAAGGAGCTTTTTTAATTCATGTATTGTTTAAATATTAACACTAATTTATTATTTTAAGAAGATTTCAGGGGGTTAAGTTATGGGGTTTTTTTTTCTATTTTATAAGTTTTCAATGAGTTAATTGATTTTTTCAAAGGGTATGACAGTAATTTACTATATATGGTTAGGGTTAACAATACATCTAGTTAGTTATAAGAAATAAAATAAATATAGTCTAATAAGATTAGGACCTGAAGGGATTTATCAATTTTATCAATTTTACAATGACTTTTTTTAATTTTCATAAATTTTCAAAGAGCTATATCGATTTTTCTCTATATTTTTTTAGATATTAGGAATACTATCTAAATCACATGAAACTCTAAATCATATAATTAAGTGTTTATAAACCGTTTCAATGAACTTCATCACGCTTTTTTTTTACATTGGCAATGGTTTTTTTTGGAAAATATTGTGTACCTTCTCAATTTTATCTAATTTTATTTCATATCTACTTAAAATTGTGAAGTTTGAAAATTATATTCGAGTAATTTTTTTTTTTGAGCAAAATTATATTCAAGGAAGTTAAATTTAAGATATCCATATTCTTGTTATAACAGTCTATATCTTATTAATATATCCATTTTAAGTTGTTTTTAAATGAGAGTATCAATAAATTAAAAAAATACGTATGTAAATAAAATTGAAACACAAATTCCATATTTAGGCTTTTGAATAAGTTTCCATACTCCCCCTCCCTTTAAAAAAATTTTACCAACCAAAATCTAAAGACTTTGAACATTTCCTTTTTTATGATTAATTAATGTTGAATGCCTATCATATATATATATATATATATATATAGGGAAGTGATTCGGTGCGGGAATGCGGTCGTGCGGGAAGCGATCACGGGTCCATCGCATCGGACGGTCGGATGCGATTCACATCGACCGTTGGATGCAATGGACCCGCGATCGAACGATCGACGTCGTTTCCCGCATTCCCGCATTCCCGCACTGAATCACTCGACTATATATATATATATATATAGACACACACACAATTATGAAACCTAATGCTCATCTACTCCCCAACAATTTCAATTTTTTTTATAATTCTTCTCCTATCAGTAATGAAGTAATACTATTATGAAAATCGAAAAATATACACTGATGATTGAGAAACCAAATATTCTTATTGTTATGAAAAAATACGAAAATTAATGGTGGATATACTACACTAGTAGATTATATATTACATTAAGATAATATACGCAGCACTAGTGGAGTTGATCAAAACCAGACCATCTCATGATTGCAAACAGAGCTCTGCAAACAGTTTGAGTGTACCCACTTTTTAAAAACAAGAGTAATATCACGCATAGTCCCGTGGTATATACTTTTATGGAAAATTATATATATTCTAATAAATTATATAAACTCATTTTTAAAATTATAAAAAATTTATAGCTAAAAAAAATGTATATAACAACACTTTTAAAAAATAAAAATGATATGACCAACCATGAATATAGCCCATCCATAGAGATTTTCTTTTTTCTTTAAAAAAATTATACATTCATCTACTGAAGCATGTTCTATTATAAAAGTAAAACATAAATGGATATATATTAATATATTTTTTAAAAAATAAGACAAAAGTTAATTTTTTTAATATATTACAATATATATGCTCAAGAATGACCACTTTTAAATTGTAGATGAGGTTGTAAAATATACCAAAAGCATGAGAGTTCAAAAAATCAATTAAAAACTGAATCCATGAAAAAATCACCTGAATCCAGGTCCACCAACCATTAAATCCCAAAATCTTCCAAAAATAATAATAAGTTAACAAATCAAAATCTTTTTATTCTAAAAACAACCGAGGGAGAAAAACACAACCCCTCCGCGTGAGATGCTCCACGGTGAACGGTGGTGTCAGTCACCCACCGCATGATCAGCTCTTCCTTCTCCAAAGACCACACATTCTCTCCTCCCCGCGGAGAACTCCTTATTCGCCACGTGTCCTCTCTCTCTCTCTCTCTGTGAGAGTATATAAAACCCAAAAACAGCAATTTTTAATCCTTCCCTCCCTCTTTTGTCTCCAATGCCTCTTTTGTCTCCTTATTCGTTTCGATTTTTTTTGGGTTTGGGTCTCTCTCGCCCTTCCTTAAAAATCTCGTCTTTTTGGGTTCAGTTATTAGTTTTTTCGTTTGATTTGGATATGCAGTCTTTGAAAACTCCTTGAGATTTTTGGTGGGTCTTGTTATTTTTTCGTGGGTTCTTCATCAAAAATCGAGTGTATCAATTTTGGGTTTTCATTTTTTTTGAAAGCTGTGATTTAAAGGTTTTGGTTGAAACCCAATCTGGTTTTTATTGAAATCTCAACTGGGTTTCCTTGCTTGATCGAAATCCGATCCCTTCGAAGGAAAAGAAACCATCTTTTTCACTTTTTGGTGATTCGGATGACTTTGAATTACTACCCATCGCCGATCTTCCCTGCCGATTGTCCGTATGTTGGCGATTTCGACCGTTCGGTGTGGCTCGGAGAGAGGAGCAGTTTTGATGAGTGGTCGGGGAAGTTCTGTCTCTCCGATTGGTGGGCCGACGACGACAAGTGGTATGGCTATTGGGATGGCTGGACCTGCGATGGGCCCGACGTGTTGTGGCGTCACCCGATGGACGACCTTGGCCGCCTCCCGCCCGATCCCTTCGACATGGACCTCGCCTCCTCCTCCTCCTCAGCCTCGTCCACCGTTGATGACTTGGATTGCGAGATCGCCAATGTGGATGATTTCGAGCCTGAGTCGCCCGTGTTAGAGGCTGAGGTTTGGGATTCGCGGGTCGAAGGAGGGGAGCCCCACGAGGCTCTCTTGTTTGCGCTCGGTTATCTGGGTCTTCGGGATCTCTTATCGGCCGAGAGGGTCTGCAAGACTTGGCAGACCCATATTCAGAACGATCCGCTGTTGTGGAGGAATATCCACATAGAGGAGCCCTTGAACGTTATCAAGGATGATGAACTCTTTCGACTTGTCCGAAGGGCGCAGGGGTATCTTGAGAGCTTGACTATGATCAATTGTCGGGTGATCAACGAGGAGTGTTTGAGACGCGTGCTTGAGATCAGTCCGAAGCTCAAGAGGGTTCGTATCCAAAAAGCTTGAATTTTTTTGCATCCTTTGTGGGTTGTGTTCTTTTATTGGTTTATATTATATTGTTTACCATGGTATCATCTCATTCGATGCGTTGTTGTGTTGTTTCTGTGTTTGCTGTATTAGGACATTTTAGGTAACATATCTGTTTTTTTAGGAAAGAAAGTTGATTATATTTGGTGTGTTAGACTGACATGATAACCATAGTTAATGGTTGGTATTATATTTTGTGGATCAATGTGTTGTATTATATTTTAGGAAGTCATGTATTAGTGATCATGTATATAATGTATGAAAAGGGTGTCCTATTATGCAGTGTAGTTTTTTTTTTTTTTTTGCTTGGTAATTGGTGGGGGAGCGGATTTGAACCCGCGACCTCCCCTTCGGGGAGGGTGCGTCTCAACCACCCCACTAGGGGGGCCTTCCGCTATTATGCAGTGTAGTTACTTGTTGGTTCCCACATTGTCATCTCTTAAATAATGTAAGTCGCTATTGTCCACAAGGTTTTATGACTTCATTGGTTTATGGCTTTCATGTTCACCTCATATCATTGTTTTCTCCCTCCATGCATATCTGTTAGTGCTTCTACTTCACTCCATGGTTTCAGTTGTTTTTATGATGAAAAATGCTGCCGGAAGATTAACTGAAAAGTACAAGCTCCTTGACTACTCAAGTTGCTCAATAGATTCCACATAGAAAGAAGAGTTGTGAATTGATTTACTTTGTGTGCATCTGTCTGCCTTCCTGATAAATTGTTGAATTCTCAGGTGGTCATTTGTTCAGGAATTTGAGAATGATGAATGATTGCCTTTCTGCCTCAATTTTTACAAATCCTTTAGCCCTCATTGCTAGCCTAACAGCCAATTCTTTTACCACAACAATTATTCCAATGCCACAAACCGCTCCTTTTTATCAATAACTGCCCCAAAATTTTCAGTGAACTCATTTCAGTCATGACTTTTTCATGTGTTGTTAACCCATCAAATGTGATTCTCCTTCTAAACAATGGAAGCTTATGGGGTGGGGGTATGTCTTTCCTACGAGTCTTTTTTGGAATAACTAAGTGAAGTCCAGCATCTGAATGACTATTTATGGGTCTGGACATGATCTAGCTGTATTAGTCATACCCGCATGAATAGTGCTTTATGCATTAATTTTATGCTAAGGTTTTGGAAACAGTAATTTTATCCACACCATCCATGTTTTCCAATTAACTTGCATCTCTTCCATATGATTTGGGGGTGGCTATTTTTTTAGCTTAAAGTGTGAACCCATTTTGATTAATTTGATTACATGAATGGAACTTTCTGGTGTTTGATTTAGGAACATTAAATTAGCATCAGCATGATATGCTACATAATAAGTTTTGTGTAATTTTATTGATTGTGTATTTCAGAGTTTTTCTGATGTTGACCAGTGAATGATATTATGCAGGTAGCTTATTTAGCGTGTGGTTAAATATTGGATTTGCTTTTTTTTTTTAGCGTAAGCTCTGAGTTATTTTAGATTGATGGAAGAATGGTTGTTCACGCTTTAAGCATTTTTATGCTGTTAAATTTGTTGTTCTTTAATTCTCCATGTCATTTTTTTTTTGTTTGGTGATGGCATCTGTCGTGCTTTGATTGCTAATATCACTTAATGTTCATTTAATTCTAGCATTGCTGGAATTTCTGTTTCTGGATCAAATAAACTAACTTCTAGCTGCATTTTTGTTTTAGTATATCCATTATACCAGTTATTTATTTATTTATTTTGGTCTTTTCTTCTAGCCGAAATGTATATTTGTAGTCCCTTCCTCGTTTGTATTATATATTGACTTTTGAAAATGTGATGTCACTCATGCAGCTGAGCATACCTGGATGCTTGAAGATAATGATTGAAGGCCTCATCGACATGTTAAAGTGTCTCAACCTTCAAGGACTGAAACATCTCAGAGTATATAGACTTCATAATGTTCAACTTAAACATTATCAGGAGCTTAAGTTATTACTGGATGCAGACAAGAGTGACCATCAAAAAACTTTCATCCCAATCTTTTTCCACAATGAGAACTCATCATATTCCTTTAAAAATGTCCGGAAACTCGACATCGAGCCGTGCTATATGTGTGGGAAACCGTGGCTCCTCTTCGATTGCCCATTAGAGAGCTGCAAGGGGAGTCAGTCCTCCTCTTCGCCATGTAGGGCTTGCATCAACTGCATTCCAAGGTGCATGAATTGTGGAAGGTGCATAAACAACATCGATTATGTGGAAACATTTTGCCTCTCTTTTTGTTGCTGGGGATGCAAGGAGGTGTTAGAAGCTTACGGTATGGAGGTTAAGTGATTTCTTAATTATACAAGGCGTTTATATTGCATGAGGTTGTTTAAAAGGAGAATGTGTTCCTTTTTTGATGAATCCATTCTCAAGGTTGGTGGTTCGTTTGGTGATGTTGGAGAGTTAGGTGATCCACAATATCCGTCTTGAGAGGAGAAGCAGTAGGTTATGAAGTTTTCTGTTAAAAGAAATTCAGCCAAGTTTTCAACAAAAATACACAAAAATGGAAGCGAAGTTGAACGTTGGTGTTGGATTCAGAAAGAAAAAAAAAATCAATAGGAGAAAGCGAAGAGAAAGAGAAGCTGGAGTTGGTGAGCATGATGGGTCCTACTCTTCATCGGCCACTATTATGCTCAGACTTTCTTGTTTGTCAATGGTCTCCTAGTGCGCCATCAGAAACCTGCATCTTCTATGTTTTTTTTTGGAAGGTATTCATTGGATTCGACGCTGCCGGAGATCATGTGATGCGTTATCTGTCACATGTTGCTGGATGTTATCTGCCGGTATGGATGAAGTAAGAATAAACTTATGTTGGTATATGATATTGTAAAACTCTGTTGGAAATGCCATTCTGTTTCACTGAATAGGCAATGGACTACTGATGTGGAATAAAGATCTATCATTTTTTATGATTCCTGGTTGTGAATTTCTCATATGTTTTATCAATTATTCGATCCTGTTCAATTGCTATGAACTTGCCATTAAAACATTTAGCTTTTACCTGGTTGTCATGATATATCTAATTCTGAATCTTCTTCGAATGAAATGGATGAAGAGCTGGTATTAATGTCACATATTTTATGGTTATTATATCTGATATTTTGGTCACTTGATTCATCATTTTCTTGTTGTCTTTCTGGTTCTGTAGATGGGGTTCAAGACAAACCCATGTAAAATGCTTGATATACTAAGGCAGTGAAGTGGATTCCAAATTGATTCATCTGCAGTGGCTTCTCAAAACAGCTTTGATCATTTGATGCCATGTCTGTGTTTCATTTTATTTCAGTTTGGCATATAAGTTGGATACCAGATTTATGATGTTCAAATTTGTTTTGAGGGCAGGCCTTGATGTTCAGCTTAAAACTGGATTACTGTATATACACACACCTCATTTTTACTGAACATGTGTGAATAATTCTTTGCTGCCATTCATTGATATTTCAATCTGTATCTGTATTCATCATCAGATCACACAATCCACATCTGATACACGATTGAAAAAGGAGTTCCATTTCTTGGAATTTGTTTTGACACAAGCTCCTCCCTCCTCAGGTAGAGAGCCCCAGGGATATGTGAGTGTATTAGTGCCCATAGTAAAAGGAGAGTTATATTACACATCTTCCGGTTCTATATTTCTTATTAGCTTCATGTACTTCCGAGGTCTATATCTTGTAGAAATGTAATATTTTATATAAATTAATTTTATAAAATTCTATATTTCTTATTAGCTTCATGTACTTCCGAGGTCTATATCTTGTAGAAATGTAATATTTTATATAAATTAATCTATAAAATTCATTAATGTATATATTTTATTTTATTAATATAAAAGCATAGCATTATTAGATGACGTATATTACTTTAAAAAAAATTAAAACATCTTTGGATTGGAGTCAAGGTGGAAAAGTAACATTTTTTTATATATAAAAAGATGGTTTTTTTTTTCTTCTAAAAATGTGATATTTCCAAGGTAAGAAAATGTTCTTCAAACTTTGTGTTTAATATCTCCAAAATCCAATTATTCATTTACCAAGGATGATGTATCTCATACTTCATGATTTAACAAGTTAAACCTAATTATTGTCACTGTATGTACATTCAACATAGAATTTTTATAAGTGCAAAATTCATCTCAAATATAATTTTATTATTTTTCATATTCTTATCAAAACATCCACTATACTAAATAGACAACTTGAACACGAACTATATGACTATAATGGTAATATGGATTGTTTTGAAATCCGGTTTATAAGCAAGGGGGGCATTTACTTCCACCCATCCTCTCATTCGTCCCACCCTATTAAAAAAAAAAAAAAGGGCAGTGAGGAGGAGAAGAGAGAGAAAGAGGACGGTGTGTGAAGGGCACTGATGATGGTGGCGGAGGAGGGTGGTGAGTAGTGAACCCTAGCCCTTCTCTTTATCTCTTTTTCTCCCTCCACCACCCATTGCCGTCTCGGCCTCTCCCTTTGCCGCCACCATCCGTGCCCACTACCGCTTTTTCTCTCTCTTCTTCTTCCTGTCATACAACCCACCCCAAAAAAAAATTTGGGGTGGGGTGAATGATAGAAGGTGGGAGTAAACACCCCCTATAAGAAATGTTAAACAAGTCATTATCATAACATAACCAATCCATATTGATGTTTCATAAAAGAGTACAACAGACCTTGATAATATATTAAGTAAAAACTAGAAAGACAAAAGTACACATCATATTTTAGGAGAGACCATCCTTTCTTTAGTGGAGGATGGAGCACAGAAAACACAAGCCAGGAACAGAATGGCCGAGGTGGCTGGGTCATCCTCAACTCCAAAGAAGCTCCTCTTGAACTTGCTTTTGCTGCCTTTGTTGAACTGAAGACCTTCCATTCCTTTCTTTTGATCCTTGGTTTCCTCTCTTTTCTTCTTCCCCATTTTCCCCATTGATACTCTCTCTTTCTCTCTCTCTCCCTCTCTCTCTCACACACACACCCCCACCCCACTTTAAGATGAAGATATAGTTAGTTGTTCATTTATAGGATGGATGTTGTGAGACACGGTCTTGTTTACGACCATGTTGTTGAAAAAATGTCATGTAATGAGTTGAAACATTGAAAAATGAAAAGAAACACACAACCATGAAAAAAATATTTATGTGATTCAGTAAATGTTAATAATGCATTTTTATTAATCTCTAGAACATAGACTTGTATGACGAGGCTATAAATTATGACTCTCTCTCTCTTAAACTTATGATGACCTCTCAATTGTATAAGAATATTTAACTCATAAAAAAGTATATATATAATCCAATACAAGATCATAATGTTCCCACACATAATATATAATTATAACATTGTCATTACACATGAAAAATATATGTTTAGGTGATGGATATACAATTCTTCTTTGGTGATCCATAAACCGAATACAAGACATAAACAAAACACATGCCTGCAATCTCATATACATCTAACACACCTATTCATTTTGTCTTCTACAAGTGGGTTTGCACGTTAAATTATTCATTACATTGTCCTAGGATT
>CM060863.1:26325101-26535101 GCA_030737845.1 Acorus calamus | reverse complement strand
GCTGACTGAGATGTATACATGTACTATATAAAAGGGACCCTACATAGACAAAATTCACATCAGTTGGAGTAATAACTTAATGGTAGGGTCAACCAAAAACACATTATAAAATACTGATAAATTTTAAAATTCCTATAAAATTGTAATCACATGCAAATATTATTGTTTTCTGTTATTTTTTGTTTCTATATAAATGATTGTGTTATGAAATTAAATTTTATAAAATTAAATCATAAATTTTATAGGAGCTTTAAAATTTAAACTTGATTTTAATTTGAAATCAAATTTATACCTTATCTTTTTATTAAACGATCCTTAATCAAATATTACTTTAATTTTATAAATAATTGATTATTATTACTTTCCTTATTTGATTTAAAATATTATCTAAAATTTAAATGTTAAATATGATATGAATTATTATAAATTATTTTTTTATAAATGGTTGTTTTATGAAATCAAATTTTAAATATTATATGAATATTAAATTTAAAATTTAATTTGAATTTAAAAATTTAAACTTAATTTTAATTTTAAATCAAAGTTAAATCTTATTAAATAAATTTTAATTTCTACTATATGATTTGGTTAATTTTATAAAAATTTAATTTAAATTAAAAAAATTAATCAAACCCCCGCACGCGCGCACGCAACGCGCGCGTGCACGACATGCACGGGCCTCCCATGGGGAAGACTGATCGTGGATCACATCTTCCCCTAGGGGGAGGCCCATGCATGCGGGAACCGCGCGCGCGCACCGACGCGCGCGCGGGTTTAGCGTGACAGAGACGTGATACCGGATCATGTCTCCGTCGTGGCGCCCAGTCAGCACTCCACATTGGCGCGCTGACCGGGGTCAAACCGACTCAGGGTCAGTTTTGCTAATAATTTAGACTCGGGATCAAATTTGAAAATTTGTTTTTTTGGAGGGTTATTTTTGAAAATTTCCCTAAAATTAAATCTCTAAGGGCCCGTTTGGGGTGTGACATAAGGTTATTCGCCCTTGATAGTTATACTGAGATAGATAACAATCTATGTTAAATAGGTAAATTTTTGTTTGGTTGTCTTTTCTGGTATTCTCATTGGGAGACGTAAAATTGATCTTTTTGTTGTTTGGTTCACCTTAAATAAAGTAAGGATAAGTGGTAAATAAGAGATGGATAAGTGTTTATGACTTTTTAAATGACAATTATACTCCTGTATAAATTATTTGTGTTTGGGAATAAGTATGAGAGATGTGTGTGTGATATGATAGATGTGATAGTTTTTGGAATGTGTGCAGAGAGTGTTAGGTAAGATAAATTTTTTAAAATGACAGATAAGGGTATTTTTATCCATTGGTATAAATAAGCTCTGATAAGCAATTCTAGCTTTTTCTGAGAATAGTTATCAGCCTTTATCCTAGCTTATCCAGACATAACTATCAAAATCTATTATTGTCAAACAAACAGCTATTTGAGGGCTATTCTACTGTATTATCTCATATCCGACGTTTATTTCCCACCCCAAACGGGGAATAAGTGCATTACGCGCATATATGTGATGCCCTTACAAGCACATGTGCACTTTACTACTTATCCATGAGTAAGCCTGTCAATTATCCGAAAAAATATCCGCATCCGATCCGAATCCGTATCCGAAAATGCAGAAAATATCCGATATCCGAAAAATCCGTATCCGTATCCGAAAAAATAATCCGTATCCGAAAATTTTCGGATCGGATACGGATATACCCCTATCCGATCCGAAAAATATCCGTATCCGATGGCATTAAAAAAATATTAATATTAGTATTTAATATCTACCATTGGATTTTGATCAAGTGACTCACATTCTTTCTAATAGTTGTAAAATTAGGACTTGTGTTTGTGAATTTTTAATTTTAAGTCAATTTTTGAACTTTAAATGAAAATTTGTTATGTTTAATTATTTGTTTATTCTTTCTAATAGTTGTAAAGTTAGGACTTGTGTTTGTGAATTTTTAATTTTAAGTCAATTTTTAAACTTTAAATAAAAATTTGTTATATTTAATTATTTATTTATTTATTTCGGATATTTCGGATAATTATCCGAATCCGTCGGATACGGATACGGATCGGACACGGATACGCTTTTTAAATATCCGTCGGATACGGATACGGATACGGATATAAAAAAAAATTTCGGATACGGATATGGATATGACCATATCCGCTCCGTATCCGGTCCGTTGACAGGCTTATCCATGAGCAACATATGTTCCTAGCCTTTATTTATATATCACTCTACAGCAATCCTTTTAACGAGACCAAACTTGTAAAGCTTTCTTTATAAAACATGAAATGATTTATATACAACACAAAGAAAAATAAAACCATATAATTGTTTAATTATATTAAATCAAATTCAACAATCATCAACTCCTCAAATCATTTTTTTATCTTTTATAATTTTTTATTCACATTTTATTCACTTTTTATCTACAACTTATTTATGGTTAACAAAAAAAAAAAACTTCTTTATTACATTTCTCAACGACAATTAACCTAATACACAACTAAATATAAAAAAACATTTATTATATATGGAATAATTATATATCTCGGAATAGATTATGTTGCTATCCAAACGAGAGCTTAAAAATATTCACTTCATTGCACAAAAGCATGTGAAAAATGTAAAAAAAAAGATGCATTTAAGGTTGTTTCTATCATTCCTCATCATTTTTTCATCCAAAAGAGGCTATTCTGTTTTGAGTTTGGACCCATTGGTTAGTAGGATTATTAAAAGAATTGTCTCAAACAAAAACAAAGTACTAAAAGGGTAATTCATCATTGTTGGGTATATACCCAGTTTTATATCATGAGCAGTCTTTACATGCAAAATGAGCTCTGAATGACTCAATGCTTACAGATTTTCAGCATACTGAAGGTGGCAAAGCAGGTTTTTTTTTCCCTGAGCACAGAGCAACGGTGATCCTCTTAATTTAGATGAGTCACCATTGTGAAGTGAAATTTTTTAAGTTCGCTATCAGTTCTCGGCACATCCACTGCGACAGAAAAACCAAAGTTCATTACTAACACTTGAAATTAAAACCAAATGCCCTCATTAGGTTCCACATGAACTACATTTCAGACATCAAATGAAGGTAGACTGCATGGAACTTTGTTAACTCGACAGTCACATGGGTGCCAATAATTTAAATGGGTAGACATGGAACGGGGAGGTTAATTCACAAACTAGAAGACATTCAGTTACCAAACCACCTCTTGCAGGTTGGTAGAGGTACCCCTCATCATTGAGAGATCTTCAGTTCCAGACTTACTCTTGTTGATAGATTAAGTTAACCAGCAAAATAAAGCATCATTTGCCTACCACAAAAAAATGCCCCCTGTGCGACCCGTGTAGTCCAGCAAAATAACACATGCTTTGTTACATGAAGTGTATACTTCATGTAACAAAGCATATACTTTCATAAAAAGTGGTAGATGCTTCAATGAATTGTTTGGAACCATTTATAGAAGTGACAAATTATGTGCTTAATGAGGTTATATAGCTCATTGGACATATCTGGAACTGCACGCGGGGCTGTAAACAGGTCTCTGTTATGTGCTTAACGAGGTATATAACTCATTGGACATATATGGGACTGCACGTGGGGCTATAAACAGGCATGTGCGTAACAACGATTAAAAAAATAAGATAGAAGATGCTCATTCATAGAAGTAACTCACCCACACTGGCCATCTTACAATTTGAGCCACTTGGGCTTAACTGGCTTCTTCCCCGCTGCAGCCTTTGTTTCTTGAAGAGGGGCAGGAGGCTTTGCAACCACAGGCTCAGTGGCAGGATGGGTGACTTCAGATTGTTCATGAACGACATCCAGGCCATTCAGAGACAAAATTTCATCGCGAAGGAATGGGCCTGAGTTCATAATTTGATCACCTGCATGGTCCAACATAAGACATCATTTATCTGGCCCAATAGCCCACCACATTTTGGAAATTCAACTTCCAAGATATGTACTTCTAGGTCAAGTGAAAGAAAAGTAAACATGATAGTATGATACACACACATCCACACAGGAGGAAAGGATGTGTGCATTTCTAGGTCATCTAAAGAAAGTTTAAACAATCCTAGCATGCCAATCCTAGAAACATGTTCAATTAAATAATATTAAAAATCATTTATTAAACCAAAGATCTTTTCTCCATCTTCTTTAATACGTCCCACAATGTCATTTAAGAATTTCAAGATGCTAAGAGCATTCGTGTCATTTACTTTTCGCACCTATAATGTGTGGTAAGAGAAGGGGCTCATGAATGCCACACACTGTCAATCAAACCACTAGTTTGGTTCAAAGATAACTTGGAAATTATGGTAGAGGGTGCTTGGTGAGAAAGAGAACTGCAAAAGTTGTTAATGGATGACCAATTTCAGAAAACAGGTTGGCGTGTGCAATGTCTTGAAATTTCAGCCAGGAATGGGGGGGGGGGGGGGGGGGGGGGGGGGAGCACAAAATCTGATGGTATGGTGTCTTGCAAGTTGAATTTTATATCCCAAAATCCATATATGCCTTATATGCTTCTCTTGTTACATTTCTCTTTATTTTTCTAGTCTAGATCCGTGTGCCAATGAAAAGTAATTGAAAATAAATGACAACTCTACTCATACAAAGAAACTAAAAAAAAGGGTCTGAACTAATGACCTGGTTTGTAGTCACATTACATGTGGTACCATTTCAAGAAAACAGTTCCACGAATTTTCATGCAAATGCTACTGTACAGAAGGTGGCATTCTAGCGTACCAACATGGTGTTAAGATAACCACAGACAAATGAAGTTAGTGACTGAGAGACACTTAGCCTCTTTGAATCATATAGTAAGATAAATATACAAAGCTTCCCACATGCCATTCTATGTGCAAAAAGGACCGAGGACCAACCTCTTGGGAGATTACCATATGAGAAGTATACAATGGCACCAGGAGCAAAGCCAGCAGAATAAAAATCCTTCAACATATCTTTGATCTGTTCCTTGGGAGGTGTGGTATCTGAAACATAATGGAAGATTTCTGAATGATGAAACTTTAAGACTAATGTGCTATACATATTGCAACTTCCTTTATCATAAAAAGAAAAAAAATCCTAAAGAAAAGAGACCAGTCCTGTAGTAAATGAATAATAAAGACATGTTGATACGTCAATAAAAAAAAGCATGAAATGTGGTATGTCATCTTAATACCAACTCTGACATGTTGGTAACTCTCTACCACATCCTTTGTCTATTGGTGGCATTTTCCACATATATAGTGGTCCTGCCCACGTCTTTCTTAAAGAAAGAAAGCATAAAACTGAAAAGATGGAAGATGAGACAATTTATTTTCAACTAAAACATCTGCACGCTTAAATGAAAGATTGACTCCACTTGTGCATCTCAGTCCACCTTAACAATTGTGACAACATGGGCGCTGATACATTCAGTCATTTTTTGCAATCACTTTTCACTAAGGCAATATATGAAATCACCTAACGTAATATATACTCCACTATGTCAGTATTTACTCTATTGCAAGAAACGTAAAAATATATCCGTTCAGTTCATCCAAGTATATACTTTCATTAGCCAGGTATATACTTTCAAAAAAAAGGAAAAAAAAGCATGCAGTCTGCATAACATTTTTCATGCTAACGTACCAAAGACTAGGAATGATAAAGGTGGTCAAAAATTGAGTTGTAAACTTATGGATTCCATGTCACATAGTCACGAATGAATAGAAACCTATGCCATTCAGTGCCACCTTTCTTGTCCACACTGAAAAGATATTTAGTTGCTAAAGCAATCAGGAGCCGACAAACCGCATGCAAAAACTGAATAGTGAAGGATTTGTTTCTGTTTTGATCAGTATTATATGTCTTGACATGCTTCGGTCAAAAGCAAATATGTCTGTTCATCTATGAATGGAAATAACTTCAGCCACAAACTAAAAGAACTTCTATAGCAAATAATGTGTAACGCACATAAATAAAATGGCAGATCTGGTCGAGCAAGAACTTTCTGGAGAAGATCCACTAAGCACTGAATTGTCTCCGATGGATGGAATTTCGCCTCCAAAATATAATTATCAGGGAAATGAACCCTGATGACTGCCTGTGACCAGATAAAAAATATGACGTCAAATCATTGGATGAGTAAAGACAAGAAGCACAAATATGCCAAACAAACAAAGTTAAGTAGATATTTTTGTGTGCCATATCCAATAAGGTCCTTAAAAGTGGTAAAAAAAAATTAATAATGAAATATCAAGCTGTACCTTAGTTATTTTTGCCCTACGTTTTGCCTCCTCTGCTTCTCGAATTTTATGGGTCTTCAGAAATTGAGCTGCGCAACATTTGAAAATGTAAAGTAATTGCAAGATAAAAGGTTAGAGGTAGCAGGATATTGCCTTGCAAAACAACATCAAAAGCTAATATTAAAATGTTTCAAAAATACTTCAAAAAATCAAATGAATAAAACCTTTAGGGTAAAAATAGATCTAATTTTCAGTCCTACCTCCCATTTTATTTGCCATGACATGATAATAATCCTCGGGAGTGAATTCATAGAAATCATCAGGCTCATCTGTCATCATCATTCATAGTTAACAAAGGCATACCGGGATTCACATGATATTGAGCTTGTAGTTTCTAAAACACATCAAACCAATTCAGTGAAAACATAAGGAAGCCAAAAAATGAATACCAATTTGGGATGTAGATGTAGATGTTGCTTCATTTGACTCCAACAAAGTTGCCCAGTTTGTGAAAACATGGATTTCTCTCCCAAGTTCTTCAGCAACAGCTGCTAATTTGGCCTGGAATAATGATTTTTTTACATGGTCAGTAAAGTATCGTAAAGCTGCATGCAATAATGAATTTGTGTATTAAATGCAACAGCGAGCATGAGTCAATATGGCACATGCTCTTGAAAAGAAATTTCATACACGTCTCATATATCAACACCAAAAAGATGAGATGGAGAATGTATGATAGGATAACTTATTACGAGAGAGATTAATTAAGCATCATTTAAACATAGAGAGATCAGATTTTATTGGGGGTGAACATTTAGTAGAAAATACATGTGGGGTCCCATCTTCGTTTAATTTACTTAAGAAGGATACCCTTCACTAGGGTTGGAAACATATCAACCACTCCACAAGCCTCTAGTGTTAACCACGTCATCTTCACCAGAGAAAGATGTTCCTAACCGGCATTAGCATTACTCTTCTATAGTGAGACAGATTAAGAAATCCTGGATCCAAAGTAAAGGAGATGAAACGAATGACAAAATGGCCATTTGTTTCATCAAATTAACCCAAGTTAATTGCATTAAGTGGTATACTTATTACATCGATAGCAACCAGCAAGAATAGATAATTGGGCAAATCCCATGAGTAAGAATGGCAGTAATAAATAAATTACTCTGGTATTGATTGATCCAGGTGTGGGGATAAGCACAATCACACATATAGTAAAGCCAAACTTAAAAAATGACTAGAGAGAGATACAGAACATTCAAGAAGAAGCAGTATCTAATGTTCATAGAAAACACCGTGGAGCCTTCGTCAGAATATGAGTGCAAGAAAAACATGGTTGAAGTTTTAAAGAAGTAATCTTGAACTTAAAGTGTAATTGAAGTGAAATGAATACAATTCAACAAGAATGGTAATTAAAATTGCTTAATAACACCAAAGACTCTTTATAGAGTTGGTATATGAGTACAACATGAACACATGAATTATGCTAGGCCACTATTAAACTACAACAAATTTATAGATAATCTAAGGCGTGTCAAGATGAACCAAGCCTCTACGTGTGCATGCGTATCTTGGGCTTGGCCTTGTGGGATCTCACAAGCTTGGTTAGATCAAGCCCCACGGTAGGCATCGTTGAATCACGTTTTTCTCCATTGTTGAGGGAGCTTTCAGTTGACTTACTAAACTCAGAGAGAGTCTCTAACTTCATTTTTAAAAAAAGGCTAAGACCAATCTATGTCTAAGCTAACAAAACTTATAAAAGTGAGGATTCCATGGGATTTATGATGTGGAGAGGGTGAGTCATCATGAAAGGATCCACTATTTGTAAAATTCTGGTGAGACAATGTACTACATAATGCAGCAGGACAATGGGTGCACACTTCCTTTAAGTAGTGCAAGACATGTTTTCCACATTGAATTATTTGGTCTTGGCATCTTAGCTCTTCATCATTATATGCTTGGATCGTCCTCTACGAACATTTCAAGTCTAATTATTTCCCGTAACATATGATCATGGAATTTGACAAGGGTTTCCAACAAACTCTATCATCAATCATGACTGGGATTGCCTACCTACTTATCATATGTATGATTCATCATTCTGCAGCTTACAATTCAGATGTCATCAAAATTCATCATTGGTCAATTATTCATCAAGAAAATTACTGGTTAGCCTTCATGAATGTCAATACCAACATATCATTTAGCAAAGTCCAAAACTTAAAAAGGATTCATTAAAAAAACTTGTAAGCCAGAGCTGTTCATTTTCATACAAGGAATAAGATATACATTTAAAGATGAACTCAATATCACGTGTTTTAATATAACAGGAAAAAAAACTAAATTAAGAAAATCTATCACAAAGAAAAACAAAAGATGATCTTCCATATTTGAGCAAGATAAAGATTTGAACTTTCTGGATACAACATCATAGAATCCCTAAAAAAATGCATTGGAGTTCAATTCATTTAATATCTTGTGTTCTTCACCCAACAAATGAAGATTCAACTGATTCAAGACCCAATCGAGATCTCCCACCACAAAATTCACTATAACAATAACAATAAAATGAACCCTCTATATTCCATCAACACCCATAACCCAAAAAAACATCAGACCCCCAAAATTTCCATAAGTCGACCCTGAAAACCCACAAAAAAAAACACAATTTTGAGATGAACCCACATCATATCTCTGCATTCTTTCCCAAGAAAACAAAGATTTTGAATCCAATCGAAGTGGTTTTCACGTATCAAACGTTAAAAGAAGGAAGAGAGAGAGAGAGAGAGAACCTTTAATAACTCGGATTCCATTGAATCGAAGCTACTCATTCTCCTCTTCTTCCACGCCATCACAACGAGGAGAAAGAGCTTTCAAAGTCTTGGGCCAATCCTCTACTTATATGGAGAACAGCAGAGGCAATGACAAAAAACACCCCGATTTTTTCGGGCAATGATAGATGTACTTTCCTTTTTTTTAATCCCAATTAAGGACATTGGTATCCAAATATGGTAATTGCATAAAATAATGTTCTCTCTCCCAAAAGCATCATTAATTCAGTTTTTTACATTATCATGTTTGTAAATTATTTTTAGCTTATACAATTTTTAATAAATTTATACAAATATGCCACAACAGTTTATTTTATATTAAAAACAATAAGTTAAAGTTTTGATTTTTTTTTGCTTGTTTTGTAATCTATTTTACCTTACGCTTTTGCTTTAATAACACCTCCAACCAATCTTTTTCTTTTTTTCCCCCTAAAATGGAGAAACAATCACTCACTCAGTCACTCGTACTTTTCTTTTCTCATTTTCCAATTAATTATTCAACCCTCCTCTATGAAATTTCATTTATCAAAATAAAATGACATAAATGTCTATTCAATAAATTAAGAATTTATAATTATTTTTATTGTTCATTATTTGTGTTTGTTCTTCGTTTTATTTTAGTAGAGTGAGTTGGATTTGAATTATTGTTTTCTTTTATAAAGTTTTCTGTAGTGAAAAATTACTGAAAATTCAAACGATAAAAAAAAGTCACTTTTGTTTTTTCTCCTGATATTCAAATAGTGAAAAAGGCCTTTTTGAACTTATTAAACTTGATTGGGTTCCTCTGAATGGATCAAATACTGATTGCAATGTGGCAATTGAATGGATCAAAAATCATAAAAAAGTGAGTGGATCTCATGTTATGGAATATTTGAGGCTCCTCCGGTGGAGAGAGCCAAATTGAATTTACTCTTTTTGAGGAAATTTACGGGGTGGGGTGGGGTGGGGTTAGAGTGCAATATTTGGTGGTTTTTCTATAATTTAAGGAAGGAGTAACTTTTTCTCACTGGGTTGAAGATGCTCTAATATATTTAAGGAGTCGGCCTAGTTTTTTTCAAAAAATCTATTGAATAATGTAAAATTAGATTCAATTTGAGGAATGTATATATAATGCAAACACATATTATTATAAATAGATTTTTCTACCTGTCAAATGCATGTGGACCAATGCACAAGATGTACCTATAAGATTAATATGAATAACATAAAATAGATGAAATGTTTATAAAATATTGAACCATAAAAAAATTCATTTCATTTAACATATATAGTAATAAATTTGTATACCATGTAATGTTTTTTTCATATTAGAATAAAAATAACATTGTAAATCTTTGTAAAATTCAATTGAGATAAATCTAGTGAATATCTTTAATTATTAAAATATTTACTTAAATTTGATTTTGGAATATTAAAGTAATTACATTATGATTTATTCAAATCTGATTTGAAATCTTAGATATGAGAAATTGCTAAATGTAATAGAAGTTAAAAATGAAAAAATGGGTCATTTTTTGTTTAATAAGTAAGTCAAATTCATATATTTTAAAGTGGATACCTTGATGATTGTATCTATTTTTAAATCATCTTAGATACTTTGAATTTTTTTTTATTTCTTGAGCACTTATTCAAAACAACATATATGAACACTGTTTGAATAATTAACATGTTTACTCTCAAAAGAAAAAGATAATTTTTTTTATAGACAACGGATTGAAAATAAATATGGATTATTTTAATATAAAAATTGACATATTTACTGTCAATCAGAAATTAAACCAATTCAAAACCAATATGGATATCTTATAAGAATAAATGGCAAATTAAATCCCACTATCAACATGTCCAAGTGGCTATAGTATATTAGTACAACAGTTCATGACTTATTTGTATTAAGATCAGATCTTAGGTTCAGTCTTTACGCTGACTTATCCATATGTTTGTTGGCGATTATTTAAAATAATTTTTCATAGGACTGGAACAAACAGGCAGAGGTAGCCTTCTCAGCTTTACTGTAAGGTTAGCCCCAAGTCTCTCCAATATTAAAAAAAAAATTAAAAAAAAACACAGACTATTTAATTTCTGATAACTGTGATATGCTGTTTCTTTTACATCTCAATCACAAATCCTATTTTTTAATATAGTATTATTTTAAATTTGCTGAAGTTTGAAATTTTAATTCGCATTAAAATAGTAACAAAACTCATATTTGTATGCACTTTGTGCTGCATAAATTGCACATGTTCATGATGCAATGCTATAATATATTTTAGGAAAATTAATTAAGGGTTCATGTGGTCACCCATCTATTATTTTTAGATCTCTGGATTTTTTCAAATTTTTTTAGATCCTTAAGGTGGTGAAAAATTATCTCTAGATCCCTCCAACTGAAAGTTGTTCAAAAATACAAAAAATGCCTCCACCTAATTATTTAAGTGCACTGTTGATACCCCCAGTACATTATTGAGTATCTTCGGTACATTTTTAATACTCCCAAGTACAAAATGTCATCCGCCCAATTATTTCAGTACACTGTAAACACTCCCCAACAATTGCTAAGTATCTCAAGTACACTATTAACACTCCACAATACATTGTTAACCTTCACATAATTAGATGAGAGCATTTTTAGTATTTTTGAATAACATCCGACTAGAGAGACTTAAAGACAATTTTTCTATGCCTTGGAGACCTATTAAAAACTTAAAAATTTTCACAGACCTAAAAATAATAGATCAACGATCACAAGGACCCCTAACTAATTTCCCTTATATTTTTTTAACTAAAAATATATTTAATGTAATAAAATATTAATCGTTATAAAAAAAGGAATATGTTCCATTAATCAAATATATATTTCAAAAAAAAAATGTATGTGAATTGTAAATAAGACTACAGACAAGATTGAACATATGATTTTCTTTTTTGAGTATGCATCTTATAAACACGTGTTTTAAAATTTTAAGTAGAGTTTTTTTTCTTCTCTTTGGGGGGGGGGGGATTATGTGAGGTGAAAGCGCCACAAGGGGGCGCAACGGGATTGTCAGGTGGTGTTGACTTAAATGTTATAGAGGTGATCGTGGCTGACGAAGAAGCGGTTAAGTAGAGGTCAGAGGAGCAGAGGGTGGCGTGGCGGGATAGGGCGAGGGCGATGTTATCGAGCTTGTCGCGGCAATGGAGATGGTCGGGAGGATCTTTGGGGAGAGTATATGAGGTGTCTCTCGCGGTAGGTTAGGATGTGAAGGGGTGGGAATGGTCTATTTCAAATATACAAAAAGAATTTTAATATGGGGTGGGTTGAGGAGCTGATGGCGTGGTCTCCATATTTAGAACATTATATAGGTCAATCAAAATTGTACAATTCAGTTATGCAATGGACATTCGGTTTTTATAGAGTAGTTATATAATTACAAGTCTCTCTTTTTAGCGCTCTCTTTTTCTCAAAGTAAATTCTATACATGGATTTTCCCCCAAAAAAATCTTAAATAGAGTAAGCATATGACAAAAAAAAAACAAACAAAATACCCCTAAAAAAATTCAGGTTTTGGTTTTGCCTAGAATCCCATGGGCTTCTGAAGGGGTGCCTCTATTTACACTCCTTTAATCTTTTTGTACGCTCCCTTAAATGGATATGATTGTAGACAGATAAAAATAATAATAAAAAAAAGAGTCAATTCAGCCCTGCCTAGGCCCAGTTCGGCCCATCATGGGCCTTGTCCTGGACAAGGCCCAGAATGGGCCCTGCCAAGGCAGGGGCCCAGTTTGGCCCTGCCTGGGCAAGGCCCAAGACAGCCTTGCCAAGGCAGGGGCCTAGAATGGCCCTGCCTGGGCAGGGCCCAAACCCAGTCCGGCCCTGCCTAGACAGGGCCAGGGCCCAGTCCAGCCCTGCTGCCTAAGCAGGGCCAACAACAAAAAGAAAAAGAAAAAAAAGAAAAAGAAAGAAGAAGTCAAAGTCACTTGGATAAAATCTAAATAAATAAATTAATTAATTAATTTTTTTTAAAAAAGTCAAAAAATCCTAACTACTCACTCCTAAAACTACCCACTACCCTTATAACCACCCCTCCATTCCTCTATAAATAGGAGGGAGGGGGGGAGAGAGAAAGAAAAAGGTGGAAGAGCAACAAAAAAAGAAGAGTCAAGCCAAATGAGAGAAGAAGAAGAAGAAGAAGAAGAAGAAGAAGAAAGGTGGAGAAAATCATAGGGAGAGAAATAGAAATTCTCTAACTCTCCCTCGATTCCACCTTCTTCTTGAAGAATCCACTAAAAGAAGGAGAAGCCACAAAAGAAAGAAAGTCAAAGAAGAAGAAGAAGTGTGGGAAAAATTCAAGGGAGAGAAATAGAAATTCTCTAACTCTCCCTCGATTCCACATTCTTCTTGAAGAATCCATCAAAAGAAGAAGAAGCCAAGAAAATCCAAAGAAAGAAGAAGTGTGGGAAAAATCCAAGGGAGAGAAATAGAAAATCTCTAACTCTCCCTCGATTCCACCTTCTTCTTAAAGAAAAAGTGTGGGAAAAATCCAAGGGAGAGAAATAGAAAATTTCTAACTCTCCCTCGATTCCACCTTCTTCTTGAAGAATATCTTCACTCTGTTCACGAAGGAGAAAGTCCAGAGAAGGGAAGATCAAAGAAAAGCGACTTCAAATCAAATTTCAAGTCAAAGAATTCAAGAAGGGTAAAGAACAAAGCATCGCTAATCCTAAACAACAAGGCCCAAAACTAAAAGGCCCGAAGGATCACGCACCGCTATCTTCTTCCTTTTAAATTTTCACAAACTTGTAAAAATCCCTGAAGTTGTAATTCTCGAGATACTCTTCGAAGGAGACCGAGGATCAGAGGATTAAAAAATCGAGTTGTACCCGCATCCTTTCATGTATTGATTTGCTCTACGAGCATATCATATATTTTTTAAAATTTGTAAGGGACAATTTGTTCGCTACAGATTTTTGGCACGCCCGGTGGGACAATCATCTCCTCTCATCCCTCCATTTCCATCAAGCTTGGACTTCCTTCTTCTAAGGCGTTCGAAGTACAACCATGGCGAAGCCAACACCAATATCGTGCCTACAGGCGAAACGCCTCTTGTTGACTCTATTTCTCTTCAACAAGGAGGCTTGGAGAATCTCTTCAGGAGGCGCACGATGCCTTACCGGTCACTACTCCTGGCATGCGCGTCTACACTAGGCGAGCTAGAACTACGACGGCAACCCTCGCTCCAGAAACGGAAGACGAAGGTGTGACGAAGAATGCCAAAGATGCAACGGTACAGGAGGTGCATCACGATTTAAATGATCTTGGTGCCCATGCTCGAGTGACACGTACCGAAGATGAAGTAGAGACTGTAATTCGTCGTAATTACATCTCCGATGACGACGCCAACGTCGGATCCGATGGGCCATGACGGGGGCAAGGCGCACTCACAATGATCCCTCGATGTCCAAACTCGAGGAGCAAGTTCAACAACTCAATCAATCCATGGCGCAGATGGCTCATATGATGATCGAGAAAGACCGTCAAATCAGCATTCTTCTTCAAAAATTGGGCTCGAAGGATGATACCGGTGTCTCAAATCAGGTGCCCCTGTCACCAAATGTTCTCCCTTCATCAACTTTGCCCATTAAGCAATCAATGGACATTCCTCCAACGACGGTTCTCACAGCGTCTCAAGCTTCGGTTGCTCCGGCTATGACTATACAACAACTACAGTCGTTAGTCGCAGACATGGTCCGCACACAAAATGACGGATATGTCCAGTCTTCGGCAGGATATTCAAAGCCGTACACTCAACGCATCCAGCAGCTATGCTTTCCAACGGGATATCAACCACCGAAATTTCAGCATTTTGATGGGAAGGGCAATCCAAAACAACACATTGCCCATTTCATCGAAACCTGCAATAATGCCGGCACTTATGGGGACTTGATGGTGAAGCAATTCGTGCGTTCCCTAAAAGGGAATGCATTCGATTGGTACGTCGATCTCTTGCCTGCATCGATCGACAGTTGGGAGGTGTTGGAACGAGAATTCCTCACTCGCTTCTATAGCACTCGCCGTACTGTCAGCATGATGGAGTTGGCCGCGGTGAAGCAACGCAAAGATGAGTCGGTGATCGACTACATCGACCGGTGGAGAAATCTTGCCCTTAACTCGCGAGATCGATTGTCAGAAACTTCGGCAATCGAAATGTGCATCCAAGGTATGCATTGGGGTCTTCTCTACATCCTCAAGGGAATCAAACCACATACCTTTGAAGAATTGGCTACTCGAGCACATGATATGGAACTCAGCCTGGCCACTCATGGAGACTTTAAGCCGAAGGACTTTGCGAAAGATGATAAAGACAAAACATTTGCGCCTAAAAAGAAGCAAGTGAATGTCGTTAATATCGCGTCGCCCTCAAAGCCATGGGGGATGAGTGGTGCGACAGACAAAGGCAAGCCTGATCCAGGTTCCTCTCAGAAGAAAGCGCCGCGTATGACCCTTGAAGAACTCAAAGCCCAAGTGTATCATTTCCCAGACTCCGAAGTCTCAGCTATGTTCGACCAGCTGCTCAAGGAGAAGATGATTGAACTCCCCGAGTCAAAGAGGCCTGAACAAGCAGATCGCGTCAATGATTTGCTATACTGCAAATATCACAGGGTGGTTAGCCACCCCATTGAGCAATGCTTCGTGTTCAAAGAGAAGGTGATGGATCTTGCACGTCAGGGGAAAATTGAGCTTGATTTAGGGGATTTCGCATCAGCAAATACAACGTCAATCTCTTTCGGCTCCTTCACACCTGTTCAAATCCCGAAAGAGCTCGACCCGCCAAAGTCACTGCCAACTTGTAATTGCACACATTCTCGTATGCGATATGATCCACATCTCGAACGCATTTCTCGGGATGAATATCAAGTTTCAGCATTCGGAAGGGATACTCATCGTCTCAAGATTGATGAGAGAACTCTTAAAGAAGAAGAATATTTCAGAAGGCTTTGCCCCAAATGCTCCATCACTCCATGTTCGAACTGTTTCAGGGGAGAGTTGTTTCCTCCCGATACAGATGTCACTCCTATGCCAGAACCAGAAGTACATCCTGCCCCTGATGGATGGGGAGATGAAGAATCGGGATCACAAAATTCAAGGGAGGAGGACCTCAACGATGAAGAAGGATGGACTATGATGATACACAATAAGAAGTCGTATTTTTCAGATTTTGAAGAAAGGGGAATGACTACAAGACAAATGTCCAAAGCAACCCAGACGGACCCTGCAGATCTTATCGAAAAGAATCTCCGGGTCCACCTACTCTGGCGGATTCCATTGAAGACGGCGTCCTTGAAACACTCTCTTCTTCCAGTTCTTCTTCAACCTCTCCCACAACAACTTGTTATATGGTGGAGGTTCATGATTCAGAAACAAATGGCATTGAAACTCTAACGCTCTCTACTATCTCTAGCTTGGCGGAATCTTTCAAAGTCGGCCATTCCGATGATGAAAACACTCTCATCAGCCCACAAGCAATTGAGGACCATTCTGCTTCCTACCAGGAGGCTATTCTTCATCTACCACTCATCGAAGCATTACACCTCTCGGAAGGAGCACGCCTCACCATGGCAGCAGTCTTAACCAACCCTGATGATTTTAAGAGAGAATCTAAAGCCGATCAAAAAAAGGGGGCATTACCGTCTTGCAACTTCACCATATCTTTCTCTGATGAAGACCTGCAACTTGGAGCTCGCCTTCACAATAGGCCTCTCTATGTGTCAGGGTACATCAGAGAGAAGCAAATAACTCGTATATTGCTAGATTGTGGGTCTGCTGTCAACATCATGCCTGTCCAAACCATGGAGCAATTGGGCATCACAACTACAATGAGCTTTCTCAAAGCCAATTGGTTATTCAAGGATTCAATCAAGCTGGACAATCTACTATTGTGTTATACGCCTGAAGCTCTCAATTGGCGAACTTGATACAATGATTCTCTTCCATGTTATCGATTGTAGAACTTCATATCGTCTTCTATTGGGGAGGCCATGGCTACATGAAAATGGGGTAGTGGTCTCTACTTGGCACCAATGCTTCAAATATTATAAAGACGGTGTGGAAAAATGTGTCACCGCTGACAGCAAACCATTCAACCAAAACAGAAATACATCTTGCCTGATGCCAAATTCTACCAAGCAACAGGTGTAGTCGCCGAAGCATTACCAATGAAAACTCCACGTGACATCAATAAAGATGTTGAAGGGCAAACTACATCTACTCAAGCAGAAGAATGCGAATCAAGAATGTGAAAGGAACCAATCCACATCCTCCAGCCAATGCTCAAGTTGGCCCTGTGCTACGCCTCATTTTCAAAGCGCATCATACATCAGAACAACCATCATTCACATCAGCAAATGCAAAATTGCAGTTATTCTTCACCGAAGCTGACATTGTCACACTTCAGCAAAAGATGGTTTTGCCCTTGCATGCCTTGTCGCCTACATCGTTGACAACCCCTCCATTGTCAGGCTTCGTACCAGAAGGTCATTGGAGTGAGAAGTCGTCGAAATTGTTACAAAAAGCGGGCTTTCACATGAGCGATATGGCGTCTCTAGGGACACTTCCAAAAAAAATAATCCCGTGCGGGATGACCAAGACTCAAGCTCATCTCATTCATGCCGGAGAAAAGATACCAATAGCTAGACGTGGTTGGGCTTTGTGCAAACTCCAGTGATCGTCAAGTCAGCTACCAGAGGAGACCTCTCCTCTAATCATATCCAAGTGGAGATGATGAACAATTCTTCCACGTCTGAGCCACAGTCATCTCAAGCCGATCCAACATCGGCATCCATCAACAATACTCAGTCGGAATCCAGGCGTGCAAGAAGACAAGGCAGACAAGCACAACGTCGAGTTGGTCTCATGGGGCACGATGAAGCTACTCAAGAATCTCATTCTGTACAGCAAGACTCTAAGCAAAGGGTTACTTTAGTATCCCAAAGTCCCCAAAAGTCAAAGGTGAAATCCAAGATTGTGCATGCTCCACCGACTCGACAGTCAGTATTTAGTCGTTTGGGACCGGTCCCTCCCATTTCGAAGACCGCTATGCAGTCCACTCGCTCCACCCAGCAACAACGCCGACTTGGGGGCAATCACAAGGAGGCTCGACAACTTGCGACGTCCTCGAATTGCCCTGTGTATCCGTTTTCCTCAAAGCTTACCACTATTCAAGTGTCTGCATCGAATGATCCTTCATGTGTCAAGCCAAGGACAGTAGTTATCACTACTCGTCCACCTTCTGATACTTCCACTGGTGATTCCTCTACATCTATTGTCGTCTCCGTCAACCATAATTCCATTACTGACTGTCGGTGTCGAGAAATCCGCGTGTGTGGGGTTTCTTCGGAGGGTTCGGATCGGATGCGTGCCCTGGCGGGCTCGGTCGGATCGTCTTCTTGGAAGGGGTAAGGGTGTGGTTCCTGGTTGAGACGCCCGACAGCGGCTCAAGAGGATTCAAGGGGTTTTGTGATCACCACCTGCTTTTTCTAAAAACAGGAAAGGGTTTGGGTCGGATTTGGTCGCCTACGTGGGGAGTTTGTGGGGTCTCCGCTCTGAGACACGGATATACCGTACACAGAGGTGAAAAACAGGTAATCCTATTCTGCTTCCGGGCTTGACTGAATGAGTTATGGGTCAAAGGGATGTTGATATGGGGTGTGGCTAGGGGGGCGGCTAGTTGTGGTTAGCCGTCGGCCAGGGGGCGGCTAGCTAGGGTTAGCCGTCCAGGGTCTGGGAAATTTAGGCAGGGGTTTGGTAGGTAAAGGGTGGGGTCTTGGGCAGAGGCTAAGCTAGGTTTAGCCTGAGTTTATGGAGGGTGGGATGAAAGGGTATTTTATGTGGGGAATGGGTGTTTCTCTCACAAAAGGGCTCTCTCTCTCTCTCTCTCTCTTTTGGGATTTCTGGTGGTGGAAGGGTTTGAAAATGAATTGGTGATTGTTGTGGATTTTGTTGGGTGTGTTGGTTGTTTTTGAAGGCTTGGGACCTCCTCTATTTATAGTAAAAGAGAGGTAGGAAAATATCCCGAGGGTAATGGAGTGGGTTGGCTTCGATTGGACCTCTCATTAATGCTCTGGTTCTTCTGCCAGAGAACAGGTGAAGGGCGGCTAGTTCTAACTAGCCGCCCGGAATGGGGCGGCTACTTCCTGGTAGCCGCCCCTATCATGACCTGCCAAACGTCCCATCTCTGACAAGCGGTGGCTTGGGTCGGCTACTTGGTTTGATCCGGACAAGAGAGGGTGGCTAAAGGTCATGGCCCGCCGCAATGATCAGCATTTAATATTGCTTTATGTCCCATCCAGGGAACTGGTCCAAAGTCGGCCAGAGGGCGGTTAGGGGGGCGGCTAGTGTGAACTAGCCGCTCAGTGAGGGGCGGCTAGTTAGGGATAGCCGCCCCTTTCCAGGGGCTTTAGATTTTTAGGGTAGGTTTAGGTTTAGGTCTGGTTTAGGGTTTGGCTTAGGTTTAGGGTCCGGGCTAGGGTTAGGTCAAGGCTGGGATTAGGGTTTAGGGTTAGGGTTTGGTTAGGTTTAGGTTTTGGTTAGGTCAAGGTTCTATGGTTTCCGGTTTAGGGTTAGGTCAAGGCTAGGGTTTGGGGTTAGGTCAAGGTTTAGGGTTTCCGGTTTACCGAACCTTTGGTTTTCTATCAGTGTCCACTTGTGGGATATTTCCGTGTGTTACTTGAAGTATTTCTGTCTCTCTGGACGGTCAAAATTGGGGTATCTACACTGACGAGCCAAACATTGAGAATGCTTCTCATACGGACGATGAATTGGTGGATGCACATCCTGACCTTGATGAAAGAGAACAATCCACAGTTGATGACTTAAAAGAAGTCAATTTGGGCACTGAAGAAGATCCACGCCCAACCTTTCTTAGTGCACTTCTAGCTCCAGAAGAAGAAGCTGCATACGTTAAACTCCTTCAGGAGTACAAAGACGTATTCGCATTGTCTTACAAGGAGATGCCAGGATTGGATCCAAAAATTGTTGTACATCAACTTGCTGTTCGGCATGGCGCCAGTCCTATTAAACAAGGACAAAGACACTACCGACCCGATTTGGTCCCGCAAATCGAAAATGAAGTCAATAAGCTAATTGAAGCCGGCTTCATCCGAGAGGTCAAATGTCCTACTTGGATCTCGAGCATCGTCCCAGTAGAAAAGAAGAATGGACAAATCAGGGTATGCGTAGATTTCAGAGATCTGAATAATGCGTACCCTAAAGATGATTTTCCATTGCCAATTACCGAACTTATGGTGAATGCAACAACTGGTCATGAAGCACTATCATTCATGGATGGATCTTCTGGTTATAATCAGATTCGAATGGCGCCCAAAGATGAAGAACTCACAGCTTTTCGCACTCCAAAAGGTATCTATTGCTATAAAGTGATGCCATTTGGTTTGAAGAATGCAGGTGCCACTTATCAACGCGCCATGCAAAAGATTTTTGATGATATTCTCCACCAAAAGGTTGAATGCTACGTTGATGATCTCGTCGTGAAGTCTAAGCAAAAGACCTCTCACCTTGATGATCTTCGACATGTTTTCAATCGTTTACGAAGTTATCAACTTCGGATGAAGTAACTCAAATGCGCATTTGGAGTTACTTCGGGGAAATTCCTTGGCTTCATTGTCAGGCACCGTGGCATTGAGATAGATCAATCCAAAATTGATGCCATCCTCAACATGCCTGAACCCAAATCGTTGCATGACCTCAGAAGTTTACAAGGTTGCTTGGCGTATATCAGAAGGTTTATTTCGAACTTGGCTGGAAGGTGTCACCCTTTTAGCCGACTCATGAAGAAGGACACCATCTTCAAGTGGGATACTACTTGCCAAAATACCCTTAATAGTATCAAGCAATATTTATTAAATCCACCGGTTCTATCTGCTCCAGTCCCTGGTGTTCCCCTTATTCTTTATATCAGTGCTCAGGAACACTCTATCGGGGCACTCCTTGCTCAAGAAAATCACATTGGCAAAGAAGTGGCATGCTATTATCTCAGTCGTACTCTTATTAGTGCTGAATTAAACTATTCACCGATTGAGAAAATGTGTCTTGCACTTATTTTTGCCACGAAAAAACTTCGGCATTATATGCTCGCACACACGATCAGACTTATTTCTAAAGCAGATCCCCTCAAGTATATTATGTCCAGACCAGTTCTCTCAGGACGACTAGCGAAATGGGCTCTACTTCTGAGTGAGTTTGAAATCATCTTTGTTTCTCAAAAGGCTATCAAAGGACAAGTGTTGGCTGATTTTCTAGCAGATTACCCGATCCCTGCTAAATGGGAATTGATTGAAAATTTGCCTGATGAAGAAGTGTTCTCTATTAACATTGTTCCGTCCTGGAAGATGTTCTTCGACGGCGTTGCAAAACGTGAAGCGGCAGGGGCAGGAATCGTCTTTGTCACACCTAAAGATGAAGTTCTCCCATTCTCTTTCGTCCTATCCGAGCCATGTACTAATAATATGGCAGAGTATCAAGCACTGATTATCGGTCTCGAACTAGCCGTCGATATGGGCCTTCGAGGACTCCAAATTTATGGTGATTCAAAGCTTGTTATTTTTCAGATTATTGGGGAGTATCAAGTTAATAAAGAAGACTTGATACCGTATCATACAAGGGCAATGACATTGTTCCACATTATTGATGATGCCACTATTCAACATGTTCCAAGGGGCCTCAACCGACAAGCAGATGCTCTAGCAAATTTGGCTAGTACTCTTACTCTCCCAGATACTAACCGTTTAGTCATCCCTGTTTGTCGCAAGTGGGTGATTATTACAGATGATACAAGCAATCAAGTTCCAGTACAAGCAGATGTGGTACATGTATTTGTGACAGAAGAGCAAGATTGGAGGCAACCAATGATAAATTATCTTGTTCATGGCAGACTTCCAGATGATGCAAAACACAAAATTGATATTCGTCGTCGTGCATCAATATTCCTTCATTTTAATGATGAGTTATATCGTCGTAGTTATGATGGTATGTTGATGAGATGTTTAAGGCAAGAAGAAGCAGAAACAGCTCTCAAAGAAGCACATTCCGGTATATGTGGCACACATCAATCTGGGTCCAAAGCTTCATCTTCATATCAAAAGAATGGGTTATTATTGGCCTACTATGGTTAAAGATTGCATCGAATTTTCAAAAGGGTGTCAAGCTTGCCAGTTCCATGGGGACTATATTCATCAGCCTCCGGAGCCCCTACATCCTACTGTTGCATCATGGCCATTCGATAGTTGGGGACTCGACATAGTCGGACCACTACCGAAGTCGTCTAAACAACATTGCTATATCCTAGCCGCAACAGATTACTTCTCCAAATGGGCTGAAGCGATTCCTCTCAAAGAAGTCAATCGGAATTCTGTCATTAACTTTATCCAAGATAATATTATCTTTCGATATGGCATTCCTCGCTTCATTGTGACAGACAATGGTAAACAGTTCAAAAATGCTTCCATGGACCAATTTTGTGCCAAGTTCAAGATCAAACAAAGGCGCTCAACGATGTACAATGCTCCAGCCAATGGATTGGCAGAAGCCTTCAACAAGACCTTGTGTAAACTGCTACAAAAGGTAGTTTCCAAGTCGAAAAAAGATTGGCACGAACGTATGGGTGAAGTCCTTTGGGCTTACCGTACATCATTCCGAACTCCTACACAAGCGACTCCATATTCTCTTGTATACGGAGTAGAAGCCATTCTTCCTCTCGAACTTCAAATTCCTTCATTAAGAGTCGCTATTCAAGAAGGGCTTACTCAAGATGACAACGTTCGCCTCCGTCTAGCAGAACTGGAAGCTTTAGACGAAAAGCGACTTGAAGCACAGCAGCGCCTCGAATGCTACCTGGCACGTCTTTCTCGCGCATTCAATAAGAGAGTACGTCCCCGCTCCTTCCAAAAGGATGATCTTGTGTTGGCGGTTAAACGTCCTATCATCATGTCCCATAGAGCAGGAAAGAAGTTCGATGCTAAATGGGATGGCCCGCATATTGTCAAGGAAGTCTACACCAACGGTGCTTATCTATTGACTACTCCTGAAGGGACTCGACTCGGTCCAATCAATGGAAAGTTCCTCAAAAGGTACTATCCATAAAAAATAAAAATAGAAAAAAAAAAAAAAAGAAAAAGAAAAAAAAAGAGAAGGGTCCGGCTCGGCCTCGCTATGGCCCTGAGTGCCTTGTTGGAAGGATCACTCAAAAAAAAAAAAAAGGAACTACGTGTGACTTGATCCCTTATATAAGGGTACGTAGGCAGCCTGAGAAGTTACATCGGGTTCAGTCCAGACAAAAAATGATCTATCCATATCTTGACCAAATTAATCAAGGATGATAAAATTTGACTCTTTTATCCATTATCCATTAGGTTCAGTTTAGCAAAAAAAAAAAAAAAAAATTCATCATTCGCCAAGCCAATATTGTCCAAGCTTATCCGAAAGGATGAGTAAACCAAAGCCCAAGCATACATTCGGGTGGAGTTGTCAAAAAAATCTATCTTTATCTTGACCAAGTTAATCAATGATAAAATTCGTCCTACGACTCTTTTATCCATCCTTGAGGGGGCAATTTGTAGACAGATAAAAATAATAAAAAAAGAGAGTCAATTCAGCCATGCCCAGGCCCAGTTCGGCCCATCATGGGCCTTGTCCAGGACAAGGCCCAGGATGGGCCCTGCCAAGGCAGGGGCCCAGAATGGCCCTGCCTGGGCAGGGCCCAAGCCCAGTCCGGCCCTACCTAGACAGGGCCAGGGCCCAGTCCGGCCCTGCTGCCTAAGCAGGGCCAACAACAAAAAAAAGAAAAAGAAAAAAAAAAAAGAAAGAAGTCAAAGTCACTTGGATAAAATCTAAATAAATAAATAAATTAATTAATTAAAAAAAAGTCAAAAAATCCTAACTACCCACTCCTAAAACTACTCACTACCCTTATAATCACCCCTCCCTTCCTCTATAAATAGGAGGGAGGGGGGGAGAGAGAAAGAAAAAGGTGGAAGAGCAACAAAAAAAGAAGAGCCAAGCCAAAGGAGAGAAGAAGAAGAAGAAGAAGAAGAAGAAGAAGAAGAAGAAGAAGAAAGGTGGAGAAAATCATAGGGAGAGAAATAGAAATTCTCTAACTCTCCCTCGATTCCACCTTCTTCTTGAAGAATATCTTCACTCTGTTCACGAAGGAGAAAGTCCAGAGAAGGGAAGATCAAAGAAAAGCGACTTCAAATCAAATTTCAAGTCAAAGAATTCAAGAAGGGTGAAGAACAAAGCATCGCTAATCCTAAACAACAAGGCCCAAAACTAAAAGGCCCGAAGGATCACGCACCGCTATCTTCTTCTTTTTAAATTTTCACAAACTTGTAAAAATCCCTGAAGTTGTAATTCTCGAGATACTCTTCGAAGGAGACCGAGGACTAGAGGATTAAAAGATCGAGTTGTACCCGCAATTTTCTTTCCTATGTATTGATTTGCTCTACGAGCATATCATATATTTTCTTTAAAATTTGTAAGGGACAATTTTGTTCGCTACAATGATAATTTAAGATCCATTTAAATTTGTGTGATTTACACCACCCTTTAATTTGTACGCCCCTTTCACAGAACCTACATTCAATTGTACCCCATTCATGTCCATATATGTCGTGTGTGCGACAGAAAACAAATAGGAGGAGGTGGACGACCGATGAAGAGAAGTGGATGAGAAGAAGTTGTTTTCAATAAATGGGGGTGTACAGAATAAAGGTATGTGCAAACAAATTCACTTAAAATTGGAGTTGTCCCTCAAGTCGACTTAGAAAAAAAGGAGCTCTTCAGCACTCATTTTCTTTACAATCCCTAATGTAGTCTTAGGTACCTCGTTACCCCCTTTAACTCACTGTAATGAGGTATATACCTTATTGAAATTTTTTTATATTCTCTATAAATGATATGATTTAATTCATTAGAGTATGCACTTCATCTTTTATCAAGGTACATACCTTATTAAATGAGGTAAATGATTAAAAAAACATGTGTAATATGTGTTTTGAATAGTAAGATAGACTGAGTGTGACATTTTTCTATAAAAAAAATGATCTGATAATAGAAGTCCAATGAAAATCTAAACTCGAATTTGAATATGGTTTTCTCCTCTTCCCAATGGAGAGAATCCGTCGGAGAAATTCAATTTGTTTGTTAGGGTTTTGTTTGAAAGACTAGAACCCACAAGCCTCCGATGGGTTGCACATGCACGCCCCCTCTTAAATGCATATGAATCTAAAATCTATTTAAATTTGCTTAATTTATACACCCCTTAATTTGTATGTTCCCATTCACAAAACTTACAATTCATTTGCACCCCTTCCTCCACATGTCACGCGTGCGAGAGAAGACGAGGAGGTGGACGGCTGATGAATAGAAGTGGCAGACCGACGAGAAGAAAGTGATCTAACAAGAAGTTGTTTTCTATAAATAAGAAGGTGTAAAGTTGAGCTTGCCAATTATCATAAAAAATATGTATCCGATCCAAATTCGAATTCGAAAAATCAAAATATTCAATATTTGAATATCCGGAGTGTGGATTTAGATATCAGTGCATCTGATCATAAAAATATCAGAATCTAATATATATTAAAAAATTATATGTGTTTGCATTATTTATTGTTTATATTTGTTATCTTATATGATTAATCACAATAATGATATACTATATTACTACTAAATTTTCAATGTATGATATCTCAAAGAGATAATAAGCTTTAGAATCTCAATTTTAATTTTTATCTCTCTGTAATATATTACTTGATTATCTAAATTAGTGTTAATATTTAAACATATTAATTATTTGAAAAATATCTATATTCGAAGAGATCCGGATCAGAAAATTAAAATTTGTATCCAAATGATTAAGATATGATTTAGACATTAACACATCCAATCCGAATCCGATCTGTTGACATGCTTATGTAAAGTAGAGGGGCATGCAAATTTAGGCTCCCTATTTTACTTTGGCTTGCTAATGGGTCACAGGTCGACCCGGACCCGACCCGAAGAACCTAACAATCAAAATGGGTCGGGTCTAGGTCTACCCCGACCCTATCCTATGGACTCATTGGCCCGATTGACCCAACCCAAATATTATATGATTTTTTTATTTATGATCCAACCTAACACTCATGATTCAACCAAACATTTATAACTAAATATTAAATAATCATTTAAAATTTTAAACATTTGAAATATTTTTACAATATTTTGACTTCATGTAAAAGCATAATAATCTAAACTGTATTTCAAATGTTCTCTCATAAAACATTAAAAAATCAAAATAGTGAAGAACTGTTTATAATACACTAGACTCTATTAAAAAATAAAAATAAAGCCATTGTAGGCCTTAAAAAGTTTTTCAATCTCTCTTTGTCTGGCCTAAGCTTGTTAATTGGTCGACCCGATCTGATCGGAGACTCGATATGGACCCGACAATCAAAAAACTGGACCCGACCCGTTGACATTCCTAATTTTAATGTTGTATTCATTATGTTTTTCACATATTCCATTCTTGTCCCTGTAAAAAAATAAAAAAAACACTAAATGGGGGTATTTTGGTAATCTGCATTTCCAGAGAGAACTCGTCGGAAGAAAGTCACCATAGTCGACATTCTTCTAAAAAAAATTTAAATTTGAGTAAAAGTTTGGGTATATAATTGGAGATGCTCTAACAAGAAGTTGTTTTCTATAAATAAGAAGGTGTAAAGTTGAGCTTGCCAATTATCATAAAAAAAATATGTATCCGATCCAAATTCGAATCCGAAAAATCAGAAATATTCAATATTCGAATATCTGAAGTATGGATTTGGATACCAGTGCATCTGATCATAAAAATATCAGAATCTGATATGAAACTATCCATGGAATCGTGCGCCGTGTGATATTAAAAAATTATATGTGTTTGTATTATTTATTGTTTATATTTGTTATCTTATATGATTAATCACAATCATGATATATTATATTACTACTAAATTTTCAATGTATGATGTCTGAAAGAGATAATAAGCCTTGGAATCTCAATTTTAATTTTCATATCTTTCTAATATATTACTTGATTATCTAAATTAGTGTTAATATTTAAACATATCAATTATTTGAAAAATATCTGTATTCAAAGAGATCCAGATAAGAAAATTAAAATTCGTATCCAAATAATTAAGATATGATTTAGACATTAACATATCCAATCCGAATCCGATTTGTTGACATGCTTATGTAAAGTAGAGGGGCATGCAAATTTAGGTCCTTATTTTACTTAGGCTTGTTAATGGGTCACAGGTCGACCCGAACCCGACCCGAAGAACCCAACAATCAAAATGGGTCGGGTCTAGGTCCTACCCCGACCCGATCCTATGGACCCATTTGACCCGATTGACCAACCCAAATATTATATGATTTTTTTATTTATGATCCAATCTAACACTTATGATTCAATCAAACATTCATATTAAATAGTCATTTAAAATTTTAAACATTTGAAATATTTTTACAACCTTTTTTACTTCACGTAAAAACATAATAATCTAAACCGTATTTTAAATGTTCACTCATAAAACATTAAAAAATTAAAATAGTAAAGAAATATTTATAATACACTAGACTCTATTAAAAAGAAAAAAAATGAAGTCATTGTAGGTCTTAAAAAGTTTATTACCTCTCTTTATCTGACATGAGCTTGTTAATTGGTCGACCCGACCCTAATCAGAGACTTGATATGGACCCGACAATCAAACGAACTGGACCCGACCCGTTGACATTCCCAATTTTAATGTTGTATCCATTATGTTTTTCACATATTCCATTCTTTGCCCCCGTAAAAAATAAAAAATTAAACACTAAATGGGGGTATTTTGGTAATCTGCATTTCCAGAACTCGTCTAAAGAAAGTCACCACAGTCAGACATTCTTCCAAAAAAAAAAACCTTTCACAGACCCAAAAAAAACGAAAGAAGGAAAAAAAAAAAAAAATGGCGACGCGACGATCTCTATCAACCCTAAAACGCCTCCTCCGAAACCCTGACCCCTCCCACCTCCACCTCCCCCGCCGCCCCGTGACCTACATGCCCCGCCCCGGCGACGGCGCCCCGCGCCCCGTCACTCTCATCCCCGGCGACGGCATCGGCCCCCTCGTCACCGGCGCCGTCCAGCAGGTCATGGAGGCGATGCACGCCCCCGTCTACTTCGAGTCCTACGAGGTCCACGGCGACATGGCGAGCGTCCCCCCCGAAGTGATCGAGTCGATCCGGAAGAACAAGGTGTGCCTGAAGGGGGGGCTCGCGACCCCCGTCGGAGGCGGAGTGAGCTCGCTAAACATGCAGCTTCGGAAGGAGCTTGATCTTTTCGCGTCGCTTGTGCACTGCTTCAATCTTCCCGGGCTGCCGACGAGGCACGAAAACGTGGATATCGTGGTGATCAGGGAGAACACCGAGGGGGAGTACTCCGGGCTTGAACACGAGGTCGTGCCGGGGGTCGTTGAATCGCTTAAGGTGTGATCTTGATCTGGATCTCTCTCTCTCTTTGATGGCGATTGTGCAAAATTAGGTTTTTTTTAAGATCCTTATATTATTGGATCTGATCTCTTCGAATAGAATATGAGTGTCTTGAATTTGGTTATGTGATTTACAGTTAGGCAGTTAGAGGAGGAAAAATTGGAGTTTTGACCCTAGATAGAGTTATTGAATTGTTTGTAAGACAATGATATTGACAATGGGGGAAACTCTGAAAAGAGTGTCAATGAATAGGTAGATCTAAGAACGGCTCGATTGACAATTTGACAGATGGCTTTCTCACCGAACTTTGGAGAGTATAGGACTAGCGCCATCATTAACAATTAAGCATCTCCAATCCTACACCCAAATATGTACCCAAATTTATATCTGAGTAAAAGTCATCCAAAAATCTCTCCAACCATTTACCAATTCCCATGTCAAATCAAACTTTTACTCAAATTTTTACCCAAATCAAGAGAACTCGAACCTTCACCCAAATTTTCAAAGGCTATTTTTTTTCTTCAACTCCGTATCAAGGGAGATACACCATATCAAATGAAGCTTTTGTTCAATTTTTTTAATGATATATATTTATTGATTGTTAATAGAAGGTGGTGGTGTGGTTAGCTAGCATGTAGGTCTTCATACCTTTGAGTAATCTTGAGGTCGAGAGTTCGAGCTTCTGTCATGCCAAGCCTTCTTAAAGTGGAGTTATATTATCCAATAATAAATTGCAGACAGTGGTTCTTACCATATTTAAAAAAAAACCAATCAAGGGAGGTGACACATTAACAAACACTAGCATCTTCTTTGTTCAGCCACTGGTTTTGTCTTTCTCATGGATAGATTATTTGATGGTATGGGAAGCTGTAGCATATCAATCTTACATAACATTTGGTTTCTATTTTAAATGATTATTTATATGCACATGTATTTTCATTTGTTTGTAATTTCTTCCTCTTTTTGTGGTGAATTTCTTCTTGGAATTTTTCAGTTCAGAAACTAGGTTTGTTTCTGATTCGCTGACTATGCTAGGTGATAACAAAGTTCTGTTCAGAGCGGATTGCAAAATATGCATTTGAGTATGCTTACCTTAACAACAGAAAGCAAGTCACTGCTGTGCACAAAGCCAACATCATGAAGTTAGCAGATGGTCTGTTCCTGGAATCCTGTCGTGAGGTTGCAACAAAGTATCCAGGGATAAAGTACAATGAAATTATTGTGGACAACTGTTGTATGCAACTTGTATCGAAGCCTGAACAGTTTGATGTCATGGTATGTTACTTTATTTGATATCCCCTTTTGATATAATTTTTGGTTTTTCTCATTACATTTGATTAAAATGAGATATGGTTCAGTCTGATTGTTCATTTATAATTTTGAACTTGGTGGATCTAAGATTTATTTCTCATAGCTATGTTTTTTTTTTAAATTTTTTTACTTATTTCCTTTTTTTTTGGGTCCATTTTTGAGATTCGCCAATGCTGGTGCTCGTGGCCAAATTTTTCTTGATACATACCTAACTCTGGCTAAGAATTGTTCATGATTCTTACTCTTGTAGACAAGGAAGATGAGATCAAGAAGCAAAACATCATGATCTTGCATATTTAAAAAATATTCTATTATAGGAAGGGGACATTTTTTTATTTTATTTTCTTTAGGCTAGTTTGATGGTTAACCTGTTCCTCTTGACATTTGTATTTTGCTTGTGTTCAATTTGTCCATCTCTATTTCTTTTCATTGATTCTATAACTGTGCTCTTTAACTTCTCCTATCATAACATAGAAGGAATTTGGAAGTCCTGTTATTTTTTAGTCTTTTAACAGTCAAGTCACTTTTCTTTCCCTGATAAGTTGTTTGGTGCACAACTTTTATTGGCTTATCTAGTTGGCCAATTGTGTTTTCTTCTCTTTTGCTCAATGGTTACCATCTTTCTTCCAAATTGTCCAAGTATACAAATATCAATTATTTACTTATACTTTGTATTTTCTGATTTCGGATATATGTTTGATTTTTTTAGTGTTAATTTTTGGATATTAGTTATTTCTGTGTATCTTATGTATCATCTTTTTTTAATCATGAAGGATTATAGATGACAATTCCTTAGGAACATGTTTTAGACCACTTCAAACATGTAATGTCAAAAAAATACTATGCAAACTTCCTAGAAGTGGAACCTGAGGAGTCGGCTAGGCAAGTAGGCTTGAGAATGACTTTGTCTTAAGCGAAACTCAAATTGTCATGTTTTTGGCATCTATTACAAAATTTTGGCTGTGTGACATGATTATATTTTGCTTGATACTCTGTTCCCTCTCTTGTGGCTGTTCTTTTGTTCCTCACAGAATTATCATCCATGTATGTTGCTGGTACCATACTTCTTTGTTTTCTATGTTCTCCATGTTTGAACATTTGTGCCCTTAGCACATTTTGAATTCCCAATTTTGAAAGAATCTCACACTGTTTCTTTGATAATGACAGGTTACGCCAAATCTCTATGGCAATCTTGTGGCAAACACAGCTGCAGGTATTGCTGGAGGCACAGGTGTCATGCCAGGAGGTACTTTTTATTGACATATTTCTATTTTTCACTTTATTCATGTTTTTCTTTCTGCTGTTTCAACTATTGCAATTGTGCATGCATACGATAACTATCTATGCATTTACATAAATATTGGCATGAACAGTTGAAAGGAAATTGCTATCAGAAAATCATTTAATTATAATTTCAAAGATGCTCTTTAATTTCCTTAGATCTAGCATTTTTGTTGAACTTTTACTTTTACATCGTTGCTGCTTTGATTGTTTTCCACTGTTTGATATATATCATATAGGCAATTCTAGGATCTAACCATAGTTTACTGCTTAGGCGCCCCCCTAGGTGGATAAGTAGGAGGATGTCTTGGTTATATTGTGGGTGCACCTCGGTTGCCTATGCAAACACTATGGGCCATGGGCAGTTGCCTAATAGCTCTTGTCAACTTTATATCTCTTCATAAAGGAAAAATGTGACACTTGTTCATTCCTGTGGTCACTTTTGTAGACTGAATATGCTTTGAATTTTTAGATGTTTATATTATTATGTTTTCACAAAATGTGAACTTGTGAAGTACACACTTGAATGAATTGAATTTATACATTTTTTTTCCATTTTCGTAATAGAGTATATATTCTATTAAAGATTTCATATACAACATTAGATGATGTGGTGTCAGCAACCCTTTATAAAATGAACGGCCAGGACAACATAACTAAATCTGATTTTGGACTAGAAAACCGAGAAAAGATCCTTCTTTCACATTCTTTTCAGGTCTTCTTGAAAGGTGGGATTCTTTAAAATGTTGCTATATGCGCTGTTTATTCCAAAACTGTTTTAAATGAGGTAGAATTGAATACTTATTTCTAGTTAAAAAATGAGACAAATGTTTTCCAAACCCAGCCTACTTAGCTACCACTTCTGAGCTACATCAAACATGAAGGGGAAGATCACTGCATGTTTCTTAATTAACATAAGGGCTGCAATGGAACATTTATTAATGTATTACTAGCCTCGATTTCTTGTGATTGTAGTTAAGAGACAATTTGTATCTTTACAGGAAACGTCGGTGCGGATCATGCTATATTCGAGCAGGGCGCATCGGCGGGAAACGTCGGTAACGAAAAAATAATGGAACAGAAGATGGCGAATCCAGTAGCCTTGCTTCTTTCCTCCGCAATGATGCTGCGACATCTTCAGTTTCCTTCCTTTGCAGATCGACTGGAAACCGCCGTGAAGCGGGTGATTGAGGAAGGTAAGTACAGGACCAAAGATCTCGGCGGAACCAGCTCAACTCAAGAAGTGGTCGACGCCGTGATATCAACCCTCGACTGAGTTCTAGTTGTCTTTCCAATCGAATTCGAAGCGATTTTTTCTTTTTTGGTCCTTCATCGGAATAAGTGTGTACATGCGCCATCGAATTGAGGTTTATAATGGTTTGACATAAAATGTTTATTTGTCTTGATGTCATTCTTTTTCAAGGCAGCTGCATTGTTCTGATTTCATGTAAGTATTTATATTTTTGGCATACATTATTGCCCAGATAACACTGCCATTTGAAGTTTGTGATTGTAAATGTTTCCCCTCATAAGCAGGTGTGTGAGAGGTCAGCTTGGCTGATGATGGTGGTGAAGTAAAATAAGATGTTCATTATCATTTACGAAATTTTTTTTGGTTTGTGGGGATGGAAGGTTGGTTGGTGGGAGTATCTATTCCTTATGCATGAATGACTTGCTTATAGGGGTGATAAACGAGCCGAGCAGTGAGGCTGTGTTCGGTTGAAGTGGCTCGTTCGGTTAAACAAATAAGCTGAGTTTGAACACTTTTTAAAGCTCGGTTTGTAAACGAGTCAAGCCTGAGTCAATCCGAGCTTGTTATTTAGCATAAAAAGGGGGAAACAACAAACTCGAGCCGAGCCTGAACTTATGTCATTTTCACATGTGGTGATGTGATATGAAAAAGTGATTTTTCAAATGTTAAATAAGTTTTTTTTTAGCTAAACGTGTTTGAGCTGAGCCTTGATTCAAGCTTCAGTTTGGCTTGTTTAATAAACGAGTCAAACTTGAATACGAAATTAAGCTCAGTCCCGAGTCAAACCGAGCCCGAGCCAAGCCTGAGAATAAACGAGTTGAGCTTGAACAATAGCTGACTCAATTATGAACTTCATTGGTTCAATGTTTGACTTGTTCGACTCGTTTACCACCTCTACTTGCTTATTTACTATAAAACCAATTTGAATTTGCTTTACTTTGGATTTAAGATGGCTGAGTTTGTTTTGGCATATTTTATATTACAAGGTATTTTAGACACCCACGTTGATTATATTTGATTATTTCATTCATTTACCCCAAATCATTTAGGGTGAGGAATAAAATTATTCGTCGTTTATAGCTATATTGACATAAATATTTATCTGTGCAGAGTGAACAAATATTTTTGGCCTCTGATGGACCTAAGCTTAAAGCTTAGATACGCTGAAGAACAATGCAGGTTGAGAGGAAAAAAACAAAAGAACATTGGTATCCTCAAATCATTCCAACAATCCTAGTACAACATTTGAAATCTCTGATAGAGAAAGCATTCACCTACACTTGTATGAAATAAAATATAAAACAGTATGCATTCTATTCACTCAATTATGAACTTCATTGAAACAAAAAAAACCATCTGAAGACTGGTGTTCCATCAATCACCATCTGCTGGTAATGTTGTGTAGAATGTGATTTAATAAAATCATATTTTATGTAGTTTTATTTATTTATTTTGTATCGTAACTTTGAATTTTTGTAAAGAGAGTTTTCAAATAGTCTCACATTGGTTAAAAGGTTTAGATTGAGTAGTATATAAAGGAGGACAAAACACACATGTTGTTAATGTATAGCAAGTACAAGTGTACATGGGTTTGCACGTGCATTGCATGTGTGTGTGTACGCGCACGTGCATAATTTTATTCTTAGCACTTAGCACTTTCGCATCAATCGTATTAGAAGGCATTAAATTCTAATGATGTTTTAATTTTAATAGTGCATTATTTTTAAACATTTTGTGTGATGCATTATGTGTGTAAAATTCGATTAATTAAAGACTACCGTTGGATATGTGATATCAATCAAGAGCCGTTGATTGAAGATGAGATCAAGCAGTTGAGATTAAATTCGAAAATGAATTTAACTGCTAAGCAGTTATAACTGTCCCTGACTGTTGAGAATAAATGTGATAACTGTTGAAAACAGTTTTATACGGTCTTTAAATAAGGGATCGAATCTGCAGAAAGATTATCTTCTTCTTCCTCCTTGAAAATTAACTCACTCAATCCAAAATAACTGTTAGACTTGAATCCTATCTGCCATAAACACAACATTCAAAGAGAGTCACTTTTAGACTTTCGTTTTTGACTGCAAGTCTAACAAGACTTCATTGTATCCGAGAGTGAGTTTGCAGAGAATTCCTACAGCAACTTCGTGAAGAAGTGGGAGAAAATATCGTTTAAAGAAAGCGTATTCGCTACGTGTCTCGAAGTCTATATCGTTTTTTCGGTTCCATTCATTTCTTTTCTAACATGCAGAGATGGACCTTTCAATTTTTTAATTAAGGAATAAAAAATCACAAATAAATGCACTGTTTTCTGGTATCTGTTGAAACAGGGAATTTGGAGGACATGGTGGGTGGGTGGAAGTCATGCAAAAAAGTGCTCCAAAGTTGAAGCACATGGATTCTGAGATGTAGATCTCTTGTTGCTTCTTGTTTAAATAAAAATAAAAAATAAAAAATAAAAAATTTCCACAGGCAGATGTTTGTGGAACAGATTCAATAAGACTCTTTCCCATCCACAGAGCTGTGGATTAAAAGCTGAATCCTTTGATGGTGATAGAGGGGACATATCATGGGGAAAAAAATACTCTCAATGGTTGCTAAATGAGTCATGCAATGTGAACTAGAATAATGTTAGAAACAGTCTTGTGTCCAATCTTCTCGTGTTTTGATTTATTGTAATTGATTTAATTGTTTTAGAATTGTTTTATGTAATTGATTTAATAATGACCTTTTGGAAAAGCTGTCGGGTAACCAGATTATACTTTTACATTATTTCATAATAGATTATGTAATAACATAGTAGAGGATAGGCTGTGTGAAGAAAGTGACATTTGTTACATTCAGTCCATTTTACAGTCCAATAATTGAACGATATCATTTGTAAAAAATATGAAAAAATTTCAACGTTGTATATACCTTGTTACAATGAGTGAAAGGAGCTAACGAGATATATGAGACTGCACTTGAGACTGTAAAAAAAATGAGTGTAATAAAACTATTTTAAAAATAGTTGTAAAAAAGACTAAGTGCATGTGCATGTGGAAATACAAAGGTAAGTGGGAACTAAGAAAAGGAAGCACAGAAAAAAGAGGAGAAAAATAAAAGCAACAAAGAGACTTCCAACACAGAAGATCAAAAGGAGATAAAATTATTGCCATGTTTGTTCCCTCTTTTTTTGGGCCCTTTAAAACCTTTTCAATGCTTCCATGGTTTGAGAATAAACATGAGTAGTAGTCAAGATTTGAATGGTTGGGAGATTCTTAGGTAGTTGGCTTTGTAGTTGGCTTTGTAGTAGTGTTGTGAAGTTGTTAATTGCTTCCTAAGTGGTAAGGGTGGAATTTGAATAACCTAAAAATGATAGGTATATGCTAGGATTTGATTAGCGCGTTAGGGGATAGCCTAAATAAAAATAGATTTTGAGATAAATATTGTAGCCAGATTTGGTAAAAAAACAATGAAAGAATAAGAAGATATATGTCAAGATAAATGATTAAAGAATAAATTATAATGTTTATAGTAAAAATCAGAATAAAGCGTGTCCATATTTTAAATTGAAAATGATAATCTTTTTGTTTTGCGTACACTTGTTTTTATTTTGATTTTAACAAATGTAAGTAAAAACAAATTTTATAAGTTTTTTTTATTTTCTAAATTAAATAATTTATCATGAAAATATTATTTTTCTTGAGAGGTCTAGTAAATTTTGTAAAATTTTAAATTTAATTGAAATTCTTGAGAAATTATCAAAATTAAATTATGATATCTTGCATTTCATTAGCTTATTAATTTTGTTTGTAATTAAAAAAAATGCTTAATAAAATTTATTCTTGTTAGTTGGTTACCCTGATAACCTAAAAAACTCATCCGAGGTAAATGCTACAACCACTATATTATTTTCTACGAAAATATTACATAGTTCTTTTTGGAGTCATCTTTACACTCCTTTTAAATTATATATTTATTTAATAAAATACACACTTTCATAAAAATGAAGTACCTACTTGAATTAATTTATACATCTTTATATTTTTTTCTTATAAAATAAACTCTATTAATTTTTAAAAAAATCTATAAATTTTTTTATATACCGAGTTAGATAAATATATCAATGCTCTATTTTTATCATTCAATCATACATACTAGAAATACAAAACACAAATTAAAATAATTATATCTTAAATCCCATTTTAACAGCCAGAAAATAATCCTAATAAATTTATCCATTTTTTAAAAATGTTTTTTTTTAATCCCAAACCAGTTGACTTTTTAAACAGAATTGTAAAAACAGAGAATCCTATTCTCTCATCCAATAGAATAGCCATCCACAAATGGAATAAGGTGTGAAAAAACATGATGTAGGACAATTATTATATAAAGCAAAAGCATGATAAATAATGTTATTTACACGTCATAAATTATATATACATCTTATTAAATGTCACCAAAATACATAATGTAAATAAATAAATAAAATAATAAAGAAATAATGAGAGGGGGGAGACTGGTCTTCTTTGGTTTTCTGTTGGTGCCCATTTTCGTCGCCTCTTCCATTTGTTCATCCGAAGCCTTGTGAGTATCCTCAAACCCCACCAACATCTTCTATTGTTCAAAAGGCCTTTATTTGATGTGGGTTTCTCTTTCCATCTCTTGTTGGTCTTCAAAGATGCGAGCTTTGTCTGAATGTTGGTCTTCTTGATGTTTATTGTCCCTTTTTTTTGTTTGTTTAATGTCAACCAATACTTCCTTGTTGAAAAAAGATTGGGATTTCCACATGATTTGTGATGATCTTTGGCCTTCATCTGGGGCTATTGTTTTGGGATGAAAGATTTGATTTTTACTCATGGGTTTTTTTTGCGTGTTTTGATGATCTATTTGGTTCTGAATGCCTTTTTAAAAAAAATCTGGGTTTGTGTTTTTTTAGGTCAAAGAGTGGATCTTGTTCCAGATAATTGGGAAAATCTAAAGAAAGATTGAATCTTTTGGGGCTTCTTAGGATTCCAGCGGATCTTCTGTTTCTGGGTTTTTGTGATTCAGGTGAAAAGGTTGGATCTTGTTTGTGGAAGAGGCAAACAGCTGAAAAAGTGGGTTGAAAAAATTTAGAGTTCTTTTGCCCTTTGTAAGTTCAATAATTCTTTGGCTCTGAATGGTTTTCTTTGTTTTGGTGATCTGGTCAAAATCTTGATGTCTGATCTGAAAAAGGCCATTTTTGAGACCAATTGATATTAAACTGGTTTACACAGTTTCCCTCATGGAAGGGAAGCAAAGTAGTGTTTGAGATGCATTGTATTCAGCTTTAAATGGGTTCCTGTTGTTAGGGTTTATCCATCTAAAAGTGGGTGGTGCATATTCTATCACTTCGCTACCATTATCCAATCATGATTAAGCAGATTTTGGGTAAGCTCCCACGCAAACCATCAAAGTCAGATCATCGTGATCAGTCCGGTGGAACCCATACCTCTTCGAACCTCTCCAATCCTTCGAGGAGTGGCGATGTTTCGAATAGTCGGTCTGGGAACTCAAGCAATTCAACTCTTCCGGTCTCTCATTTTGCGAATCCCGGAAACAAGTCCTCCCAAGCTGGCAATGTGAAGTTGAATGGAAATCCACCATCTTCGAGTTATGAAGCCTTGCCCAGTTTTCGGGACGTGTCAAACTCGGAGAAGCAGAACTTGTTCATAAGAAAACTGGGCATGTGTTGTGTCATATTTGACTTCACTGACCCAACAAAGAATTTGAAAGAAAAGGACATAAAGAGGCAGACGCTGTTGGAGCTTGTGGACTACGTGACCACGGTGAATGGAAAGTTTCCCGAGAATGTCATGCAAGAAATCGTTAAAATGGTGTCTGTGAATCTGTTTAGGGCCCTCACTTCACCACCTCGTGAGAGCAAGATCTTGGAGGCGTTCGATCTGGAGGAGGAGGAGCCTCTAATGGATCCGGTGTGGCCGCACTTACAAATCGTGTATGAATTCCTTCTGAGGTTTGTTGCATCACCCGAGACGGATGCAAAGCTCGCCAAAAGATATATTGATCATGCTTTTGTTCTTAGGCTGCTTGATTTATTTGATTCGGAGGACCCCAGAGAGAGGGAGTACTTGAAAACAATTCTTCATCGTGTATATGGTAAGTTTATGGTGCATCGACCATATATCAGAAAAGCCATCAACAACATCTTCTATCGATTTATTTTTGAGACAGAGAAGCATAATGGGATTGCGGAGCTGTTGGAGATTCTGGGAAGTATAATAAATGGTTTTGCTTTGCCACTTAAGGAAGAGCATAAGTTATTCCTTGTAAGAGCTTTGATTCCTCTTCACAAGCCGAAGTGTATACCGATGTATCACCAGCAGTTGTCATACTGTATCACACAGTTTGTGGAGAAAGACTGCAAGCTTGCTGATACTGTCATAAGGGGTTTATTGAAATATTGGCCGGTCACAAACAGTTCAAAAGAAGTATTGTTTCTTGGAGAGCTTGAGGAAGTTCTTGAGGCGACCCAGCCCCCGGAATTCCAGCGTTGTATGGTGCCTTTGTTCCGCCAGATTGCGCGGTGCATAAATAGTTCACATTTTCAGGTAACAAACATTTGACATTGTTAGATAATGTTTTTTGTGTCACTGTACTGATTAGATTTTCATGTGCTTAACAACATTCATCTGATTGATTTCTGGACATGAGATTTTGTTTCCCCTTTCAAACACCATGCTTTCTTCATATCTTTATGTTTTGTTAAATGTTGTTTCGGGGTCATGCCGATTTATCCTCTTATCAGTCTGCTGAAAAAAAATTAAGGTGCTTACAAACTTTGCTTTCGACATCTGAAAAATGTAATAATACTCATCCGTATTGTTTAATATATTGAGAAGATGCGTGAAATTGCGACATAAGTTTTCTTCATATGGACAAGGGTTCTTCATTTTCGACAAGAATTGCCATTCTTGAATAAAGATCCTTACATGCAATTGCGATCTATGTTTCCTTTTTCGTGTGTCACAGAGTTGGATTTCTGCAGTAATCACAACTAGCATGGTATCTTAATTCATATTGTAGTATGTTTTTTCCACACATTATGAGGTTTAAATCTCTCTGAAATTGTTATGTCCTATTCTTTTCACATCCATGAACAATTATATGCATATGAGATGCCTAATAAATACAAGCAGTGGTCAAGAGCTACCTTTTTCTCTTGCTTAGAATATATCATGTCTTGATAGATGCTGTTGAATTTTTTTATATATGTATTTCTCGGCACATTTTGTGCTCTCTGTCCATATAAATGTTTTCCCACTTCAATTTTAACTTAAAAAATCTTGCACATAAAAGTTCCCCAAGTATCAAGAATATCCCTTTTGTAATTTTAATTATTGTTTCAGGGCCCTTTCATAGCCATACTCACACCATGAGAAAGGATCCTCATTGGTGGGAAATGTGATATTACTATAAATTCTCACAATCAAGTGCACCCATTTACACTTATGCATATATGTAGACGACTTTTATTCGTTAGTCGGGTCATCTTTATTCTCAGTCAGCTGGTTTAGGGTCGTCCAACTATCTGTTCGCCTATTTGAATATTGCACATTTAAGACCGAGCCTAGTTAGCATGGTTAAAAAATGTGAACATGGCATTCTTGATACTCAAAAAATAGTGTGTAGTCCAGCTCACAGATGACATCAATCTTTTGAAATTGGCAATTGACCACTTCCTCAGTAAATTGCTTAATGTAAACTCAAATAGCTTCCTGTCAGTTGTCACCTCCAAAATCATAATTACCTTCTTTAGAAGTCCCAACAATCATTATGTGGCAAAATCATTGGTGGTAGAGTTCCTACCAATTCTCCAAGGTAAAGCATTACTATGTATGGTCTGTTATATTATGCTTTTGGTTCCACTTGAAGTCCTGCCTCACATGTCTTTGTGAGTGTTTTTCCTCTCACTTGTTATGTTTTTTCTAACTTAAGTTAATAGCCTCTATTGTATGAATACCTTTGGTTGACAAGGTTTGACAGCTGATATCATCTTCTTACAGTTTTATGCTGCTGATATATAATTAATTTTAAATATACGATCTTTGAGCTTTATCATGTTTTTCAAAGCCATGTCCCCCTTCTATGCTTTAAAAGATCGGCCAATTTTGTTCCCTTTTCCATTCACATACAAAGCATTGTTGTATGCTGGTTGGGATGAATATTTGTTTATGCATCTCATTGTTGTTTGTCTTGATTACCCCATGATAAATGGGAATTTTCTCTATATTCTACATACAAGTTCTTACGTGTTTGTGTTTCCCTTGCTGATGTTATCTAATCAGGGGCTGTGATTTTTACACTTTTTTAGTCAGGCCAGTCCACTCGTTCAGTAGCACATGTCTAACAATATGTGCAACACCCATGATACATACCATTCTGGATGGATATATCTGTTTGGTTATCTTGTTATCATATATAAAATCATGTATAATTATACTTTCAATGATTTTGACTGAAACTGATGAATAATTGGGGTTTGGATTAACCAAATTGCCCATATCCTTAGTCAGGGTCTGGACTAACCCAAGTGCCCATATCCTTTGGCTCATGTCCAAATTAGTCACTTGCATATCCTGTCTCCTTGACTCTCCCAAATTGTCTTATTCATGCTGGTATGAGATGTTCATTTGTTTTGTACAAGGCCATGTTGCTGGCTTCTTTACTATCACTTAATAAAATTTCTCAGTTTATTCTGGTTAGTGATACTTGATTAGTTGATTTTTATTTGTTGTAGATATATTATTATTTGGTTATGGATCTTTAGTTTGTCTTGATTGATAAGATAATGCATTCATTAGAGGTTGTGTGGTAGCAAACTACTTACCTGAGTAATGAAGTTGGTAGAGTCAATTGCTTTTCGATACACATGTTAACAATGGGTTGATCAATCAAGGGTTAAGAGTGGGGTGACATTTGGTAACTTACTTTCCTCATCTATTTGATGAGGCATTAACAAGAACAACATGCACTTGCCTCCCCTCTTAATTTTTGTGCTCATGCACATGAAGCCCATATGAGAATGAGTTATTCAAGAAACCCATTCTTTTAGATAGCTTTTGATGTTGGACTTGTTGGCCAAAGCGGTAAAAAAAAAAAAATTATAATCAACCCAGTTAACTCAAAATAGCTATCGGACAATGGCTCATGCCTTCTTTTTAGCAATCTATTGACTAATTTTATTGAATGTTGGTTAGCACTGACTTGAATAAGATTTTAAAAAATATACCTCTTGGTGCAGAAGAAACAGCCTAAGAATGGAAAGTTCAATAACCCTTTAGAATTCGTCCTCTTTTTCAATTAAGAGATATTTTTATTTTTCTGAGATATTTTTATTTGCTTATGTAGAGAATTATTTAAATGTTGGTCATCTGACCTCAATTCCTTTGCCCCTTGAACTTTTAAGTAGCCAGGATTAATGGGGCTTGTCGGACTAGAATGATATGCATTAGTTTAAAAAAGGTAGATGGCAAAACTGATTGCATTAAGCAATGATAAATAAGCCACAGGATGTAATTGTTTTATATCTCTCAAATATGGTTGGTGCTTTAGTTATTTAATTGAGGTTTAACTTGACATTGAATTGTGCATTCTTCCTTCCAAAGTATCCCATTTTCATCTTATCAGAATAAACTTCCCACCTTATGTTTGTCATGGCTGGATTGAGAAGTGGTTTCAATGATTGACTGGGAATGCTCCTTAAGACTTTGAAGGAGAATGTATTGTGATTTCACTTATTTCCATATTTTATAGGAAAATGTAGACGAACCAAGCCGCTCAGGCTTGGCTCGGTTTGGGCTCGTTCAAGCTCGTTCAATTAGACAACTGAGCGATCTTGAACAATTTTTAAAGCTCGATTAGGCTCGGGACTTGGATCGAGCTTCATTTTGTGTTCAAATTCGACTCATTTGTGTTATAAAAAACTTAGTTGAAGCTTGACTAAACTTCTTTATAAAATTAGAACATTAAATCAATACAAAGTTATGCTTGTTTAGGCTCATGAACTTGGCTCATTTAGGCTAAAATTTTGTTTTTAACCCCTAAAAAAATGAAGAACAATGCTAGGCTCGTTGAGGCTCGTGAGCTCCGCTCGTTCGGCTCGTTTACCACCCCTAGGAAAATGTTTCCTATAGCCACTTTTGCAGTCGTAGCACATTTTTTTTTTTGGTTGAAAGTATATACTTACCTAATGAAGTACATACCTTCAAGATGAAGTACATACTCAAATGAATTGAATTCATATCTTCTTGCACTTTCCTAATCGAGTATGTACTCACCTAACCGATTATATACTTGACTAGATATTTCCAATACTCGAGACTGCAGGATTGATTTGAGTGTATCAGCGGCCTATTCTCCATTTTTGGTTCCTCTCTTTCTATTCGAAATATCAATAAAGTAGTTTTTGGAAGAATCTCTACTAGAGGGCACCCTGGAGATTCTAGCATAGTCCTCCAACATATCATCTCTGTATCTCTTTCTGAATTCTCATTCTGAATGCATCGTAATGTAGCACAGAAATCCCATCTTTGTGGCTAGTCAGAAAATCATCTTTTCTAATGACCTATCTGAAATCCTACCTAAGTGTACTCAAGATTATGAGTAGCTATATTAGAACCCCATGATTGTGGATATTGGTGGTGTCAACTTAACATACACATTTTTCGTGAGTCTGGCTGTTCAGGTTGCGTACCTTCTGGTGATATTTGCCCACTTTATCAATTTCTGTAAAAGCTCCTTTGTTGTGGATCCTTGTGAGTTTATAAATGATGGTGATTAGAATCTTTGGGAAGATTTTGTGGGTTAAACCTTATTTGTGAATATGATTGTCTTCATGCATCTATCTCTATGGCTGACTTTCCTAGAATTTTCTAGGCACCCTAACATCACTTATTAAAAAACATGGTTATTATCGCATTGCTGCAGTTACCCTTTTCATTTCCTACACTTTTAAATGAAAACCCTACTAGGAGTTTTTGGAAATTACGTTGATCTACTTTGGGTTGGTTCCCCCATCCCCCCTTTTAATCACTAGAAAATTGGAAGTATCTTTATAAAAGAAAAATATATCCAAGTGTATATTTTATTAGCTTATTTTAGGAAATCGTTCGAGATATTTTAGAGGTGTGTGATAGAGACCAATGGGTGCACCGGTTAGGAAGATTGATATGGTCGTTGTGGAAAAGACTTTTAGGATAAAGTGTAGGCCAATTCAAACTTGGATGACTACAGTAAGGAATGACATGTTGATTATACAATTATGAAGGATGTAGCTCTTAATAGAGCTGAATGACAAAAATAAATTCATGTAGTTGATCTAAAATTTTTGGGCTAGGCTATGTTGTTTGTCGAGATTAATTCCAGTGCCTCTCTCTCTCATATTAGAAGAAAATCTTGAGAGTCGAGATTAATTCCAATGCAAGTTCCTATAAACCTAAGTTCTCGGTGGTTGGGGACTATAGTAAAATGCTTAAAATTTCAGTTCATGTGAGGATATCAATGCTTGAAGACAGCAGCAGCTCATGATAATGGAAGCTCGAAAAGCAGGTCCGATTCCATATCCTTATGTGACCCCATTTGTATCCGCTTTTGACTGAGCAAAAGCAAAATCACCTAACAAAGTGGATCAAAACAGATCCTAAGAGATCAAAAAGACCCCACTACAAAATTAACAATTATATGGCTTGTTCTCTACTTGACATCAACCTGTGTATAGGAAGGTTAATTGTTGGGCAGGATAGGGACATCTGATGAAGTCCTTGTCTAAGGTTGATTTGTGGATAAGAAACCCTTTAATGGTTATGCAGTTTAAGCTCACACGATTGGGGACTACTACTCAGCTTTCTAGACATTCAATTCACTAAAAAACTGTGTAAAGCATTTCGAGGCAAAAGAGCTGTAAATACTCAACCCCTGACCACCCTCGCAATGATGAATTACCCAATTGAAAAAAGCATTAGTTCAAAGTATACCAAAGACTTTTATTTGATGATCTCATTGGAAATTATGTGAAGACAATTCTTATTTAATATACCTATTTGTTTAGGTATTTTACAATTAAGATGCAACTGCCTCTTATACAGATTGTGCATTAATCGGCTATAACTATAACATACCCCATTCTCACGAGTTACCGCATTATCCGAGTGATCCACAAATGACGAAAATCTCTTTTTTGCTTGCCTATATCTTGATGAGCAGAAACCAAAGCTCTCATTCTCTGTTGAGTAAATCGAAATATGAACCATGCTCAATGGGAATCTACCCATTTTATTATTCCATGGGTTGGTATTACGCTATATTTTTTTTATTGGATGCCAATGTGAAGTCTGCAGTCCTGTTCTGAATTCTCAATGTGGTTCATATGGTTCATTTTTATGAAAAGTGGACTTTGATCCTGTCTATTTAGGACTCATTTCTGTTGAAAATTTGATTTACAGTTGAGGAGGTGAACACTTATATTAAATTTCTTTATCTGAATAATAGGAATTCACTAGTCCTATTGTTTTTTTATGCATGGGAAAGCATCAAAATTGCTAATGATTCTTTATCATGTCTGGCCTTTCTATACTACGTGGATTATACGTGACTATCTTCTCCTCACATAATCTCACTCATCATATCTACTCTCTCGTTAATCCACAATTTTATTCCATGTATTCCGCATGGAATTATAAATACTCATGATTATCTGAAGTGTAAATATTGAAGATATAAACATTTTAAACCTAATTACAATTCTTCAATGATGGTGACATCTGTGGAATTTCTTACTCTTTCAGAATGCGAGGTAAACAAACAATCACTCTTTTGCAAAATATATATTCTTCAACTAGATTTCATCTTTAGTATAATGAAAACACGATTAAGAGTGGATCATTCTTAAATAAAAAACAATAAGAAAAAAAAAGTTATGATAATAAACAAAACCAACCAACTTGTCAGGACAAACAAATTGATGCATGAACTCCCCTTCTATTTGCAGGTGGCGGAGAGGGCCTTATTCTTGTGGAACAATGACCACATCGAGAACCTGATCAAGCAGAACCGAAAGGTGATACTCCCAATCATTCTCCCTGCGTTGGAGAGGAACACGAGGAGCCACTGGAACCTGGCAGTCCAAAGCCTCACCCAAAACGTTCGGAAGATGTTCTCTGACCACGACCCTGAGCTCTTTGAGGAGTGCTTTATCAAATTCAAGGAAGACGAAGACAAAGAGAAGGCGATGCAATCCAAACGTGAGGCCACGTGGAAGCGCTTGGAAGACATAGCAGCTGCTAAAGCCTCCTGCAATGAAGCCGTTCTGATATGAAACGAAATCTGATATGAAATGAAGCGCTCATTAGATCATGTCAGATTGTTTTGGGGTGACTGTATATATGTGGCACAAGATGGGAGAGAGCATATGTGACGATGATGAATTACAATTATTTTGATGCAGGCGTTTGGTTCGGTTAAAAAAAATCTAGCAGATGCTAATGACAGTACTCTTCATTTGTTGATATTGTAATGTTTTCTATTGAAATATTTGTTTACTTTTCATCATATAAAGTAGAGGACTTGTTGGCTTGAATTTGGCATTGCCATTTGTGTTTAGTTTGGGCCTTTTAGACTCTGGTGTTTCATGTGTTTATGTGGATGAATCACTGCATTGTAAACCTCTTAGGTTTGGGAGGGTTGAATTTTTTCTGGTCAAATCTTTGTTCTATTAGACTATCAATAGGGGTAAGACTCCAATCTAAGATGTCTTGGTGAAGAGAGTATATTTTTGTTGACATGGTAAGAGGTGGTTTGATATTTTCAATTGAAGAATCATAGGCTTGTTTTTAGACTTAATCTTATGTAAGAATTAAAAGTGAGGATTTCTACCTTCGTTTGGGGTATGACTAGGGTTATTCGTCCTTGATAGCTATACTAGGATAAATAACAATCCATGTTGAATAAGTAAATTTTTGTTTAGTTTTTTTTTTTTTGTTATTTGCATTAGAAAATGTAAAAGTAGTTTTTTTTATTGTTTGGTTCACATTTGATAAAGTAAGGATAAGTGATAAATAAGAGATGTAACAAAATTTATGACTTTTTAAATGACAAGTATACCCCTGCATAAATTATGTGTTTAGGAATAAGTATGAGAGATGTATGTGTGATATGTTAGATGTGACAGTTTTTGGAATGTGTGCAGACAGCGCGTTAGGTAAGATAAATTTTTTAAAATGACATAAAATGATAATTTTATCCATTGGCATAGATAAACTGTGATAAACAATTCTAGCATTCTTTTTAGAATAGTTATTATGTTTTATCCTAGCTTATCCTATGTTTATTTTAACAAAACAAATAGTTTTTTTTTTGCTTTTCTCCTGTATTCTTTCTTATTTCTTGCTTATGTTCCACTCGGGGGGGGGGGGGGGGGGGGGGGGGGGTTAAGTGAAAAGGGGTGCTTGTAAAATTTCATTATGATTTATAATTTATATAATATTAAAATATTATGATGTACACATTAAGAGATATTATGAATATTATAATTTATATATTATCAATGTTAAGTATATCAAGATAAGATATATATAGTGTGTATATATTGTGTACATTACATGTCTGTATACATACACATATATAGTGTACATGTATATTCTTCGTGAGTATTCAAATTTAATTTAAATTTTGAAGCTTAAATTTTAAAATTTTATATTTTAAATTAAATTTAAAGTATTTAACCATCGTGTTAAATTTTAAAAATTTAAATATTTTTTTTAAAAAAACAAAAATTTCCTTTAAAAAAAAATTGGTGGGCTATCTGGACCCATTGGCCAATTTCCTTAACGGGCCGGCACGACCCATTTTACAAATCTAGAAGAAAGGGGGTAGAGGGTGCTCTTATGCGCCACTTGTATTGGCTGAATCTAAGGCTTCAGGTGTTTTGCATACAAAAAAAAAGGAAAATGTTAAGCTCAGTTTTTTTTTTGCAGCGTTTGGTTACGCGATTACGTAGCTTTTGCGATTGCAGGAAGCTGGTTCTGCAATCATGCAACTAAACAGTTTTGTAATCGCAGTTTTCTACAAACAGATTTAAGGCAAATAATGCTCAAAAGCTACGATTTGAGAAAGCTGGGGGGAAGCAGCTTCCTGCATAATCAGTTTTCAACCCAGTGATTGCAAAAAATTAGTTTTTCAATCGCATTACCAAACGCTACCTTAATGTCGAATACAATTCACTCATGTTCCTTTTTAGTGTTAAATACAGTTCACCCATGTTTTTTTTTTAAAATCATATACCCCATTTAATGAGATATGTCATTCTATTTTTATAAAGAGATTTTTAGTTTTAAGTCTTTATAAACATGCTTATTTAGGAATCAATCCCTCCCTTCTTCATATTTCTTTTTTAAGTCCTCATATTCAACCGCCTATTTGGTTTTTAGTCCCTCCGTCAAACGTCTGTCCATAAACCGTTAATTTGTGAAATGTGATTTTATTTTTAACTCCATGTAAACTATGTTATTTAGTGATCAGTCCCTGTCAAATATGAAGAAGGGAGAGATTGATTACTAAATAACATAGTTTATAAGGATTTAAAAATAAAATCACATTTAACAAATTAACGGTGTATGGACGGACGTTTGATGGAGGGACTAAAAATCAAATAGGTGGTTGAATATGGGGATTTAAAAATAAATATGAAGAAGGGAGGGATCGATTCCTAAATAAGAATATTTATATGAACTTAAAACTAAAAATCCCTTTTATAAAATGTGGTGTATATATTTAAATGAATTGAACCAGGGGCGGAGCCAGGAATTAAAACAAGGGGGGTGAGGCCAATAGACTTAGAATAAAACAATAATTATATGATAATTTAAGATGATTAAAATTGACAAATAATGATCGAGTCATTAAAGTAATTGACAATTTAGAGAAAAAATTATTGTTTACTACTTTTTTCACATTTAGAAAATCTGAAAATTTTATTTGAATTTTTTTAAAACAAACTTGTAATCTCATTATTTACATTTACACAAAATTTTAAAAAGTAATAAGATTGAAAAAAAATTAAAAAATAAATATGAAAAAATATCTTGGTATATCTTTATACAGAAAATATATTTAAAATATATGCATTCAATTAATTTATATAAGTATGTATTTCATTTTTATGAGGGAAGGTATTTAATTAGTTAAACATATATTAAAAAAATTGTATGAAATGCAATTTTCAACTAGGCTGAATATAACAATTTTCAACCCCAATACTCACCTAATATTTCAATTCATTTCATTACCCCCTCCCCCACACCCTAAAAAAAAAAAAAAATTCAATTGTCAAATTGGTCTTCCCAAGGAAAACTTTTCCTGGGTAATATATACTTACATAATTAATACAAAACTTATACCTAAGGAAATATTTTACTAAGGAATATGTTTTCGTTGGGGAATTGTTTGTCGAGAAATGTTTTCCTTGGTAATACTATTACCAAGAATTTATATCCTTTGCCAAGGAAATATTGTGCAACTAAATGTCATATTTTTCTTTTAGTCACTTTCACCCATGGTTTCGGCCTTGGGGGAAGGGGGGGAGGGGAGGACTGAGGACGGACCCCAATCCGCCCCCCTGGCTCCGCAAATTGAACGGAATCACTGATTGAAAATGTAAAAAAATTCTAACAAGGTATATACCTTCATCACAGTAAGTGGAGAATGCTAATGAAATTCTAACCGAGTGCTAATCGGACGGTTGGGGAAGGAGTATGAATTAATCGGTTAGTCAGGGATTAAGCAACTGCTTTATAAATAATAAAAACAACATATGTACATATACTTAAAAATTTGAAAAAAATAAAATAAATTCTTAAAATAAAGATGATAATAAAATAAATATTATTCTATGCATAAATAAACATTTTGTAGTGACATGACACCAAAAATCTAATACAACCTGCAAGTGAATAATGGATAACAGTTCTTGGAATTCAGTGACAATGTTTAACTGTTCATCAAGCAAAAAGTGATTTTTATCATGAAAATTAAAGGATATTCAAGCATGCAAAACTTTGATCACCACATTATGTTTGCAACACTTCCAACTTCCAATGAAGCTAAACAACTTGCAATGACATAATGGTTTCCCTAATATTTAATAAACCCAAGATCATATAAACCAACAAAAGGTGAAGAGGGGGTTCTTTCATGGCTTCTCAACTTCATCTTCATCTGAATTAGGGATGGCAATAGGAGTGTCCCAATAGGGTACCCGACCTGGTTGGGACGGGTCGGGTTTGAGTTTGGAATGGGTTTGGGATAGGTAAAATGAAACCCAACGAGTTCGGGATGGGAAATGGGTTTACTTAGCAAAATAGGCCCCGAACCCACCCCGGTTGCAATTAATATTAAGATTAAATATTTTTTTTATAATAATTACATAATTTATATTTTTCATTTTGTGTTCCAAAAAAAATATATAAAAAAAGAATGAATAAACTTAAACACTAATTGAAATTTGAAATCATATAAACATACACCTGGTTGTCTTTTGGTATTTAAAAAAAATTGAAACATTATATTTGTCCCTTGTTATGGAAATTGAAAGTTTATATTTCTTATTTTGTAGGGTTTATTATATAAATATTTATTTTTATTTAAAATTTCAATTTAGATTTAATAATACATAAAAGTATGTTTTAATATTTTTTTCTAAACCTGTTTTGGCCCAACCTGATCCGACCTAAATGGGACGGGTTTGGAATGAAAAACCTAAACCTGTCATAGGTTTGTGATAGGTTTGGAATATGATTTTGTGAGCGGGTTTGGGTTTGTGATTCATAAAACCCGTCCCAACCTGCCCTGTTGCCATCCCTAATCTGAATTCTCAAATGCAGTCTCGTCGTCACAATCTTCGTTTGCCTTCTCATATGAATCGAATAGATCTTCATCATTAAGCTCTCTTATATTATGAGAGGAATTATCAATTTTACTACTCTTTCGAGACTCCAAAACTTGATCATTTTCTATAGCCTCTCCTCCCATTCCCTAAATAAATCCTTAAACCAGAGTGGACTTCTTTGTCTTCCTCATCATCTCCATCTTTAACTAGCCATCCTTGAGCCTTACTAGCTTCACACACTAGTAACACATCTCCTTCTTCACCCTTCCCCCATTTTTTCTTATTAAATTTTGCATTAGATTGAACAAAGAATAGATTGTTCAATCGTGTTGCATCTATCCTATTTCTTTTCTTTGTATGAACGTGCAAAATAATGTAAAAGCAATTATTAGTGGTTTATAATGAATAATTTAGTATGACATATCCTTTAATAATAAATATGTAAACTATTCACCCCATCACAAGTGCTCCAATTTCTTTCACATCCAGAAGAACTAGTAGTTAATGAAAGAATCATCTTCGCCTTTTGTTGCAAGTTTGGTGTCTCACAACAATAAATAGACCACCATACCACTAATCATTCAAAATAATAATTCATTATTAGTAAAAAAAATTAAAAAAATAACATAATTTTAAACATTATATGTATAAAATTTCAAAAATAAATAAATAACCTAAATCAAAATTTTCCAATATTCTTCCTGCTACGGCCATTTTTCTTCCAAAACTTCCAGAAGCATGTGTACTTCAACAACTCTTTGGTTATCTTATCTTGTGTATCAAAATTGGAGTATAAAGTTTCAATACATGTAATGATTGCATTCATGCCACGCACACCATTCTCTAGTTTATCATTCTCGTAGTAGTAGTAGTAGTAGTAGTAGTAAAGATTCAAAAAGTACCCTGCCAGATGCAATGGATTATCAAGCTGATTTTTTCCCTTTGTGTCAATGATATATATGATGGGGCTTGTATTGAGTTTCATTGTGTTTGTATACTTTCATTATTTCTTTCTTTGCATCTCCCAATTCTCCTACCAAGAATCCCATTGATAGTTTCTGATCCCCATCAACAAGCTGAAGAACCTTTATAAGAGAAGCAAAAACATTTAGAACAAAACTAACACCGTTCCGAAAGCTTAAGCTTAAAGCAGTTGCCGCTGCCGCTTTTTCTTTGGCACTCTTGTACCATTTACATTGAGCCCACTCATCGGAAGAAAACATAAGCCTAAGCTTATCCTTTTTCTCCATCAACCTTTTTAATGTATGGAAAGAACTCTCAAATCTAGTAACCCCATGTCTCACAATATCCTTCTTCTTTGTAAACATTCTCATCAAACACAATGTCTTATGATGAACGTAAATAAAGATGGTAAAAGCCTCCGCTTTGAATTTAGGAGTCTTACCTATGCCTTCAAGCATGAGGCCCAATGTATGAGAGAGTAGCACAAGTTATCAAAAAAAATGTTTGGTATATTTTCCTTAATCATATTGGCCACCGCCATATTGTTGCTAGCATTGTCTGTCACCACTTGAATAACATTTTCAGGCCTCACCTCTTCGATGCACTTGTCAATCCACGCAATTATATGTTGCGTAGTGTGTGAATCCTCTGAGTCCTCAATTGATCGGAGAAAACTTGTGCCTTGCTTACAATTAATGCACAAGTTCATTATGCTTCTTCGTTTTTTGTCCATCCATGTATCAGTCATGATAGAACAACCATTTCTGCTCCACTCTTCCACGTGCTTCTTAAGTGATTGCTTTGTCTTCTCCACCTCTTCCTTCAATAGCGGCTCCCTCAATTGGTATTGACTTGGCGGTTTGTAACTGGGGCCAAACTAATCAACAGCCTCAACAAACCTAACAAAGCTATCATCTGCAATAGCATGGAAAATGATGCTAACTTCATACACCCAATGTGCCAAATATTGATGCACTCTATCCCTTCTTTTTTTCCCCAAAGTGCATCATTAATGATCTGTTGCACCATCTTCGAGCTAACATCTATTGATGTCTCAGTCTCATGATCAATTTGTGATGCATAACATGTTAGATTTATATGAGTTTAGGGCTATGCATAAATCTATTCGAATCACACAAAAGCAACATATTCAAACCAAGATGAAAAAACACAGCATTGCATGTATAAGATGTTCTGCAATAAAACAGTAAAAAAGAGGATTAGAGAAGTGTATCGATTTGGCGGAAGCGAGCAGAGACACTCTGTTCTCAGTGAATAAGACCCACTCACACACAGGGTTGAATGACTCCTACCATGGAAAGATACGACCACCAAGGTTATGTTTCCTTGGGGTGCGAGCTACGAGGAAACCACAATGAACGAACCGCGATCCTTTCGAATGCCCAGATAGGATCAGAAGATGAACTAGCTTGATAGAAGTGGCTGAACTGAGGTGTGAAGGAGTATGAGAGACCAAAGCCGAAGTATGGAGGAATGAATATGGTGAAAATGGACACTCAAAGGGGTTTTCACAAATAATATTGTGAATTTAGCAGTTCACTCATTTACCTAGAATTTGATGCCCATACAACAATATATACATTCCATAGTTTCCTTATTGTTCTAAGGATTCATTATTGGATGAATTAAAGAACCTCAATTTACTTTCTTCATTTAACAAGACACAATGTTATCCTATAACAATGGAATACTAAATGAAAAATTATGCAAACTCAAAAGAAAACAAATGTGTTAAAAAAAGATGGGATTAGTACACTACAAAACAGTCACAAGAATCTATAAAGGTAAAATGAAAGAAAAAAATATAAAATTGATTGCCAATCCATCCATTTCCATACAAGATACTAGTGTATTATGTCTCCCAACCAATGTAGAAAACATTTTTCATCAAATGATGCATATAAATCATAATACATACAACTTACCATCAAATAATCATATCAAAATGAACAAACTAGGTTTTACAAAAAAATTTAGGGTTTCTCATACCTCAAACAATAGAAAAACAAAAAAGGATTGCTAACGTTGAAAGATGATGGCTGAGTGAACGGGGATGCTTCACGATCGAGAGCGGGCCAATGACGATGCGAGCCGGTGAAGGAAGGGCGGAGGAGGAGAATCTGTGAGGGAATGAAGAAAAAAACTGAAAATGGAGAGAGGAAGAAGAGGAGAAAATGAAAGGGGTGAGATCACATGGTACATAACTAAGCATATAAAGGGGGGTGGGTTTGAAAAAATAAAAAAATTGTTGGGTGGGTTTGATATTGGGGGGGGGGGGGCTGCGTAAGTTGTGGGGTGGTAATATTGGCCCCCTTTCACAAATAAACCACTCACATGTCCTTTTCCCAAATAAACTCACTCACACCTTTATTACCGAAGAAGGACAAGCTTCACTAGAAGACAATACACTCACACAGGGAATGAAAAAGCACACTTTTTTCTTTTCTCGATTGACTGATTGATTTTCCATTTGATTAGGCCGCTATTTATAGTAAACTAGTTGTTGTGTATGTGCAGATACACATAGACAAAATGTAATATATGTTTTGATTAATATTAATGTAAAAAAATTTAGTTACAATAACATTTTCATAATTGATGTAACATTTTCATTTAATCATAATTGATGTAAAGAAATTTTTCATGGATAAGTCGGCATATGAATGTAATTTTATCATAAATGATATAAATTATTAATATTTTTTTATGATATATCTATAATAGTCATCATATAATGATGATGAAATGTGAAGCTTAAAATTTTAATATGTCATGCATGATAGGATGAAAATATGAATAAATTTTGGATGAGATTACAATAATATGAATGAATTTTCATTGGATTAAATCTATTGTTGAGTTCACACAAAGCTCGAATCAGAATTTGTCCATTTTTATAGCAATATATTTTTTTTGTACCAGTATTTTATACATTTGTTTTTTTATTGGATTGCATTTTTAATTATTGTGAATTATATATTTTTTTGTTGGGTAAATCTTATGGACTATTGATTATTTAGGGAGTTAATAGAGTAGAGAAATCCAAGTGAATAGAGTAAATGCTAATCAAATATGTGTGAATTAAATAAATGCTAATAGATGTGAATTACATTAATATTTAATACCTTTTTTAATGTAACATGTTTTTGCATATGAAATGGGAATAATTTTTTTTTTGGATAGTATATTTTTAATGTATAATATATCATGTCTTATCCTAATAATATTATGATAATCAAATCTAATTATAAGTTAATTAATATGTTACATGATAAAATGTATGTATAATAATAAGCTATGAATGAAATTAAAATATTGTTAATGAATTTTTATGGAATTGAGTAGAAATGTAAGAGTATCCTAATAATATTATGATAACCACCAATTGATATGAGTAATAAAATTTCACTTGACATATTTCATTAGATATGGTAATGCTGCCCTTTCATCTATTTGGAAACAGTTCAGAAAATTGATAGTCATGTAGTATTTTCTATTCTAATAAATTAACATATCTATAATATTCTCATGATTAGATAGAAAAAGAATGGTACTCTGTTATGATGATGAAAATATCATAATGAAATTATAGTACAAAAAATATATAAATAAAAATCAGATCCACTATTGCATTACTTCCAATCAGAATAGAGAATCGAAGATCAGTCTGTTAAAGGCAAAACAAATATCTTATTTGAGAATTTTTTTCTTTTAACAGTAGATACATGCCAATTTTTTAAAAAAGAGGAACCAAATGAAAAAATAACATATTTAGTTTATTTGCAACATAAAACTCCAAAATAAGCATCATATCTACAAAAGATTAACTCACCTTCCTAAGATTAAAAAAATTTTGAGAGAGAGAAGAAAAAAGAAATCGATGATAGATCCATTTATCCAAATGAATGGGGATGACAATAAATGGGTATTCAATTTGCATAAATAAATTTGAGGGTCTGTGGAAGAGCATAAGTCATTGTCTCTAGAAGAAGATGATGGGATTGAATGGAGAAGGGATGAATGATGAGGAGATTGAATGGAGAGTGGATGAATTTTCATAATATAATTTGGAAATTTATAATAAAGATATTACATTAATATTTGATATCTTTTTTAATGTATCATGCCTTTGCATATGAAATGAGAATTTTTTTTTGAATTATATTTTGAATATATTTTCATTTTATAAGGATCCTAATATCTTAGTAATATTATGATACTCAAATACGATTATAAAATAATAAACACATTAATATAATTTTAGTCGGTATATTAATATAATTTAATCATAATTGATGTAAAGAAATTTTTTCATGGATAAATCAGCATATGAATGTAATTTTATCATAAATGATGTAAATTATTAATATTATTTTATGATATATTTATAGTAGTCATCGCATAAGTATAATGGAATATGAAGCTTAAACTTTTAATATGTCATACGTGATATGATGAAAATATGTATAAATTATGGATGAGATTACACTGATATGAATGGATTTTCATTGGATAAATCTATTGTTCAGTTCACACAAAGCTCAAATATGAATTTGTTCATTTTTATAGCAATTTTTTTTGTACCAGTATTTTATACGTTTGTTTTTTTATTGGATTGTATTTTTAATTACTGTGAATTATATATTTTTTTGTTGGATAGAGCTTATGGACTATTGATTATTTGGGGCATTAATAGAGTAGAGAAATCCAAGAGTATAGAGTAAATGCTAATCAAATATGTGTGAATTAAATAAATGCTAATAGATATGAATTACATTAATATTTGATACCTTTTTTAATATATCATGTTTTTGCATATGAAATGGAAATATTTTTTTTGTGAATTATATTTTTAATGTATAATATATCATGTCTTATCCTAATAATATTATGATAATCAAATATAACTATAAGTTAATCAATATGTTACATGATAAAATGTATGTATTATAATAAACTATGAATGAAACTAAAATGTTGTAAATGGATTTCATGGAATTGAGTAGAAATGTAAGAGTATCCTAATAATATTATGATAATCAATTTTAATTATAAGTTAATAAATATGTTACATAATGAAATGTATTGTATTATAAAATATTATAAATGAGATTAAAATTATGTAAATGGGTTTTCTTGGAATTGAATCGAAATGTAGGGGTTAAATGAAAAAATGATTGTCATTAAAGTGGTGTGAATGGACTGTAATGAGATTGAATGAATTGATAGGGGTAAAAAGGTCAAATGGTAGATTTTTTGTTTAAGAGACTTTTATATAGTAATATAGATAATCCTAGACAGAATGGCAAGAAACAAAATGACAATTTTTATTGTGACAGAGAAATGTTTTAATTGCTCGACAATTAATTGATGAATTTTATCGATTTAAAAAGGAAAACAGTATTAACGCACACATTTCATTTTAAAACTACATATCAGCTCATGCAGTTTTCTTTGAAACACAAATAATTTCACGAATGCGTTAAACATTGCAATTAAATTTTTTTCTTAAAGATAAACATTCACATGTTAAAATATTTAAACGTAAACATTTAAAAATCTGTTTGAATTTGAAATTAGACTACTATAACAGAAAGCTTAAGGTTGAATATCAAGTGAATGGGCTTGAGAATGGGCCTGCAAAACTCAAACTTAGTCCAAACAAGTTGAACTCATACAAACACATATTTGGTCATAATGGGATTTGACATCTGAAAAGCCCACATAACGATCCATAAGTTCAAGTTGGTGTGGCCTTTTAGAACACTTAATCCCCACCATCGGGTGCTTAACCCGATAGAAATCCCCACAGCTGTTGTGTCCACACAACTCGCATTTCAGGGTGTTTAAATATTCATAATTCCGTTTCAAAGCACAGTTTTGCTCTCCAACTCCTATTGAAGCTTCAACCGATTCCGCATCATTAGAAGCTGCAGAATATGATGCAGCCATAAGAGAAGAAAAAAAAGTGAATCAACACTAAAAAAAAAAGCACTTAAAAACAAAAAAAGAAAAAGAAAAAAAAAGAGAACTCCAGGTGAGTCATGAGTTCATATAGAAAGTACCTAACTCTATTATCTATATACATTATTGTATAGAAAATGTTAGACTCAGTCATTTTTATAATTCAAAACTCAGATAACACATGTTTTCAATTTTTTAAAAATAGTAAACATCATCTAATGAGATATATATTTTGATAAAGTGTACATCGCTCAATTTCAAGTTGGATGAATCCATTTGTAATAGGTGTAAAAAAAAATTTAACAAGATGTATATATCATCATAATGATGTAAATGCTTGATTGAATATTTTAAGTTATTATTAATTACCGCAAGTGCACGGATCGTTACAGTAGTATAGATATAGCAAATACGGGTCGAACCCACAGAGAATTGTTCAAATCAGATTATTAATTGATTTAACTAATCGAACTAGAAAGAAAGATTGATGAAGTTTTTTTTTAATTATGTTTTTTTTTTAAAAAAGCTAATATGAATATAAAAAGATAACTAGTCATGATCAAACGAAATAAAAGAAAAATAAAAGAAACCATATTATAAAAAAAATATTCTGAAAACAAAAAAAACTAATATAAAAATTCAGATCTAAATGACTACAAGCATATGAAAAGAAAAACAAAAAGAAAACTCTTGAATCTTTCTCCTTTGGTTGTCCTCTTGCCTCCTTGTTTGATTTTTTTCTTGGCTTCATATGTGTTCCTTTTATAGCCTTCAGCCATGAATTTCAACCGTTGATTTGCACTAAATTGGATGGTCAAGATTAACCATTAACCTTCCTAATATGCATCTTTGACAGATTTAGCAGGTAAAAGCTTTCATTCCCGTCATTGATTTTCTGCAGAATCTTCGGATGAATTTTTGACCCCTAATATGGTGGAATTTCAAAATATTCATGAAACATTGATTTGTAGATCTTGAAAATATCTTTCCAACGCCATATTTTGGGCCAAAATATGATATTTGAGGCAAAAGTTATGGTCAAAACAGTGTTGTGAATTCACTTGAATTAAGGGGGTCTACCACATTCACTAGAATTCTTGTTCACAGTTCATATAGAGAATAATAAATGATATTCACTGGCCGTTGGTGATTTTTTTATTTTTAAAAATGTTAGACTCAGCCTCGTTCGTGGAGTAAACGTAGCATGTTCCATTTTTTAAATTTTAAAAATAGCATGCATTATCTTGAAATATGGATTTTTATGATAAATTAAATATGTTCTCCAATGAATCGTATAGACTTATTTATAAAATTTATAAAAATATTCTAACCTCTTTACAGTGAGTATAAATGTCTAATGATGTATATGAAAATGTTAATGGAATTGTAAAAATTGGTCTGAATGATTTTTTTGTATTTTATTGTTCATGTGTTGCCTCATTGAGGTTGCAATGGATAGGGAAAGCAATAGACCTTGAAGTTCAAAAAGACTCGCGAGTTGGGTGAATGAGGGTGAGGTGAATTTCTCTATCATGAGTTTATTCTCACATCGTATATTAAGGGAAGACAATATATGCTTAAATATGATTATATGTTTTACACATCAAGATGCGTTTTAAAGTTATGAGTTCATTGAGTGATAAAGTTAATAATATCTTGTTGTGTAAGCATGTAACATTATGTTTGGTATGCATAGCCAAAAGGCCAAAGGGTCTGAAATCATGACCTTTTAATTGTAAATACTCTAATCAACTACTCAGCTATGGGTCCAAACCCAAATAACATATTGTGTTATGATTGATCCCAAAACAAAAATTTGAAATAGTTTAACTCAACTTCATACATGAAACGAATCAATCAGATGGACATACGTGTCCCGATAGCACCTGGCGCAGTTGATAGGGACACCCCTCCCCTCCCCCCAGATGGAAACAAATGTTCTACAGCCCTTTGGGTTGGGTAGCCTGGGCTTTTAGCCCATTGTATTCTCTAGGCCTTTGTTGGCCTATATCTACTAAGTTAAGTTTAATATCTTTGTTGTAAGTCGAGACTTTCACCTTGTTCGGCCATTTCCAACAAAAAAAAAGCAAAAAAAAAATCAGATGGACATACATATTGCCTCTAAAAGGAAAACATCCAATAAAAAACCTTCCCAATTCTATATCCAAGTTTGAAGATAAATTGTCTCTGTCCACGGACAATGGTTATTAATTTTAGCTAAGAGCTTTTCTCTCTTCCGTACAGTTTAAAAAATATAATAACCAACGATAAAAGAAAATAAAATCGTATTATAATTCCATGAACTTAATAATCATCATATTTTTGGTATTTGTTCGGATGGTTTTTAAATCAGAAATGAATCATCTGCTTGTGTTTTTTTTTTGTTTTTTTTGCTTGACTAAATCAAATGATTATTATTTTATCAAATGAATGGGATCATGTGACCCATCTGATTTGATGAATTTTGAATTATTGAATTCAAATGCAAAAATAACATATAAAAAAAAAACAAAAGATTCAATCCCGTTTAAATCATCAATTGCATCTCCACGACTTATAATTTGAGCCATATTTTTCCATATTTTAGTACTATATTTGCCTCATGTTTTTATGATAATCATGATTGCATTATCAAACATTCATGCTAAAAGTTTCATGTCAACAGTGGCAAGCAAAATATGCAACAAAGATGAGGTTTCAACCACTGCAAATTCTTCAAATAGAGGTAAACTTTCTTGACAATAACTTACAAATACATTTGACAGTCAAAATTCATTCTAAAAATAGCTTTTGGCAGTTAGGCTCTGAATAGCTCTTTCTTTCCAACTTATAAAAATTATTTTTTGTTTTTTCTCAAAAGTTGGAACCTCTGCGAGTTGAGGATTTTTGAAAATGAGTTTGGATTAAATATGATTTCTACAAAAATGGAATATCCAAACACTACCTGAAACATTTCCAATCCAAATTACAACTGATTGTCTTTGTGCCTTCTATTTGGTGAAATAAAAAGAACTTCATCAAAAAAGCAAGACCAAAAAGCAAGAAATTGCACCACAAGTATCTGCTTAAACAATCAAACAAGTCAAGCTTCAAATCAAATGTGGTGATTGTTAGAAACTTATATATAAAGTTTGGGTTTCCCCCCATTTTTTGATTCAAAAGAATTCAAATAAGTTTCAAATGTTTTAAAATGTTTTGGAGGGAAAAAAATATATGTGTTCCCTCTATTTGTTTTAGTGATTTGGGACTTCAAAACATAGTCCCATATTGGTTATTTTTTCTTTCTTTTCCTCCTTATAAGGAAGAGAGTTGGTACTTGGGTAGGGTCCCAAGGGAGGGCAAGGGCTTGTGGATTGCATTTGCATTTTGTATTTGGTCTTTGGCCTTCGGCCTTCGGTCTTCGGTCTGGGTTCGGGTTCGGGTCTGGGTCTGGGTCTGGGTCGTCTGGAAGAGAATTTTCGTCTCAGTCGTAACAGTCGCCGCGGCGCGATCTGTAACCGCCGTGATTAGGGCGACGCGGTTCGTAACCGCCTTGATTAAGGCGCCGCGTGATTGAGGGCGAACGTTCGTCCGTTCGAGTTTTGTCTCAAACGGCTCTCTTCCTCCCACGCCTATATAAACAGGCTATGGGAGGACTGCAAAGGTATGCAATCTCAGCGTTCTCTCTTCTTCATCCAGAAAAGTCTTTTGTTCTTCTTTTGGCGATTGTTCGAGTCAGCGACCGGTTCACGAATTCTTCTTCCTGCTGCACCAGAGGAGAAGATCAGCGAGGCTGGGTGGTTGTATCCGGGGAGCAGATCGTCGAGTACCCTGTGCGATTGAGGGGGCGATTCTGTTCTTAAGACAGCGTTCTACGTGCCTCCATCCAGGCCATCTCTGAACCCTTTCTGTTTTGATCTGCTGTTTGGTCATCTGTTTATTGTTTAATCTGATTTCGACAAAATTTTTCCAACAATTTAAGAACAGAATCCTTTTGTTTTCAGATTAAACTTGTTTTATTCCCTTCACACACCACCATGGCCTTTAATGATGATAGAGAGTCTGCCAAACCCGATACCAAGTTCAATGGAGAGAACTTCAAGAGATGGCAGCAGCAGGTGAAATATTGGCTGACCACACTGGGCCTTATTTCTGCCATCTCTGTTCCCTCTGTTGACTCCGGAAATGGTTCTGATTCCACCACCAAAGTCACAGACCAGTCTACAAGCAAAACCCCTGATGCCCCTTCTGTGAGTCCTCAGGATCTTGACTATTTATGTCACGGTCGGATCCTATCTACCCTTTCTCCAGATCTATATGATGCATACTGCTCCACCAAAACATCCTTAGAACTTTGGAATGCCTTAGAGGACAAATACGGTTTAGAGGATGCAGGTTTAGAAAGGTACCATTTCGTAGATTGGCTAGAGTATAGGATGGTAGAAAACAAAACTGTTACTACCCAGATCCTAGAGTACACCAAACTGATTCAGAATGCCAAAGCCAAGGGTTTCAACTTGGAAGAGAATATCCAAGTTGCTGCACTTGTTGAAAAACTGCCCCTTTCTTGGGACAACTTTGCAAAAACCCTTAGGCACCGTCAAGGCCAAATGTCTATGTCTGATTTGATCAAATCTTTGAAAACTGAAGACATACACAGGGTCAAAGACAAAAAAGTCAGTCATTCTGAGTCCAACCTAGTAGAGGGAAAGAAATTCAAACCGAAAGGAAAGAATTTCAAACCCAAAAAGAGTCTCTTCAAGAACCCAAATGCCAAAAGTGACCCCAAGTCTAAACCAAACTCCACCAAAAAGACCTACCATTGTTATGTCTGTGGGAAGCCCGGGCACTTTGCAAAGGACTGTCGTCACCGCAAAGACCCAAAACCTGGAAACTCTTCCTACACTGATCCTCCTCCCCAAGTCCACATGGTGACCTTAGAAGGAAAACCCGTTGATTTCACTGATAGGTATGTAACTATTTCTCCTGAAATAAATGCTGTGAGCATTTCCACTGATTGGTGGATTGATACTGGGGCCAACACTCATGTTTGCTTCTCTCCTTCTTCCTTTTCTGAATATCAGCATTCCGATGGAAGAAGGGTGATGATGGGTGATTCCGGCGCTGCAGACATCAAGGGATCTGGACGAGTTGACCTGAAGTTCACTTCTGGGAAGGTCCTAACTCTTCGAGAAGTGCAGCACGTACCAAACATCAGGAGAAATTTAGTTAGTGGATCCTTGTTAATCCAAGCGGGTTACAAGTTAGTTTTTGAATCAAATAAGGTTGTAATAACTAGATTTGGATCCTTCATTGGGAAAGGATATTTGTGTGATGGTTTATTTAAATTATGTACTGTTGACTCTTTTGATTGCAAAAATGATAATAATACTCCTGTTGTTTTTATGACCGAATCATGTGATGTTTGGCATGCTAGGCTAGGTCATGTTAATCATAACTCTATGAGAAAATTGATGAGCATGGAATTAATTCCTAAAGGTCAATTTGATAACTCTAAGAGGTGTGACATTTGTGTGCAATCTAAACTGCCTAAGAAACCTTTTAGAACTGTTAACAGAAATTCTAGTATTCTTGAATTAATACACACTGATGTATGTGATTTGAATGGAATATTGACTAGAGATAACATGAGATATTTTGTGACATTTATTGATGATCATTCTAGATATTGCTATGTTTATTTGCTTAAATCTAAAGATGAACAGTTTGACAAATTCAAGATCTATAAAAATCAGGTTGAAAATCAATTAGAAAAGTCTATTAAAAGGGTAAGGTCTGATAGAGGTGGTGAGTACACTTCTAATGAATTAAATTTATTTTGTGAACAAAATGGTATTATTCATGAAATGACTGCTCCCTATGCTCCACAATCCAATGGAATTGCTGAAAGAAAAAATAGGACTTTAATTGATATGGTTAATTCTTTATTTGCTCAATCTGGTGTAAATAATAAATTTTGGGGTGATGCTTTATATACTGCAAATTTTATTTTGAATAAAATTCCTTTTAAGCATACTGATAAAACTCCACATGAATTATGGTATAGTAGGAAACCTTGCATGCAATATTTGAAAGTTTGGGGCTGTTTGGCCAAAGTTAAAATTCCTGAAATCAGGAAAAGAAAACTTGGGCCTAAAACAGTAGATTGCATATTTTTGGGATATGTAGAACATAGTCATGCAAATAAATTTCTTATTATTAAATCTGAAATTCCTGATTTTCGAGTTAATAATATTTTTGAAACTAGACCTGAAGATGCTATTTATTATGAGTCTATTTTTCCTATGAAAGAAAAAATTATTAGACCTGTTGGTGATAACTCTTCTCATGTTGCATCTACATCTGCATCTACTTCTGAATACCCTATTTATGATGAACCTGAATTTGATGATAATCTTGGGAGAGGTAAAAGAATTAGAACTGAGAAGAATTTTGGTTCTGATTTTTATATCTATCTCGTGGAAGATGATCCCAAGACTTATCAAGAAGCTATGAATTCCGTTGATGTTGGTTTCTGGAAGGAAGCCATAAACAACGAAATTGAAAGCATAATGAACAACAACACTTGGATTTTATGTAATTTACCTTCTGGTTGTAAATCTATTGGTTGTAAATGGGTATTTAGAAAGAAATTAAAACCTGATGGATCTATAGATAAATTTAAAGCTAGATTAGTTGCAAAAGGTTTTAGTCAAAAAGAAGGTGTAGATTTCTTTGACACTTACTCACCTGTTTCGAAAATTTCTTCCATTAGAGTCCTAATTGCCTTAGCTGCCATATATAAGCTCGAGGTCCATCAAATGGATGTTAAGACTGCCTTCTTGAATGGTGATCTTGATGAGGAGATATATATGGATCAGCCTGAAGGCTTTGTGGTTCCAGGACAAGAGAAATTGGTGTGCAAACTGGTTAAGTCTTTATATGGACTTAAACAGGCACCTAAACAATGGAATGAAAAATTTCATAAAATTGTTTTATCTGCTGGTTTTGTGAGTAATGAATCTGATAGCTGCATTTATAGTAGAATGAAAAATGATGCATGTGTAATTCTATGTTTATATGTAGATGATATTCTGATATTTGGTACGAACATGTTAATCATTAACGAGACTAAGAATTTCTTATCTAGTAAATTTGACATGAAAGATCTTGGTCCTGCAAATATAATTCTGGGCATAGAATTAACTAGATTGCATGATGGCATTTCTATTTCTCAGTCTCATTATGTTGAAAAAATTTTGAGAAAATTTGAATATTATGATTGTAATCCTGTTTCTACACCATATGATCCCAATTTTCATTTAAAGGTAAATGTAGGGGATCCTGTCCAACAACCTAGATATGCACAAATCATTGGTAGCTTAATGTATTTAGCTAACTGTTCTAGGCCTGACATCTCTTATGCTGTAGGAAGACTGAGTAGATACACTAGTAATCCTAATGCAGACCACTGGAAAGCCTTATGTAGGGTCTTTAGATATCTTAAAGGCACAATTAGATATAGTTTGCACTATTCTGGTTATCCATCTGTTTTAGAAGGATACACTGATGCGAACTGGATCTCTGATTCTGATCAGACCAAGTCCACCAGTGGATATGTTTTTATTCTAGGAGGTGCTGCTGTGTCATGGAAGTCTGCTAAACAAACTGTTAGAGCAAAGTCCACCATGGAAGCTGAGTTCATTGCCTTAGATCTTGCTGGTGAGCAAGCTGAATGGCTTAGAAACCTGCTTTTAGATATACCTATTGTTAGAAGACCTCTTCCACCTATATCTATTCATTGCGATAATAAGGCAACCATAGATAAAGCCAAACAGTCTAAGGACAAACCCGGAAAGAGATTCATGAGGCTTAGGTATCAGAATGTAAGGGACTATGTCTTACATGGAGTGATCTCACTTGAATTTGTTAGATCAGTAAGTAACATTGCAGATCCCCTTACTAAAGGATTAGCGAGGAGGCTAGTCTTATCAGCATCGAGAGGGATGGGGCTAAAGCCCTTAGAGTAGCACCACAGTAGATACCCTACCTTATCAATTGGAGATCCCATGAGATAGGTTCAAAGGGACAAACAAGCTGTTGAGTGACTATGTAAAAGCACTAAAATCTAAAACCATCCCTATGGTGCTAGTGCTTTAACTGTGATGGTTTAGGAAGAGCTAAAAAACTCTGAATGAATTCAAGGTCTTTAAGACAGGGTATAGGACCACGCAGTATACCCTTGGAGAATTCTACTATAAGAGTGTGATCGTGGGGCCGCGATCTATGAGAACACGGGCTGATCTCTAGAGCACTCTCGAAACCAGATACGCGTAATGGCCGTAATGCGCACACCGACTTGAAACCTGGTCTAGTACTCGAGCTATGCTGTGTGACTAATCGAAATCTGATCAAAAGGGTCTAGTTCAAGACCTAGTTCACTACGTCCCTTCAGATGGAAATCAGTCAATACTAAGTGGAGGTTCAAAGCCCTAAGCTACCTCTACCGAATGCATAGTAAAACATCGCCATATTTTATTTTCTTTAAAACTTTGAAACTTGAGGGGGATTGTTAGAAACTTATATATAAAGTTTGGGTTTCCCCCCATTTTTTGATTCAAAAGAATTCAAATAAGTTTCAAATGTTTTAAAATGTTTTGGAGGGAAAAAAATATGTGTTCCCTCTATTTGTTTTAGTGATTTGGGACTTCAAAACATAGTCCCATATTGGTTATTTTTTCTTTCTTTCCTCCTTATAAGGAAGAGAGTTGGTACTTGGGTAGGGTCCCAAGGGAGGGCAAGGGCTTGTGGATTGCATTTGCATTTGCATTTGCATTTTGTATTTTGTATTTGGTCTTCGGCCTTCGGCCTTCGGCCTTCGGTCTTCGGTCTTCGGTCTTCGGTCTTTGGGCTTGGGCTTGGGCTTGGGTCTGGGTCTGGGTCTGGGTCGTCTGGAAGAGATAACAGAGATAGAGAATTTTCGTCTCAGTCGTAACAGTCGCCGCGGCGCGATCTGTAACCGCCGTGATTAGGGCGACGCGGTTCGTAACCGCCTTGATTAAGGCACCGCGTGATTGAGGGCGAACGTTCGTCCGTTCGAGTTTTGTCTCAAACGGCTCTCTTCCTCCCACGCCTATATAAACAGGCTGTGGGAGGACTGCAAATGTATGCAATCTCAACGTTCTCTCTTCTTCATTCAGAAAAGTCTTTTGTTCTTCTTTTGGCGATTGTTCGAGTCAGCGACCGGTTCACGAATTCTTCTTCCTGCTGCACCAGAGGAGAAGATCAGCGAGGCTGGGTGGTTGTATCCGGGGAGCAGATCGTCGAGTACCCTGTGCGATTGAGGGGGCGATTCTGTTCTTAAGACAGCGTTCTACGTGCCTCCATCCAGGCCATCTCTGAACCCTTTCTGTTTTGATCTGCTGTTTGGCCATCTGTTTATTGTTTAATCTGATTTCGTTAAAACTTTTTCCAACAGTGATCGGCCTCTCGATCGAAGCTGGATCGCCCTGGAAGCCATGGCCCTCAAATTAGCTCGTGCGGAGTCAATAGAGTTCCTCGGCCTTCTTTCGTTCTCCTCTCTAAAGCTGTGCATGAACTCCTCTCTCTGTAGCCTCAAAGCCAATGCAGCATCCTCCGATTGGCTCGGACGAGGCCTCCTTTCTCTTGATGGCCTTGTTTGTGTGTCAGTCTCATTGCGAAGCGCTCTTGAAGATCTGGTCAGATGCCTTACATAGCTGATACTACTAGTTCGTGCGCTATCTGATTCGCATTCACTGATGATGTTTTGTGAATCTGTTGATGCTTTCTTGGCTTTCACCTCTTCAGGGAATAAAAGCTGAATTGTGTTCCAGAGGACTGTGTTTACAGTGCAAGACCTGTCATTGCTGTTGCAGAAAGCGCAACATCAATGTTTTTCAACACCATAAACACATAATTTTGTGACATGTGGTATCAAAATTGAGCTTACCTTATTAATAATTGCCTGCATTTCGGGCATCGTTTCCCGCACTTGGTGGCTGCGTGTTTCAAGCATTGCTTGCAGAAGCTGCAATGGAAGATGGGCAGAAAATGAATCTACAGACATCAAAACATCTACTTTTCTTTTTTTCCATACAACCATGTTATGAGCCTCCCAATGGATCAGATACGGATCAGATGCTAATACTTGAATCTAAACAAATGTTAGTATTTGAATTTGGAGAAGATGCATACATTTTTTCAATCCAAAAAATAAAATAAAAATATATACAAATATTATAGAAAGCGATTGCATATGTTAATTCAAATTTGAAGATTATGACCAACATATAAGATGATTGAATTTAATATAAATATAAACATATATAATTTTATAAAATATATATCAGGTTCAAATATTTTCAAAATGAATACCTTGGCATCCATATCAGCATTCCACATATTCAAATATCATAAAATTTCTAATTTTTTGGATATAGATACCTATGTATTTGTTTTCAGATAAAATTTCCACATGTTTGGTTACCAAATCTCATATCAACTAAAAATTGCACTGATTTTCAAAAATCCTTTCAATTTGCATGGAAAGTATACCACACTTTCTAAGAAAAGACTTATCATCATAAATATCAACAAACATAGGAGAAATCCATTTTTAATGAATGAGACATCAAGAACACACATTAATAAAAAAAAATTAAAAAAAGAAAAATAAGTTTCAATGTTTACCTGTGACCACAAGGAGTGGTACTTGGTTCAAAGCAGACATCCAAACAAATCTGCAAATTTTAACAACACCCAATTAAAAAAAATAACACCAAACAATCAAAATCCAATCTGACCCACAAAAGAAAATAAGAAAACAATCTCATCAGAAAATCAAAAGACATGAATAAATCCTCACCGCGCATGAGAGCTCTTCCCTCAATCGATCCATACAAGGAAAAGCCGTCTTTTCAATCACAACAGTCTCCGATTTCTTCTCACTTGTTCTAACATCTGCCCATCAAAAAAAATCATCAACACCCAATTCAACAAATCCCCATTTTTTGTGTATAAACCAATCAAATATAGAGACAGATCAAAAGAGACCTCTAACAGGGGTCTCATCTTCATTGAGTCTTAGAACGACAGATTTGATCGGCGAAGGACTCTGTCTCTGATTCCTTCTCTTCCTGCAAAGACCCAAAACAGAATATCCATCAAAAGAAAGAAAACCCAACAAAATCAAATTGGGTAATTCAAAGATTCAATTTTTATGACCTCCTTGAATTGGTGGGAGGGGTCTTGAAATGGGGGGTCCACCGTCTCTTCTGCTTTGGGTCTCTCTCGGGCGTGTCGTCAACGACGAGGCTCGCGAGGAGGAGAGCCTCCTCGTCCCACCCAGCCAAGGCGGCGGCCGACCTGAATCCGGGGCTCAGGAGGCTCGATTTGGGCTCTGATGGGATGGGTTGCTCCGATGGGTTCTCTTCTTCTTTGTCTTCTCCTGCCATTGTTTTCTTCTTTTGTTTCCTTTTCTTGAGAGAGAGAGGGGGGAGGAGAGAGTTTTTTTTTGGGGACTAACGGTCATTTTTTTGAATTTGGATTCTAACGGCTATATCGGAAGGTGTGATATCGTCACTTGATTTTCTTATGGTTCGCACCATTACATGTTTCCATCGTTAGTTGGAAATCTGAGTGTTCGGAAAATACGAATGTCACGATGTTACACACAATTTTTATTACAGCTTCAATTTCAGTCTCATATGTGTTGATAAAAAATTATCAGAGTATATATTTAACCAGGAGCTGAGGTGAAGGTTGGCTGGTAGCCCGGATCAGTTTTTACAATTTTTTTTGTTTATTTAATAATATTTATAGTTTTTATAAGGTATAATTTTTATTTTTTATATTAAAATTTTTTGTTTAAAATTATTTTAAACATAAAAATACTGCATTGAATCTCTTGTATCAATATATTATTGTGAAAATGTTACGTACAATATCTTTTTTAATCCCAATTTGAATTCATACATGTTTTAATTTTTTTTCAAATAGTAAACTTCATCAAATAAGGTATATGTTTTTAGAAAAAATAAAGTATGTATTCCAATTAATTGGATGAATCCATTTATAAAAAAAATGATTATGATATATATCTCGTCAATGCAGGTATATATTGTTAAAGAGGTACATGAGACCGAAATTGGAGTTAAAAAAATGACTACGCAATTTAAATAAGTTCTTTTTTTGTGAAAAAAAACCTATAGTCTTGTCAAACATGAGAGAAAAAGTTTTACTAAAAATATATTTTGTACACCCCAAAATTTTGTCTTAGGTCCGTCCCTGTACTCACATTAGCAAGATATATACTTTAAAAAAAATTTACATTTTCTATGAATGCATTCATTAAAATATAGGCTTTATTTTTTTTTATAAAAATACATATCTAATTAGATTAAGTATACTATTTTTAAAAAATTCAAAACACTTGTAATCTTAGATTTAGGACTGAAAAAGGGACTGGATGCAACATTATCCAAAAATATTTCATCTAGTCCATTTTACAGTCCAAAATACCGGCTGCATGTGTTTTTTTTTTAAATCATATATTTTATTTGATGATATATGTGTTTTTATAAGTATTCATGCTCTAATGAATTGAATTATATTATTTATTGAAAATGTAAAAAATTTATAACGATGTATATATCTCGATACAGTGAGTAAATGATGCTAATTAAGTACATAGGACTGTATTTAGGACTGGAAAAATGACTAAGTATAATAGAGCTCTAGATAGATTGGATTAATGCTCGGATTTAACCCATTCGCTATTCAAATAATTAGGATAAAATATAGATGATTGTCACGATTTTAAAGTGAAACTGAGATTTTTTTGTTTTCACTCAAATGTTGAAATATCATTTATCTCCATTTATCTTGAGTTTAACAAATGTGAATTATGACAAATTTAATGAATTTTACCTAGTAAAATTAGGATAACTTATCCTCAAAACTTTAATCAATTGTCAATATAAGCTTCATTTAAACGAGCATTAATATAGAAAACGAAAAATTATTCCTTCCACGAGGTTGCTGCTTCACCACTCCAAATTCTATTTTTATCTATGACCCGTTTAGATTCACATTGGGATGGATTCGAAAGTTGGGAAGCTGACAAATGCCACCACATATCCAAACAGGTTTTAGCTTTCACATTGCCATGCCAAATTTTTTGGCGTTTTCAAAATCCCAAAAACAATGTTTTTCCATTGTAGATCTGAACCCTTAGGACTGAGTTTGGTAAAATAATAAATATTTAGGATAAATTAATCTAATTTATGAGGATAAAAAAGCATTATATTTTACCCATATTTATATTTAATAATGTATTTTGTTACCTCCGTTTTTTGTGTTCTTATCCTTAACTTTGTATTTGGATCACATGATGTAAAATATGAGATAACTTCAAAAAAAATTTAAAATATCAAGTCTACCATTTCTATTAAAGTGACATTAATATTGTTGATTTTAGTTTTATGAAATTTTAGTTTTTATATTTTTGGGAAGGGCAGTCATAAATGTTGTCTATGTTTTATAAAATGAGGTTAAAAGAGGGGGATAAAATCTATTTCATCTTTTACCTAGAATAAAATATCTTCATGTTTTCTCTCAAAATACGAACAATTGTCCATGCTTTATCCTTTTTTTTCTTACGCTATATGGGATAACATGTGATTTAATCCAATTATTTCCTTATTCCAATGCCAAACTAGGCCTTAGGGATTTTAAAATGTGACATCCTCCACATGGGTCCAAATGGGCCTACATCTATATTTATATGGAAAATGATACACTCAGTCACATCATTATAAAAAAAAATAGTAAACATCATCTAATGAGGTATATGCTTTGATATAAAAAAATGCATATCGCTCCATTTCAAATTAAATGAACCCATTTTTAACAAGTGTAAGAAAAAATTCAATGATGTATATACATCATCTAACGAGGTATATGCTTAATCAAATCTATAACGAGGTATATAGGGTCTGTGTTTTAGACTAAGAATAAAACTGAGTGTAGTAGCACTCTATTTATATTTATCTATTGGGCATTGTTATACACAATCCTTGTTTCAGCCCCAAATGTAATCTCATATATCTTGTTAGCCATTCAACGAAGTATATACCTTCTAAGTAGGAGTGCAACTTAGACAATTGAACCCAACCAAACTCAATGTTTGATAGGGTATATGGGATGCGGTTTTAGCATTCGGGTTCAACCAGAGAAACCTGAACTTAATTTAGATTGAATTTGGGTTGAGGGTTTGGGTAACCTGAACTAACCAGAACTCGAAATAGGAAGTGATAATTTAAATTTTTTAAATCAAATTTTAATTATTTAATTTGTGCGATAAAATTTGAATCGTGCAATTTCATTTACTTAGAATTTTTCACTTACATAGTTTCCATCTCTTTATTTTAAATAAACATGCTCATTTTTTTCATGTTTGTTTGTAGTTATCGTGCTTAGAATTGATTCTTGCAAGTTTAATTATTTAAAATAACACATTTTTCAAATTAAACCTAAACTCGACTTGAATTCAATCGAACTCAAATCAAATCTGAACTCAATATGAACCCGGCAGTTAGGTTTCGATTGAGCTTTTCGGATTTGAGGGTTGGGTTGGGTTGGGTTGGGTTGGGTTTGAGTTGACTTCCTCCAACTGAAACGACATCATTTGATGAGATTTACTAGTTAATTTTTTTTTAAAACATGTGCAAATTGTCTTTGAGATGTACTTGGAACTATACCTAACATTATCCTTATCCATCTCCTCTTGGACTTATATGGGATGATTGATGGAATTCTCTCGACGACAGTGAATATGTGTAGTTTCCATTTAAATCAAGGATATGAAAAATGAGTGTGTGATCTAGTGTTAGTGTTTGTTTGGCTGCAAAAGTCAAAAACAGCTTTTAGCTTTTGGGGTCACATCAATTCAAATACATTATCATTTAAAAGCTAAAAGCTAAAAGTTATTACCAAACATATCAACTTAAATACACCATCATTACTCAATTTTATCTCTAAAACTGTGTCTCAAAATCTGTGTTTCATAAAGCAGCCATCATCATTACACTATCAAATCATCATCATTACACCCTCAAAACATCATCATTCATCCTCAAAAGGTGTGCATAAAGCTGCAAAAGCTAAAAACTGATTTTCAAACCGTGTTTCCAAACATGCACTAAATAGTTTTTTTTCTCAGTCCCGTATGCGTCGATAAAAAAATCACTAAAATATATACTCACATTAACAAGGTGTATGTGTCAAAAGAAATTTTTTATATTTCCTATAAATGTTCAATGAATGTTCAATGTAATTCATTGGAATATATACTTTATTTTTTTTTATAAAAAATATGTAACTCTTTAAATGAGATATACTATTTTAAAATATTTCAACGTGCACATTGAAATTGGGGCTGAAAAATGGGTTATATATAACATTATCCATTTCAAAAGTATTTAGTAAGAGGACAACATTGATGTCTTTGAAAAAGTTATACATGGGAGATATGAGAAAAATGATGCACCCTAAAAATATCTTATATTTTGTTTGGAGTCACGGTGCACAGAGATAGATTTTGTTGGAAAACAACGGTGTCCAAACTCTTTGTGCAACCCATATCATTTTTTTTTAATATACACTCGTGTATTAGCGTGCATGTTATATGATTTGAAGTATATATTAAGAAATTTTAGTGTATTTTTTTTTGAAAAATAAAAAATTTACAATCTCATATACTATGATGAATCTCATACACTACAATAGCATAGGGTGAGACTGCAAAATATACAAAATATAACAACATTATTTTTTAATTTTATTTTTAAAATGTTATAACCTCCAAAAATGGGTAAGATGAGCCATGTGAAGCCCTTTCAACTCATATAGGGAAAATGTTATATTCAATCTATTTTATAATCTAAAAAGTACACCTCACATGTTATTTTTTTAAAACAAAAAAATTATATATTTTATCTAACGAATTATATATTTTTTTATAAAAGTTGAAGTGTACACTCTGAATGAAAGCATTTATTAAAAATGCAAATTTTTTTTTTAACAAAGTACAAGAGATGACCATAAAAGAGCACTTCATAAAATCTTCAGGCAACCTTTTCGGATCCTAATATGATCGAATAAGATCTGCAACGCATTCGATTTTAAATTCCCCCGCGAAACATTTTAACCAGCCCCCTCATAAAATTGTGGATAAGAGAGAGAGGGAGAGAGCTTGAGAGCTTCAAAAATGGAGGTGGGCATGTCTCTGAACGCACTGGTCCAACTTCCCCTGTCCAATTCGAGGAGGACCCAACAAGAAGACACACTGCTCTTCGGAAAAAGAGGGTCCTTTAGCGGGAGAAGACCCTCTTTTGAGCCGAAAAGGAGGCAGCTTTCGGTGGTGGAAGCGAAGGGGAAGAAGGGGATGCAGGCGAGGCAGTTCCAGAGGTCTGCGCCGCCTCCACTTCCCAAGATTGAGGAGGACGGAAACCCCCGATTCGTCGTGTTCATCCGTACTTCCAATGTATGCTCAACCCCATTTGTGTTCCTGTTTTTTTAATTTGGAATTGTTTTGTTTGAACCTGTTTTGGGTTTTTTTTTTTGTTGGGTTTGTGGAGATGGGTTCGTTCAAAGTTGTGGTTTTGAGAGGATAAATGAAGTTTTTTAATTTTTTATTGGTTTTGATGGACATATGTGTTTTTTTAATAAATAATATTCTACTAGTTTTTTTTTTTTTCTTGTTTGATTTTTCTTGGGATGTTTGTTTATGAATTGGGAGTTTGTGTTTGTTATTGAATGGTTTGGTGTGCAAAAAAATCACCATAAGAAATTGACTTTTGTAGCCTTTTTAAATTTCCAAACTTTGGCCCCGTTTGGAATCAATTTTTAAAAATAGTTTGTACATAAAAGTTGTTCTCGACCAGCTTTTTTCATAAAAGCTACTCTTAGAAAACTTTTTCATTAAAACTGCTTTGGTGACTCTTAACACAAAAATCAAAATCTGAAACCAAAAACTGAAGTTCAAAAATATCTGTTTGAAGCTTATTATATGAAAAACTGATTTTACATTGAAGAATTTTCTGAAAGTCATTATTGTGGCATTTGGGGTGGCCCTTTGGATGCATAGCACGTCGTCCAACCTTTTTTTTCTGTAGTTATGCTAATGTATATTCATGTGTATTGGTGATTATGCAGGTCTACTTATGGTACCCACTTAGTGTTATAACTGGTGGTACAACAGCAAAGATTATGGTGGCGGCCAAAGATAATTTTCTGGGGAAGTATATATACAAGGATACCATTGCTAGGAACCTTGCAGCCGTTATCTACAGAGTAAGATTTTTTTTTATCCTGATTATTTTTACATGGTGTATTCTCTGGTTTTAGCTGGATTTTTTTTTTCTTCCTTAAATGTGTTTGATTCATAGTTGGCATTTGATGAGATAATTTGTAAATGCATCATGTTTGCATAACTGTGCCTCAGTGTTTCTTCATTGCTTTCGAACCTCAGTTAGAGATATTTTTCCATGTTCTCAAGGAGCTTATTAAGCAAATGAATTTATTATTTATATGTGGTTGTCTAGGTTGCTTCTAATGACTAATTTTCATGTATCAAAAAATGGAATTTGGTAAGGGGCATGTTATGGTGTGTGTGGGTGCATTTGGGTTTTTTAAGTTTGTTGTAAGAACTTAGGCGGATGATACAATGAAACTGGATGAGATCAAAATGAATGTTGGAGGGTGCTTATTGGGTAACTTAGGGAGAGTGGGGAATTTGCAATTTAACAGAGATAAGACTGGAGATATGGTATTTTCTGACTTCAGGCAGTGAAATAAGACCATATTTTGCGGCAGTCAAGCTGCAGTAATTATTCAGACTTGGGGGGGGGGGGGGGGTGGATGCAATCATCCATGGAAATGATAATGGAGATGAAAACATCAATTTTTGAAAGGCATTTTAAGTAATATAATCAGTTGGGATTAGCAGATGGACCACCATTGTAGTCTGCAACATCCAAAACAGATGGAACTAACATTCTCTCCATCATTCGAGCACCACAAATAGACATGGAAGAGCTAGGCTTGAGAGCTTATGGTTTCTTACAATGGTGGGATATGCGTTTGAGGCACCTCACGCTTACTTATTTTGGGATTTTAATTTGAATATTTCTATTCTAATTCTCTTCTTGGTTGTCCCATTCCTTTTCCTTCTGCTACATGGGTCTGTTCTTTGCTGTTTAATTGCAAAACCGTGGTATTTCTGTTGTAAACGGAGAGGGCATCCCAAGGACTCTATGAGGGCCATCTAGTGAGTTTTTCACTAGGATAAGGAAAAAGAAATTGGAGAAGTGGATAGATATAAAATAGGTGGAGAATGAGATAAGTGATGGAAGAGAGTGGAAAATTTAGCAATCACCCACGCTCATTCCATGAAAAGATGGTGCTGAGAGAAAAGAACAAAGAAAGTGGAGAGATAAAGGAAGAAAATAGTTTTCAGTTCATGTATTCATTGTAGGAAGTTTATTACAAAATACCTATTTTAATTATTTTGAAAAGATTGTTATTGAGATAGGTAATTTGGAACGCGTGTTTTAGTCATAAATAACTTTTGGTTAGTGCTTTTGGTTAGTGTCATACTGTCTCTCTTGCATGCCATGGAGCATGGGAATAGACACAATACGACTCGGACAAGTTGAAATGACAAATCTTGGAAAAACTAGGACATGACATGACCAAGACACGGCAATGAATGAATGAATGAATTAATTAAATAAAATACATGTTACATCATATTAATTGAAAAATAAGAGCACAGATGCTTCCACTATAAAAAGTTTAACTATTATGTCGTATCAGTTATTAACTCTATTACAAATTTAATGTCATTTGGCTTCATTTGAACAGAAATCTAACAATACATGTTAAGAAAAAATAGTGTAGAGGCGCATAAGCGTCATATGTCCATGTTATGTCCATACAACGTCCAACGTGTTTGAAATTTGGAAATTTATTTTTGGATTTTGGACGCGTGTGGGACGTGTCTGATGTACAATGTGCGTCGTGTTGTATCATGTGTCTGAAACGTGTTGGGCACAAACACAACATATTCATTTAAGTGTCCTTGCTTTCTAGCTTACATGACAAGAAGTTTGCTTGATTCTATATTTGTTTACATGCTATCTGGAAGTGTGTGTTTATTTTTCATTTCTCCATTTTTCTCTAGCCTAGCCATCAAGGAACTTCTGGCAATGTCATAAGTGCAAAATAAATCAGAGCCCAAATCATAGCTACTTGAATGGTAATGGAAAACCTCGATTCTCTGGAATTTTTTGTAAGAAAATTTTGATCTAATACAATGATGGCCTTTTAAAAGTTTCTATATGTATGCAGGCTTGATTTTGAGGAGATCCTGTAATATATCTTTTAGTAAATCACCAACACTGGTTTCTAAGTAAAATGGTAGATGAGGAAAGATAATGAGAGCATCATTTCACTACTTTGGTTAATATTGTAGCGCTTTTGCTAGAAACAAAGTAAGTGACCTAATGCAGACAATATAAGATGAATAATATTGAGTCATAAGATTCTTCTATGACCTATGAGCTTTGGATTTCTTCAAGTTTCAGGAATTTCTTTTCTTGTTCATCAGACTAATAATATATGAAGCAAGAGTATGATGTTCTTCAATTATGATCCTCAATTTTTTTTATCCTTTCAATGGTCAAATTTATTTATTGTATATTATTATGTTTTTAAAATCACTTGTGAGAAGTTCATGCATCACTGATGTGGTTGGCTTCATTGAACAGGATGAGAAAGAGATACAGAAGACAGCATTTAAACAATATCGTGTCTTACGTTCAGCCACATCATTTCGATATGGTTACAAGCTTGTTGTAATGCCTCTATGTCTGTTCTCTATGGTTTTATGATTCCCCTGACAGAGAATTTCCATTTGTATGTTACAAAATATTCTTTTATTGAATCACGCAGGAAAACAACAACTTGCGAGCAGCTCTTTCAACCTCAGATGTTATTGAAGTAAGTTCTTGCTTATTTTTCCCGATGAAAAGTTGGCATATCCTTGGGAAGTACCTTTTTTATGATGATGGACTAGTGAATGAATTCCACCAAACCATTAAAACGTGACGCAAAACTTTTTTTTCCATAGTAATATTTAGTGAATCTTTTGTTCTCCAAGTCCCATTCGCCTTCCACCAACCATAACCTCTGGAGTACTCATAGTCTCATTCATACTCCCTTAAATTAATAACTCTCTGGGATAAGAAAATAATGTTTTTTTTGTCATATTAGCTCGTGTAACTCATGCTATGTACGGTACAGGGAGCTACTCAAACTAAGCTAAACACTTTTGCTTTAATATTGGACTAAAGGCTTGCTGTTCTTTAGATTGCTTAGAGCCTTGTGTCACATTCCATTTACAAGACCACTATCATGGTCCATGCTTGCATTAATATTATTGTATTTCTTATTGCTGGAGATGATATTTCATGAGACTGACTCAGTGAGAGAGTACGTTTTTTTTTAATTGATTGTCTTAAGGAAACTGGAATTTGTTCACCAAATCTGTGTTTTACGTGCCAGCTTCCAAGAGAGGTAGAGCTTAAGACCGTATTTGATAAAGTGAAAGATTTCTTTGGCGAGGCTGCGAGTGGTGCGAAAGAATCATTTGGAAATCTCACTGCCCTTCCTGTGACGGGTGAGGAGTCCGAAGAAAATTTCAAGTAAGTCATAACCTGCTTCTATCAAAATATCTGCCTAATCTGTTCTTAATACAATTGCTCTCTCTCTCTCTCTCTCTCTCTCTCTCTCACTCTCTCTCTCAAAACTCCATGCCATCTTCAAGGCATACCCTCTGCCCATGTTTGGTTTATGGATATATCCCTGAGTTGGTTTAGGACTCGGAATAAAACCAAATTTCAGTCATTTGGTTGCAGTGTGTACCTGAATAAACCTTATGCCCCTGTTTGGTTCGAGAATTAAGTTATTCTGAGGTTTATGACTATTCCAGTATAAATAAGGATAAAGTAAGGTCAGCCACAGGGAGTCCCTCCAATATGAAGCTTTCCTAGAATTTTCCGTGGGGCCGGGGCAAACAGGTGGATGTAGCTTTCCCAGCTCGACCGTAAGGTCAGCCACGGGGAGTCCCTCCAATATAAAAAAAAAAAGAAAAAAGGATAAAGTAAATTTTTTTTTTTTGATTATTCTCATTGGAAAACTTAATAATAAGTTTTTTGTTGTTTGGATAAAATGTTAACAAGGTGTAGATAACGATTTATAAAAAGTGAAATAATGATGACGGTTGATTTATAAGAGGTGATGATAGTTGATTTCATAGTGGGTTCACATTTTTTTTGGGTTGAATAACCTGGAATAACTTAATTCCGTTAATTCTGGCATACAAATTCTTATTTATTTCAGTCATCCAAATATTCATTTTGAGGCCGTTTTGACTCATTCTCACTTATTTCGGGCCTATTCTCAAACTAAACGGGGGCTATACAAATTCTTGGATCTGGCTGAATATCCCTTAGATAAGTTTCTGAGGAGGGAACTTGAATGCAATTAAATGGGGTTCCTACCCTTATTCCCTCTGTTCTTGCACACAAAAAATTAATATAGATAAATAAATAAATTGTCACATATAACCCATTAAGGGGGTGGTCCAGGCTAGCCAATATCTCAGTGGACTCATGTGGGGTGAGGTGAGCTTGTGCCATGGTTTAGTCTCATATCGGTTTGCGGGGAATGGTAGGTTGTGTTTATATGTGAACACAACTCTTATACATCAACAGATGCTTTAAAGCCATGAATATGGCGTGAGATGAAGCAAACAATATCTTTGTTTATAAGCCTGTGTTCTAATATAAATGATAAAACTAGAGCATCCATCATGGATTTCTCTCAACCATGCAACTTACCCTAACTGGGTTTTACCAACAAGTGAATCACTTTCATGTTTCCTTTGTGATAAGGTGAAAAGCCGAGCGCGTCCCTGAGCAGGGTGAGAGTGTTCTGCGCTCCAAAAGCTTCATTTTGCTTCATTTACCAAGACAGGCTTTGTTTTTTAATTTGAGATCTTGTATAGGTGAGCTCAACAAGCAAAATTATATGCTAGTTGTGAGTTTCCTTTTCTAAAATTTTCTCATAATGTACCAGTGTACATTGTATGTTATTCCTAAGTTTTTTTTGTTGTGTAACCAGTGCTGTTCAGTTTTTTTTTCTATCAAAGTTGAAAAATGTTACAGTTTGTTTCCTGCAATCACTTATGCAGTTTTAAGGCCATCTCCAGCCCTTACTCAAATCTATATCCAAATTTCACTTAAAATTTGAGTAAAAGCTTAATTTGATATAATGTGTCTTCAACCATCACTTTATGCGTTACTCAAATATTTTAAAAAATTCACACCTTCTTCTAATTATTTCCTATAAACATTATAAACATTTTCAAAGTCTTTTCCTCAAACATTTTTATTACTCAATATTTCTTCCCTTCAAGATATTTAAATTTAAAAATAATTGTCATCCAATTTTTTGAAAAAAAAAAATATAAATAATATTTTTTTATTGGAGTAAAAATAAAAAGTTAAAAAACAAAAATGAAGACTTAAGAAAGAAAATCACTTTTTTTTTTGTTTTGTTAAAGAGACGGTGAAAATTTTGGGGGGTGGGAAGACATCTAATATAATTCAACCAAGGTGGATGAATGTCACATTTGTAAGAAAATGTAGAGATAAAAGAAAAAAAGAGATATTAAAAATTTGGGTAAAGATTTGAGTCTCCCTTGATGAGTAAAAGTTTGAATAAAAACTTGATTTGGTATAAGTATGAGTAAATGGTTGAAGAATGTTTTGGATGATTTTTAATCAAATTTAAATTTGAATAAATGTTTGGGTATATGTGTAACACCTGTGCATTTTCTCTTATTTATATATTTGATTTAAATATATAAATAAGATATTTAAATTAAAATTAGTGTGTTTTGTGTGTTTTTAAGTTTTGATCCATTTAGTATATCTTTATGAGCCTATTTCAGTTTGCAATTTTAAATATTAATTGTTATGTTGAAATATATATATATATATATATATATATATATATATATATATATTTAAGATCTGCAAGATCTTAAATGGTTACAATCTCATTAACATTGGAGCTCAAAAGATTAAGTTTTGAGATTTTATTGTTATTAATTTTAAGGGACCCAGTTTTGAATCGTGAATTTATTGTAATATGCGCTACAGACCTATTTGTAATTCGGATAGGGATCTATTTGTAATTCAGATAGGAACCTATGTGTAAATATAAAACAATACGGGGGTCGTTTTATAATTTTCATTAGGTTTAGGTATCCCAGTATATATATATTTATACAATAATGATTCACAAGCCCTAATTTCACAGGTCCCAAACTATGTCCCATGATGTGGCAAGTGTACAATGTCTATTATGCCCTTTACTTGATAACTACCTCAACATGTATCCCTATGATTGTGGAGTGTTATTTAATTCTGAAAATCATGTATTTCTTCACCATTAATGGATTCTTAAAATCGTACAACAATATTAATTAGAAGTTCAAATAGAGGAGTGATTGTGGAAGTTGGAGAGAGAAGAATAGGGGATCATGGATTCTCTATTGCGGAAAGTGGAGTTTGGAGAGGGAATTGAAAGGCGTGAAAGAGAGCCGAAGTTGAGGCGGGACGGTTGATCGAATGGCAGTGCGGATAGGAGAATTGTGAGGGGAGAAACCATTGATGTTGAAACAATTGAAAATCTATTTTGTACGCGAAATGAGGAGGTTTTGCATTACGTAATTGATTTTGTTTATGAAGAATACATGGGAGTAATTTTTTTTTCCGATTTGGATTTCACCTCAAAGTCTCTCGGATCAGGTTTGACATTATTGGATTCGTAAAAAAATTGTGTTTTGCCTTTTGTTTTAAATATTTAAACAGAAATTTTTTTCATATATTGAGTGTCATTTATCACATTTTGATTTGTTTTTGTCTCAATATCTAAATGTAACACTCGATACCGTTATATTTTATATATGGATAGTTTGTTTGATGTTATTGCTACATTGTTGACAATGTAATTTTTTAAATCTGTATTATTTTTGTTATATTCGTAAATGTAACAGTCAACCGCATGCATGTATTGATTTATATTTGTTACATTCATAAATGTAACATTCATTTGTTTCAATGTAAATAATTTATATTTGTTATATTTATTAATGTAACAGTCAAATACATATGTTTGTTAAATGTATCACACAATAAAAAAAGTTTTTGACATTTTCTATAAAATGTAACTGACTTTTGAAAATAGATCTGTTTCTAAATTGTTTAAACAGTGTAGGAAATGTAACATATTTGGGTAGGTAAATGAAATTATTTGTTATATTTATGTAGATGTAACAGTTTTGATGTAAATGTAATAAATCGTTGTGAGAGATGTAAATATTTAATAAAAGTATTTGATGTAACGGCTACATATAGTAACTATATGTACTTTTTTATTTAAATTTGAATACAATAAATATATGTGCTTTTTTATTTAAATTTGAATACAAAAAATTTAGATAACTTTTATTTAAACCAGGTTCAATTGTAATTTAGGTAAGAATTTTAAAATTCAAAATTTGAAATGGATAAATAGATTTCAAGATTTACTTGGAAAAGTAATAACCAGATAGAGAAAATGAGGGGATTTGGGTTAATGAGACAGATTTTTAATGAATGGTATATTTGTATTTTGCTATCTTGTCATTTTTGAAAAGTCAATTAGTCAACTAATAATAACCAATAAGATGATGACACCTCATGGGGCTTGTAAGTGAGGCTTATATTTTGGGGCCTATGTATCACCACTCATATTTATATAGGGTGTGCGGTGGGTGTCTTCGGATCGGCAGAAACCGAGAGAGAGAGAGGGGGGGAGGGGGTGTTAGAGAGAGAGAGAAGGAACAAAAAGGGTATTTAATCTTTTCTTTTAATCCTTTGATTTTCTTATTATTAATTAGATCCATGTTTAGGTGTTTGAATTTTTAAAGATTAAATTTATTTTTATGTTATGAGATTTTGAGTTTTTAATAAAATTAGAGTTTTGATATATATATGTTCATGTTATTGGATTTCTAAGTTTTTATAAAAACTGGGGTTTTGATATATTTTTTATTATTGTTAGATCTATGTAAGGTTTTTGAATTTTTTAGTCTTCATAAACTTATGGTTTCGATTTATTATTTATTTTAAAGATTAGATCGATGTTTAGATTTCTAAAATATAAATTTTTAATAATATTAGGGTTATGATTTATACCTATACTTTATAAGTTTTATTTATACTTTATAAGGTGAGTAGACCTATCGATTTATTTTATGTGAGTTTTTTTCTATATCGTTGAATTTCACATGCTAATCATATTTGTATGATATTATGTATATGATTTGAATATTTTTCATATTTGATCAAATTGCATTTTATTATTGAATAAAATTGCATTATTTCATTTATTTATGATGACAATTAATATAGCATGAATTATGCTATTCATGTTTCAAGAATTAATAAAATGCATATATTGATGCTTATATTTTGTTAGATAATTATTTGAATTAAGAATTTTGGTACTTTTGAGATTTTTTTGAAATTTAGGACTAGTGGAGATAACCTAGTACTATGAGATTTTATCAAGATGCATATCATGACATATTTTCTGGAATAAATCCCCCCGTAGTATTTCGCATTTGGGGAGGAAGGTCTACGACTCGAAGAGTCTCAAGATCGGTGAGGGGTGTGGTAAATCATTCCTTGGAGCAGCGGATTCCTTTGTTTGAAGTCTGCAACAACCGGGGCATCCTGTGCTGGTGTTCTCGTAGTGATGGCAGCGGCAACCCATCAGCATCTTTTAGATCTGGCATCTCCTTGAGGGAGCTTTTTGAGCGATTTAGTCGCTTGAGGCCTGACACACCTGTTTTTGGGGAACGGTTCTTCCGATTGAGAACCCTACCAGGTCATATCATTTAAGCTGCATGATTTCTATGACGTGGAACAAGGATTGGACCACGTGATTGCATTAAAATATATTTTTTACAATCTCATGAATTTAAATTGATTTGTTAAAGAAAATTCTTGTTTTTTTATATAACTTTATATATATATATATATATATATATAGTCGAGTGATAGCGTGCGGTCGGTGCGGTCGGTGCGGTCGTGCGGATTCGACGTGCGTCGTCCGATCTCGGGTCCATCGCATCCAACGGTCGATGTGAATCGCCCCCGACCGTCTGATGCGATGGACCCGTGATTGACGGCCCGTGGTCGACGCCGCACCCGTCCGCACGCCGCACCTAATCACTCATATATATATATATATGAGTGATTAGGTGCTGCGTGCGGACGGGTGCGGCGTCGACCACGGGCCGTTGATCACGGGCCCATCGCATCGAACGGTCGGGTGCGATTCACATCAACCGTCGGATGCGATGGACTCGTGATCGGACGACCCACGTCGCGTCCACACCCGCCGGTACACCGCACCTTATCATTTCGGTATATATATATATATATATATATATATATATATATATATATATATATATATATATATATATATATAGGGAACTGCTGGGGTGCGATCGTGCGGTCGTGCACCCTAGCGTGCGCACGGAATCGTGGACCGTGCGATCGGTGAGCACACGATCGCACGGTCCCCGTTTTTTTTTATAAAAAAAAACAGGGGTCACGAGTGGGGTCTCTCTTTCACCTCTCTCTCTCTCTCATACGCGCACACACAGAACACCTCGGCGTGCCCAGCGATGACCACCTCGTTCTTCTCTCTCTTTCTCGATCTGTTTTTGTCGTTCTTCCCTCTCCACCCTGTAGATACCCCAATTTTGACCGTCCAGAGAGACAGAAATACTTCAAGTAACACACGGAAATATCCCACAAGTGGACACCAATAGAGAACCAAAGGTTCGGTAAACCAGAAACCCTAAACCTAGCCGTGACCCCCAAAACCCTAGCCCTAAACCCTAATCCCAGCCTTGACCTAAACCTGACCCCAAACCCTAGCCCTAAACCCTAACCCCAGCCTTGACCTAAACCTAAACCGGAAACCCTAAACCTTGACCTAACCTCAAACCCTAGCCCAAACCCTAAACCTAAGCCAAACCCTAACCCAGACCTAAACCTAAACCTATCCTAAAAACCAAAACCCTAAAAACCTAAAGTCCCTGGAAAGGGGCGGCTATCCCTAACTAGCCGCCCCTCACTGGGCGGCTAGTTTACACTAGCCGCCCCCCTAACCGCCCCCTGGCCGACTTTGGACCAGTTCCCTGGATGAGACATAAAGCAATATTAAATGCTGATCATTGCGGCGGGTCATGACCTTTAGCCACCCTCTCTTGGCCGGATCAAACCAAGTAGCCGACCCAAGCCACCGCTTGTCAGAGATGGGACGTTTGGCAGGTCATGATAGGGGCGGCTACCAGGAAGTAGCCGCCCCATCTCGGGCGGCTAGCTATCACTAGCCGCCCTTCACCTGTTCTCTGGCAGAAGAACCAGAGCATTAATGAGAGGTCCAATCGGAGCCAAACCACTGCATTACCCTCGGGATATTTCCCTGCCCCTCTTTTACTATAAATAGAGGGGTCCCAAGCCCGAATAGAAAATCAACAAATCCACAAACAACCATTCCACACCTACATTCCACAATTCACATTCCCTTTTCACACTAGAAATCCCAAGAGAGAGAGAGAGAGCCCTTTTTGTGAGAGGAAGAAACCATTCCCTACACAAAAACACCTTCTAATTCCACCCTCCAAAAACCCGGGCTAAACCTAGCTTAGCCTCTGCCCAAAACCAAACCCATTTCCTACCAAACCTCTGCCCAAATCAAACCAGACCTGGGACGGCTAAACCCTAGTAGCCGCCCCTGACCAGACGGCTATATCCAACTAGCCGCCCCCTATACACACCCTATACTCACACCCCTTTGTCCCATAACTCCTTTAGTCAAGCCCTAAGAAGCAGAATAGGATACCTGTTTTTCACCTCTGTGTACGGTATATCTGTGTCTCAGAGCGGAGACCCCACAAACTCCCCACGTAGGCGACCAAATCCGACCCAAACCCTTTCCTGTTTTTTAGAAAAAGCAAGTGGCGATCACAAACCCCCCCTTGAATCCTCTTGAGCCGCTGTCGGGCGCCTCGACCAGGAACCACACCCTCACCCCTTCCGAGAAGACGATCCGACCGAGCCCGCCAGGGCACGCATCCGATCCGAACCCTCCGAAGAACCCCCACACACGCGGACCCCTTTTCGACATCGACAAATTCTGGCGATCACGGTGGGACTTCCCTCGTGAAAAACAACAAAAGGTAATCCTCTTCTGCCCCCTTTTACAAACTTGACTAAAATACTATCAACCCTCTAGGAAGGTTAGAGTTTCTCACTCCTTGAATTAAATCCTCTTCTACTGTGCATTATAACATCCTTTACTGCTTTCGTAAGTCGCACACAGCTGCGCAATCCTTTACTGCTTTCGTAAGTCGCACAATAGCTGCGCAATCCTTTACTGCTTTCGTAAGTCGCACACAGCTGCGCAATCCTTTACTGCTTTCGTAAGTCGCACAACAGCTGCGCAATCCTTTACTGCTTTCGTAAGTCGCACAACAGCTGCGCAATCCTTTACTGCTTTCGTAAGTCGCACACAGCTGCGCAATCCTTTACTGCTTTATTTACTGCTTTCAATCTGCATTCATCCCCACTCCACGTCATGGAATCCCACATAGAAGAGGAAATATTAGAGGAAAGGAATCACCATGAGGGTCAGGCCACACAGTTCCTGACCCATCTAGAGGAAAGAATGGCTAGTCTAGGGTACCAGACGGTAGAGGACATGTTTCATGACCTCGCTGACTACCGTCATACCAAGACCTCAAGACAGGAAACCCCTATCGAAACCCCTAAACCCATTCCCAAAACCCCATCCACACCCAGTCACTCGGTCAACCCGAGTGTCTTTTCATTCACCCCCCTTTCTCCCGCGAATCCAAAATTCCCAGTTGTTTCCACCCCAGGCCCCTACCAGACCACCCCAAACCCGGGACCGCTAGGCAGCCCTCCCCGGGGAGAAACACTGGACGATACCATCCGGAGAATTCTCTCCGAGACGGGTCCCTCGGCCCCAAACACATGTCTCTACATAACCTGAGACAAATCCCGTCAGTCCACCTACCGGAGGGATTCAAAGTCCCCAAATTCCGCCGGTACAACGGTCGTGGAGACCCAGACATTCATTTAACTGCCTTTTATCTAGACGCACGCCCGTTTCTAGATAATCAACCTCTACTAGTCTTCCTCTTCCAGAAATCATTGGAAGGAGAAGCGCTACGATGGTTCTCCACCCTCCCTGTAGATCACTTGTCGAATTTCTCGGCTGTAAGCGAGAAATTCTTGGGCCGCTATGGTTACCAGAGGATTAGGACCCCCTCTATTTCAGATCTAACCGTAGAGAGAATGAGGCCTAGGGAGGAATTCGAACAATACGTGTCTCGGTGGCACACCCTTGTCCACCGAACCGGTCTGCAACTCACAGAATGTCAAGAAATTGACATGATGTTACAGAGCCTGAGTCCAGAGCTCCGTACGAGCCTTTCGTACGGAGACTGCACTACGTGTCAACTTCTGATTGACCGCCACAACAGGATTTCCCGTTGTGCAGCCCCAGCAATACAAACCCAGTCCCCACCTATCAGCCATAGGGTTGGACAACCGCCTCGTAAGGCGCAAACCCCCACGGTAGAGGGGATCATTAGCCAAGTATCGGCACTCTACCCGAACGGAGCGCGTGTTCCCGATCGAGGAACAGCTCCGAGACAGTACACGCCCGGTTCATCCGGATATGCGCCGCCTCGGCAAGCTAATCAAAATTTTACCCCTCAATCGGAACCCGCCCCCGTGCCGACACAACTAAGTCCTATATTCCAAAGCTTTATAAATCAGATCTCGGTACGTACAGATCCTATAACGCATGTTGGAGAGCGAAAGCTAGAACCTGCTACACAACCCCTGGTGGAAGAACCAGAAAACCTGCCTAGGATCATTTCAGGTGGCTTGATCCTTCCGGCGCCTTTCCCAATACACCCAAACCCCATCAAACCCCTCCCACTATACACGGAACAAGTATTCGAGCCCATTCTGGTTCACCCGATAAAGGGAGGTCCCATCAGACCATTGAACCATTTCTCCCATACACAACCTAATCAGATCTTTGGCAACAAAGCCAGAGTTCTTCTTGCCTGTCCCTCTACTCCACCGGGGACACAAGCCTCTGTTCCCCAGCAACCACCCCAAAGGAAATATACCGCTATTCCACCCCCATTGACCTATGAGTCTCCAGTACCTGAAATTATTGAATACGTAGAATGTCCCAAGCAGGACTCTGACGATGATGAAGAGTTTTTGGCTGTAGAACTATCAGAACTATTTTACCCTTCCCAAACACAACCTCAATCCATCATCCAAGCCTTACCCCCGATTAAATCTGAATACCCCTTGTCTCTACCTGCTCAAGACCAAATCATATCAATGCCCATCGAACCTACCTTGGTGGTCTCGGATGACTCACCTTTTGACTCATCATATTCTGAGACTGATCCAGATCCGGTTCAACCAATTATGCATGTCTCTTAACCAGAACCACTCATGTTTAAAAATGCACAATTTAAGGGAGCAGTCAAGCCATCCAAATTGTCAGACTTGCCATCTCATCTACCTAAGGAGCTCTTTCCTCCGGATTCCCCCGCAATATCAAAATCAATTATTCTATATCAGACCCATAAGCCCCTGATTACTCCAGTTGAAGAGTCTTCACCCTCACCATCATTAGGGCCTCAACATTGTGGTGAACCGTGCTCTCTTGCACCTGTCGAGTCAATAGTCGCCCTTGCGACTTACTTTCCATATCTACATCTTTGTCGACTGACCCCCCTTTGAGGAAAGATTCTCCTCCTACTAAGGGTCCATGGCAAAGCAAGCGCCACCCACGCTTTCGACATCTTTTAGGTTTTGACATTCTGATAGATGATGTCAGAATAGACGCTGAACAACAGTGGCTGAGAAGGCGTCAAACGCGCTTCAAGATAGAGGAGAACGAATACACAACCAATGATACATCAGAAAATTCAAGTATCATTCCCTAAAGATCCTGCAATTTGAGCCTCCATAGAAGACTCACCTTGCACCATCATTTCCTAGAGGTCACTCTTCAGTGCTATATATTATCTTTTACCTACTTTCCTATTTCCAAATGCTTCACATGCTTTCACAAACCAAAAAAAAAACTAGGAGAAAGACGAGAAAAGATTAAGAGTGGCAGACCATGCCCAGGCCTACCAAAGAAGGGTGGCAAGGGCATTTGAAAAGAAGGTGATAAAAAGAAAATTTGAAATCGGGGAATTAGTACTTAAGCAAATCATGCCATCAAGACAGCCTCACCCGAGAGGAAAGCTGCAACCCACATAGGGAGGGACCCTATGTGATCACCCATGCCTATTCCGGTAATGCCTACTGCCTGGTAGATGCCGAAGGAGTCGAGGTTCCAGGTTCGTGGAATGCACTTTATCTAAAGAAATTCCATGCATGAAAAAGCTTTCAATACTTAAGAACTATTATTCTTCCTTCCTGCGATTTCCAGCGTTTAGTACTTGATGATAGAATTGTAAGACTCTCAAAGATAAACTCGTATCTATTTGAACACGTTTCCGCCAAATCATGTCATTCCCTTCACACACGTATAACTGGACTAGATTTGCCTGATGGAAGAAAAATTGCCTACCCCGTAGACTGGGACAATTTAAAACTCCCCAAAGCAAAATATCCCTTATTTTCGCCCCGCTCGTATTAACCCTAGGTCAAAATGAGGAGTTACCCGGACCTAGCATATGTCCCAAAAACTGGCTCTGGCACTATATAAACACTTCTAGAGGGGAAGCATGAAAAGAATCGGGGTGAAAAACAGAAGAGCCCCCCCCCCTCAATCAAAACAAAACAAAAAAAAAAAAAAAAAAGAGAAATAGGCAAGGAGAGGCCAAACACCCAAGTGAACGGGTTAAACTCTCTATTTAGCAGGCTTTCACGCCTTTACGCACGGTATACGCTAAACAACGGCTATACCAGTACAGATCCAAACAACGGACTGTACCTTTCCACCCAAAAATAAAGAAGTGGTAAAAAGAAGAAAGCCAGAGGGACCTAGGAAGTAAGACATGTGCTAGACTGGGACAATTCTAAAATATTGCCCGAAAGGAAGATATTACTCTTACCTCATTCACCCTCTCCCCTTTTTATTTTTTTTGCAATGGGGGTTCAAAATTGAGCTATGTCCACCAGGAAAAGCGAAATTTTGACCAAGGTAGATCACGTCCAGGTTTACACCTACACACACACTCACACGAATTCATTTAGAAACTTGCCTATCCAAAGGAAGCTTGTTTGACTTGACTCTTGGTACACTCATGGATTTTTCAGCATGTTTAGAATAATACGATTAAGCATTTGAAAACCATGAACCTAGGAAAATCGACGCCTAAGGCTTATACCTCTTAAATACAATCCTGGTTTGGACATGAGTGACCACAAGGGCTCCTCCACGGGGACTTGATGGCGTCTTTTACTTATGAAAATCAAGAACATTGCCCTCTCACCTAAAAAGTCATTGAAGAACTAAAATGCCCCCTTATGCCACATATACTTACGCATAAGCGTGCATTTTCCTTTTCCAAAACACTTTGGCATCCGATTTTCTTGAAAATTGTCCCCACATATTGTCCCCACAAATATTAAAATTGTCTCCACTCACCTCATGCCCTTCCACACATGCGTGAGAAGAAATTGTCCCCAACTCCTACACATAAGTTCTTCTTCACTCACGCACTTGGAATCCCTTCCTTGCGCACTAAAGCCTGGTCTCCCGCACTTTACTTTCTCGCATTTATATTTCCATTCCGCCTTAAGATGGATTGTAGCCCTTGACAATTCAAGCAAGAAGGGCTCGAAAGTCAGTGCAGGGGCACAATCTGGACAGATTTAACACTTGGTCCATGGAAAGAATGTTTTTATAGGTATTGAAGGATAGAACGGTCTCAAAAGCTTTCAGCGGCAGCAGCAGACAGGAGCAGCAGGCCCAAAAGCCCCAGGCATGGGGCGGCTAAACCTAACTAGCCGCCCCTCACTGGGCGGCTAGTTTGTACTAGCCGCCTCTCCCCCTTGTCTCAGGTAAGTTTGCCCCAGGCTGGGGGCGGCTAAACCTAACTAGCCGCCCCTCACTGGGCGGCTAGTTTACACTAGCCGCCCCTTGCCTGCACCCCTGTCAGTTATGTCAGCCCATATCTAATCAACTCTTCAATACTTCTTTACCTATTAAAATCAAATTCTTTCCAAAACCTGCACGTACACATTTCATACACATATTCATACGCAAAACCTGTATAGATACCATGCTAAAAACGAATTATATATCAAAACCTACACCCATCCATGAATCAAACCTATAAAAATCCACACATACATACATATCCATGAACCATCCATGCTAAACTACTCTAAACACATGCATATAAAGGAGAATGATTAAATTGTCCCACCCAAAACCACAAGCATCGATTGTTTTTCTAAAAGAGGGCATAAAAAGGGAATCTTTTTCTTCAAAACGCTCCAAACTTCGAAGTCTTGAGCTATGCATCATCGAAACATTCACCTGAGTCAAAACAAAAGAAGAAAATCATGAATTCATCGCATATATACTATTCTTCTACTTAAAACCAAGACACAAAAGCTATACCTCGGCGTATCGTCGTCCGCTGGAGGCTGAGTAGGAGGAACGTCCTGACTTGGCTGAGAAGGGAGCGGCGGATGAGGAGAAGACTGAACCTCTGGAGCATCGGGAGCAGCAGGAGTCTCTCGAACCGAAGACGCGGCCCTCGCGTATATCCCACGACTCCGAGACACGGAAGGACGAGAGGCACGGCTAAAGGTGGCCCCGGTAGCCAAGGAAGCCGAGAGAGAATGATCAGGCTCAAGTGGAAGAAGATCAAGGTCCGCCTCGGTCATAGAGCCCCCTCCGACCAACTTCCCCCTCATAGTGGCCTCCCAGAGACGGACCTGCTGCATGTCTCTGTCTCTCCTCTCCAATCTCTGTCGGAGGCGACTCTCTGTCCCTCTGGCCCGATCCTCAGCAACCCTCAATCTCTCCTCCAACTCCCGCGCCCTCGCTTCCGACGCCCTGAGTGCCTCTCTGTCCCTATCCCCGGCCGCCTGGAGAGAACGAACCAGGTCTCCCATCAAACCTCCGGGAACACCCGCCGAAGCCTCCAACTCCGACACCCTCATCTGGAGGGAGTCCCTCTCACGGCCTAGGGTAATGAACCCCTCCTCCCTCGAGGCTATCATGGACCTCAGCCGGTCCGCCTCCTCCTCAGCCCGAGAAGCCCTGCCCCTCGCCTGGCCCAACTCCATCCTTGTGGCCGCCAACTCACTTCGGGCCACATCCAATTCCCTCGTCAGCTCGAGCTCCTGCTCGGAAACCACGGAAGGAGGGGGACGGAAGAAGAAGAAGCGCCATCGGCCCTCGCTCTCGACAGAGCATCCACCTGAGCCTCGAGGACCCGGACCTGGTCCTGCAAGCGTCCTCTCTGTGCCCGCAACGCCTCTATCTGCCTGGCCCGCGCTTGGAGGTGCTCGTTGGCGGTCTTGAGCCTCTTCTCCATCTCATTCAACTCAACCTGCAAAAGGAAATACCATTCAGAAGATGTTCAAGCAAAAGAGAACGAGGAAAGAAAAGGGATTCTTTAACTTACATAAGCGTCCGGGATCTCCTCCTCCATCGTCCCGAGGATATCCGCATACTCCCGACGATACCAAGCTAGGTATTCGTCACTCGAAGTCACCTCAGGACGACGCTCCACCAAGACGCCTCGACCCATCCATCCCGCCACGTACGTCGCGTAATTCCTCGGGAGATTCGTGTCCCGAGGAATCCCGGCCACCGGAATCGAAGGGCGCCGCGGAAGAGGATCGGGCACCCACTGATGGTACCCAAGCTGACGGACGACCCGGCTGATCGCATGGAACACGACCTCATTGAAGTAGATCAGCCAGATGTCTCGCGCCAGGGCCTCAGGAACCTCCTCCGAGTAAGGCCTCCACGTCATCTAAGAAAGCATCGAAAGATAGGAAGAGCGCTTAGTCAAAAGAAAACCAAGTACAAGCCAAAGAAATTCAAAGAAAACTCATACCTCTTCCTCCGACAAGACGCGGAAGGCCTCTCGGAATTGGGCGAGGCGGTGCAAACGGGAAGATCCCCGGGGTTCCCATCTCATGGCCCAAGGGAGGGCATGATCGAACGGAGCCAAAGTCGGGCGATCAATGGCGAAGTGCTCGTACCCGAAGATCTAACAAAGCAAGAGGGAATTTATCATGACCAAAGTAAAGCTAAACCAAGAAGAAGACACTCATCACTTACACATACCTGAAGGAATGGTGCGAAGCCACCAAGGTTCTTTCCTCCAGCCCTCTTGACTTTCTTCGAGAGCTCCGCAAACAAGTGGGCAAGCATCGCCGCTCCCCAAGCATAGCGCCCCATGCCCTCCAAGTCCCGCATCAGTAGAAGGGAATGAGAGGAGACCTTATCAGAGGCCGTCGAGAAAAGGACCCGGCCAAAGAAGTAGAGGAAGAACGCTCTCAACTCCCTCCGTGCCCTCTGTGGACACGGCCGCCTCTCTCGCCTCGATCATCGCCGCCGCCTCTCGAAGCTAGCTGCAGCTTCGCCCTTCTGGCGCTCTGTGAAGGAACCGAGGCCGTACTGCCCCGAAAGCCGCCCCAAAGGGATCCGGTTCAACGTCCGCTCCCGCTCCACGAACTCCCATTCTCCGATCAACTCTCGGAAAAGCCCCCTGTAGTCAGCTAGGGTGGCCGCGATCACCGCCTCCCCCAGAACCGGAAGGCCGGTGATCCGATGGACGTCCTCGAGCGTCGGCATGACAGCACCGGTAGGGAGGATGAACGTGCAACTCTCCGGATCCCATCTCTCCGCCAAGGCCTCCACATATGGACGGTGGACGTGGAATGGCTCGATCAGGAAGAAGGAACGGAAGCCCGCCCCATCCACCAAGCTCTGCTCCTCCTGCCCCAAGGCGTCGTACCATCTCTTCGTCCCGTGCCATAAAGCCCGGATACGATTCGGCCTCTGCAAAGCAAGCGAATGGAACATGGGTTAGTTTAAAAGCAAGCGAGAGGTAAGAGTCCAAATCTACGAAATCAGTTTAAACCATGCTTAGCGAAATCAAGACTCCCACATGCTAAAAGAATGAAAGTAAGAAACTACACTCCTCATATGATCACGCATGCTAGACAAATATCAAACACATCCCACCGTGGTCACCACTCACGCACTTTCTTACATCAAGCCTATCAAACACGCCTAAGCGATACAGCCATATGGAACACGAACCCATGAAATGCATGCACCCCCTAATGCTCTACCACGATCAAACACATAGAAAACTATCGCATGCAAGCATATTAGCTATATCATTTCTCTCCTTTACATGCATATGACAAACATGGATATATATATATAGAAATTGTCCCCCTCCCTATAAAAACAAACCCATGACAGCATGCTTACGCATCCCACCGTGATTAACTTATACACAAGCATGCCTATTTAAAAAATAACACACATATACGAGTATAATACACACATACAACCTGTTCATACCACCAACACATGCATATACACCAAAATAAAAGGTAAAGACTAAAGGATTAGGGACATACCACGGCCCGTGTGGACCCAGGGGCGTCCACCTCGGCCTCGTCGGGATCGTCCATCCCGTCGTCATCCTCCTCCTCATCCTCCTCAAACACGGCCTCCTCGGCCTCAACCCCAACACCCACACCGGCCTCAGCGGCCCCAGTGCCCATACCCTCGGCCTCCCCGGCCCCGTCCCTAGCCTCTCCTATCCCCTCCACCCTCCCCACGCCGGAGATAAACTCCGCAAAGGCCCCCATAGCCCTACTCTCCTCCTCCTCAGCCCTGGCCTCTGTGGCCTCCCTATCCAACATCCCGACAAGGGCATCCAACGACGCCCTCACCTCCTCGCTAACTCCCTCGACCCCTACCCCCTCGGTTGCACCCTCAATCGATTCTCCAACCCCCGGAACCACCTCCTCGGCCACCACCGGTCGATCCCCACGCCTCCTCTTGCGTATATAGCCTATCACACTCCCCCCTACCTCCGGGACAGCCCCCGAAGGCAAATCCCCGACCTCACCCACGCCAATATCCACCGGCGGCACCTCCGTCGTACCCATACCCTCCCCCACGGCCTCGACCTCCGGCCTATCGCTCTCCGATGATGAAGAGCTCGGGCTACGCTCTCCACGAGCCACCCGCGGTCGTTTCCCCCTCGAAGCAATCGCCTTCGACCTCGTCATCTCCTCGGTTTGAAAAGAAAAAGGAGAACCCAAACTAGGGTTTCGAAATCAAGGAAAGAGAAAGATTGAGGTCGAAATGGAGGAAAGAAAGGCAAAGAAATCAGGGTTTTCGAGTTTGAAACCGAAGGGAAGAAGAGAAGAGGGAAGAGAAACCGTTTTAAAAAACGTATGGGAGAGAGAGGGTCTTTTCGGTTATAAGGGACCCAGTCGAGGGGCGGCTACCCGCGAGTAGCCGCCCCCTCTCGGGCGGCTAGTTACAACTAGCCGCCCCTCCCAGTTTTTCTCTTTTACTTAAAAACCCCTTTCCAATCTTTTCACCCTAAAATTCAAGGTTCTCCATACCAAACAGCCATGTATTGGCTTATTTCCAGACATTACTTGATCAAACACGACTCTCCCGAAGTTTTGCAACACGTCAGTACCATTCAGATTCAAATTTCTTCAGTTCTGGTTCTTTTCCAGAGTTCTTATCCCTCGGATGATCCAATTCACCCAAATCAACTTTTACTTGCTTTCTGTCGGCGATATCCCCTCCTTGCTGAGTTTTCCCAAACACGGGAACGGTAGGCACAAGGAAACTGACGCTGGGCTGCTCCGTGCACGATAGCTAAGAACCCCGACCGCGGGTTGGATCACTCACCATTTACTTTTCCCCGCCTTCCACCTGGATCATCCTCCGGATAAAATTCTAAGTCAAGACCTAGCCTCTGATGGCCTAAATCAACTCCCGAGTAGTACTGCTCGTATTGGCATAACTTCTTGAAGGTCGGGCCGGCCAAAATAGGGGTCTCTTTCCTTATCATCGGTCGAAGTCTTTCCTGCTTCGCACAAAGACTCCGTCCGATGAGGGACAATTGTAGATACCCCAATTTTGACCGTCTAGAGAGACAGAAATACTTCAAGTAACACACGGAAATATCCCACAAGTGGACACCAATAGAGAACCAAAGGTTCGGTAAACCAGAAACCCTAAACCTTGCCGTGACCCCCAAAACCCTAGCCCTAAACCCTAATCCCAGCCTTGACCTAAACCTGACCCCAAACCCTAGCCCTAAACCCTAACCCCAGCCTTGACCTAAACCTAAACCGGAAACCCTAAACCTTTACCTAACCTCAAACCCTAGCCCAAACCCTAAACCTAAGCCAAATCCTAACCCAGACCTAAACCTAAACCTACCCTAAAAACCAAAACCCTAAAAACCTAAAGTCCCTGGAAAGGGGCGGCTATCCCTAACTAGCCGCCCCTCACTGGGCGGCTAGTTTACACTAGCCGCCCCCCTAACCGCCCCCTGGCCGACTTTGGACCAGTTCCCTGGATGGGACATAAAGCAATATTAAATGCTGATCATTGCGGCGGGTCATGACCTTTAGCCGCCCTCTCTTGGCCGGATCAAACCAAGTAGCCGACCCAAGCCACCGCTTGTCAGAGATGGGACGTTTGGCAGGTCATGATAGGGGCGGCTACCAGGAAGTAGCCGCCCTTCACCTGTTCTCTGGCAGAAGAACCAGAGCATTAATGAGAGGTCCAATCGGAGCCAATCCACTCCATTACCCTCGGGATATTTCCCTGCCCCTCTTTTACTATAAATAGAGGGGTCCCAAGCCCAAATAGAAAATCAACAAATCCACAAACAACCATTCCACACCTACATCCCACAATTCACATTCCCTTTTCACACTAGAAATCCCAAGAGAGAGAGAGAGAGCCCTTTTTGTGAGAGGAAGAAACCATTCCCTACACAAAAACACCTTCTCATTCCACCCTCCAAAAACCCGGGCTAAACCTAGCTTAGCCTTTGCCCAAAACCAAACCCATTTCCTACCAAACCTCTGCCCAAATCAAACCAGACCTGGGACGGCTAAACCCTAGTAGCCGCCCCTGACCAGACGGCTATATCCAACTAGCCGCCCCCCTATACACACCCCATACTCACACCCCTTTGTCCCATAACTCCTTTAGTCAAGCCCTAAGAAGCAGAATATGATACATGTTTTTCACCTCCGTGTACGGTATATCCGTGTCTCAGAGCGGAGACCCCACAAACTCCCCACGTAGGCGACCAAATCCGACCCAAACCCTTTTCTGTTTTTTAGAAAAAGCAGGTGGCGATCACAAACCCCCCCTTGAATCCTCTTGAGCCGCTGTCGGGCGCCTCGACCAGGAACCACACCCTCACCCCTTCCGAGAAGACGATCCGACCGAGCCCGCCAGGGCACGCATCCGATCCGAACCCTCCGAAGAACCCCCACACACGCGGACCCCTTTTCGACACCGACACACCCCTCACACATACTCTCCCACAACACCCACCCCCCTCTCCCCTCTCACTCTCGTGCCCAGCGCCGGATTTGATCGGAGATGCCGACATCGACGCGTCGGATCTTATCCGCTAGAGGCGACGCCGCCGACACGCCGGTTTGATTTATTTTTACTTAATTGATGTTAGGGTTTACCTTGTGTTTTGGTTTTCTTTGATTTGGGTTTTTTCTTACTAAGATGTCATTATCTGATTTAGGGTTTCACTGTGTTCTATTTTTCTTTCTTTTTTGTTGATTCAGGATTGATTGAGTATTTTTTTTTAACAATGATTTAGTGTTGATTCAACTATGATTTGTTGTAAGGTTTTAGGGTTTCTATGAATCTTTTCCTCAAAACAATTTTTATAGGGTTTATATAACTTTATATATATATGTGTGTGTGTGTGAAAATTATTACGTGCGGCGAACGGCGGTTGCGGCCGCAACGTGGGTCGTTCGATCGCGGGTCCATCGCATCCAACGGTCGACGTGAATCGCACCCGACCATCCGATGCGGTGGACCCGTGATATATCGGTTCGCTATATATATATATATATATATATATATATATATATATATATATATATATATATATATATATATATATATATATATATAGGGATCCGATTACGTGCGGTGTGCGGTCGGTGCGGTGCGCGATCCCGGGCCGTCGATCACGGGTCCATCGCATCGGACGGTCGGGTGCGATTCACGTCGACCGTTGGATGCGATGGACCCGCGATCGAACGGCCCACGTCGTAAACCGCACCGACCGCACACCGCACGTAATCACGACCATATATATATATAGGGAAGTGATTACGTGCGGTCGTGCGGTCGGTGCGTCCGCGATCACGGGTCCATCGCATCGGACGGTCGGGTGCGAATCACGTCGACCGTTGGATGCGATGGACCCGTGATCGGACGGCCCACGACCGCGACCGCACGACCGCATATTATCATCGGCGTATATATATATATATATATATATATATATATATATATATATATATATATATATATATATATATATATATATATGGCATCATTTAACTCTCATGATTTTTTTAATGTGGGTCAAGGATTGGGCTACGTGCGCATTAAAATATTTTTTTAAAAGTTCATGATTTTAAATTGATTTAATAAAATATTTATTAAATGAAATTCTGATTTTCGTAAAACTTTATTTTTATATATACTGTCACGTGAGATAATTTGTTAGTGGGCTTATTCATTGAGTTAATTACTCACCTTATTCCAAATGGCTGATTGTTTCATAACCAGATAGCTTACCTTATGAGGATCAAGACAAAGCTTGAACTTTTCATACGCTTTAAGAATCTTGTCGAGGTAGCAGTATTGAAGAATAAATAATAGTTACAGTCAACTATTTGGATTTTACTGTAGTTTAGATGGCTCCCACAGGGGTGATTTAGTATGTTTTTCCATTCTAATATTTTATTTCTGTTAAACTCTGATATTTTGTAAGACCGTTGGTGATTTAAAACCATTGGATATTATTTATGTTTTATTATCATAAATTTTATTATATTAATATCCTTTATTTATATTTTAATTATTATATTTATATTATATTAGTATTTAAAAAATGGTCTAAATTTTAGTCTTGTATTTGGATTTAGTTTAATAGTGACCCATTTACCGTCCGATCAACGGTTAGATAAATGTGGGACATTACAATAGGATTAGAGATACTCTAACATGTTTTGAATTTTTTTGGATGATGTATACATGCCTAATTAGTAATTATGTATATTTTTTAAAAAAATAAAGTATATGCCGAAATGAATGCATACTGTCATGCATTTCTCCCGATGAAATATATATTTGACTAATGAGCATATTCTCTATTAGAAAAGTCTATGATTGTAGAAATGAATGCAGAATAACTGAAAGTGTTATGTTTAGTTTTGTTTGTAGCCCTTTTTGCTGTTATATTTGTTTAATGAAGTATAATTTTTAACAAAAAAAAAATTACATATTACGCTTCATAGTATATTATATAATGTGATAGTGTACATTAGGCTTCAAATGATTTTATATATTACGTTAATAACATGATGACAGTAAATAGGGCTACAAAATAGACTTTCCATGCAACTTGAATGTCTATGTTGGGCCGCCCCTTTCTGTCTGATGGTCCGGCCTGTCTCGTTGGATTCATGGGCCAACACGGCACGGCCTCAGATATGACAAGGAAAACAACGAAAATGATACACTCAAGGTGTGTTTGGTTGCACGATTGCAAAACTGATTCTGCAGGAAGCTCACTTTCTCAATTTTTGAAATTGCAGTTTTTAGACAATATTTGACTGCAATCGCTGAATTTAAAACTGTGATTACAAAATTGTTTGGTTGCACGATTGTAAACGCAGCTTCCTGCAATCGCAAACGTTACGCAATCGCGCAACCAAACACACCCTCAATCATATTAACAAATCAAAACTCAGATTTCACTTTTTTTTTTTTTAATTTTAAATATCATCTAATGATGTATATGTTTTGATAAAAAATTGCATATCGCTCCATTCCGAATTAAATGGACTTATTTTTAGTAATTGTAAGAAAAAATTTAATGAATATATTATCTAACAAAGTATGTGCTTAACTGAATCTGTAACAAAATATATAGGTTTGTTTTTGGACTAAAAAAAAACTGAGTGTAGCAACACTCAGAAAACAATATGTTCAGCCATATGTGCCAACAGTGTCGCCCTCACCGGTTTTCTTAAAAGAAAATATACACTCGCTCATTGAAGTACATACTATTATACAAATTAAAATATATACTAAGTTATATTAAGGTTTTTTTTTGAGAAAATGAAAAAAATTCAGTCACATTCATTATGATAGAACGCATACACTGTGACAGTTGAGACTGTAAAATAGACCAGATGTATCAGTGCTCATATAACAAACCTGTCAAATTATGAGCCGGGCCATACTGGACCGGACCGGACATGACTAATCATATTAACACACGGCCTCAAACACAGCAAACCTGTCAGTTTGATGAGCCGGGCTGGGCCAACGAGCATACGGGATGAGAGCACTGATACACGCATCCTGTTTGTAGCCCTGTTTACAGCCCAATACACTATGGTATTGTAGTATATACTGTGTTATTACAGTGTGTAGCTTCTATCATAGTGTATGACATTCTTTTTTTCTTTTTTTTTTAACTTAAAAAAAATACACTAATGTATTTCAATATATACATTATTTTATATAACGATATACGCTTCAAAGTGACAGTATATGATTTTAAAGATAAAAAAATGGTATGGGCTGTAATGGAGGGTGTATGTGTCTTTTTTCGTACGGGATGGACATGTCACTAATGGCAGCTTTCCTTCGGAATAATCCTGTCCCAAATCTGCGTATCCAAACAGATAATTAAGTAAAGAATCTGGATTAGAGTCTAGAGAGAGAGAGAGAGAGAGAGAGAGAGAGAGCATATGTTGTCTCTACGGAGGACCCTCCGGCGCATCCACTCGTCCGTACAAGTCCCACGCCTCACCAGACTCTCTCTCCACGCTCCAAAGAATGTAATCTCTCTCTCTCTCTCACACACACACACAATCATACAAGCATCTTTTTGGCAAGTTTAAACGATACACAAATGGATGGGTTGCTGGTTTTATTGGGTCTGGCATCAGAAATCTTTGAAATTTGAAGTACCCATTTGAAGAAACTGCCCAAAGATTGATTTTTTTTTTTTGTATAATTGGGGTACTGATCGTTTCCTCTTTTTATGTTTGGGTTGTTGGATTGTTGTTAAATTTCAGTTCGAACTTTGGGAATACTGAAGAACTGACATTTTAGATTGAAATGAGCAAAGCTATGGAATCGAGTGTTTATTTTTTTAGCCAAGTTTGTGGTCATGTTGGATTAAGATGTGAAGACATGACATATTGGAAAATCATAGCTTCGTTAACAACATAAGGAAATTATATTTTTTTTTGTTAGGGAAAGTCTAACTTTAGTTGGGAAAACCTTGAAGGCACATCAATCATTCATCACTCATAAACCATGTGCATTAGTTAAGCTTGGGGGATTTGAACTCTGAGACCTATGGAAAGCAAACACGTGACTCTGGCCAAAGAGTTGACCTGTGTGGGTTACTAGTTAATACTTCATATTGTTGAGTTTTCGAACAATAAATCACTAATTTGGGTAAGGTCCCGTTTGGATATGCTCTTGGTCGGACTCTACATTTCAAAAGCTAAAAAATTTCAAATGTGGATTCAAACACATTTTCAACGTCTGCTTTTCAACCCCTTCTCTTGCCAGGCCAAAAAACTAACAATTGAAAAGCTAACAAAACAACGCTTTTCAAAAACTGAGTTTGAAATGCGGAATTTTGAGAATCCTAGTGTTTCAATTGCACTGCCAAACACAGCCTAAGTAGTTGGAGAATGCATCATTGAAAACTTCTTACCTACTAACCTATGTAACTTCTACATGGACATTAGAAAAATAATCATGTAAGATTGTCCCATACAAGTTCTCTGCAATACATATTTGTTTGAGGTGAATGCAGTATATACTGATTTTCTCTTCAAATAATTAGTTCAACTCCTACAAGACTTGGTGAGTGTCCATCTTTTAAAGAACTTTTGGCACTTGACTAGATTTATTATAAGTATGAGAGTTCTTTTTGGGATTTAAAATAAAAAACTCGTTGTAAGTGTCATGTGGAACATTAGAACTGTTAACTGATGGATCATTTCATTGCAACTCATGGGTGTGGTAATTTGGTCCTTGTCTCTGGAGCAACGTTCAGTTGGTTTGAGTTCCATTGTTAGAGATCAGTGAATACAGGTTCTGATTCCTATGGTTATAACTAGATAATTAGACTAGCAAAGGTGCAAAAACCTTGTTTGAATTTAGTTGACTAGTTAACTGGAATGATCTGACATGCCTTTGTTGTTTCAATTCGCGTTTTTAAAATTCTCAAATTTCAGTCATTATTTGGATGTATCATTCAGGTGGAGGTGGAATTTGCTGATGGAAATGTGTTCAATCTGTCAGCTGAATTCCTTCGGATAAGCAGCCCTGCTGCTGACAGCAAAATTAGAACAGTTGGTGGTGAAAAGGTAGTTATTACATATTGTGTACTCTATTAATAAGCACAATCTTCCACTCTTTACATTGAATTATGTCTTATAATATAAATAGAACATGGCACAAGTAGTCCTGAAAAGAAAAAAATCTTTTTAATGCACCAGTGAAGTCATCGTCTACTAAATTGGTTACTATAGCTACATATCATGTTAAAAAAAAATTCACATCATGCCTGAAGGAAGCAATGTGACAAATGCACTGAATGGAATTCAAGATAGTGTTATCAATATTCTACTTACATGTGAAATTCTAAGGACTGTGAAGTGTAGAATATAGTATTCTCTATCATTCACTCCATTAGAAATCAGGATTCAGGGAGGTCGGTGGGCTTCACAGTCAAGAGCTGCTATGGGTGAGTAAGAAGGGAGAAGCCAGTTATCCAAGCAACTGTGACCAAGCACAAGGAAATCTGGGATTGCAAGGTTCCATTGAAGGTTAAAACCTTTCTATGGCTGGTGTACCTGCGGAAGGTTCTCACAAAGTCTTATATAGCTCGTTGGTTACCGGGGTGGACACGGTGTACACGCTGTGCCGCTTGGAGGAGGAGACTGTTGATCACCTCTTTGTGACGTGCCCATGGTTTGGCAGGTGTGGGAATCGCCGAGGGTGGTTACAGGCTTGGGGGATGGTTTTGATGATGTGGATGGGATGTGGGAGGCAGGCTGGAGGTTGCTGTCAGCGGGGCGGGCGACTGATCTTTGAGGGCCAAGATATTGCAATCTTACATACCGGCAGTGGTGCGGGCGGTGTGGCTGTCCTGGAACTCGACCGTCTTTAGAGCACAACTTCCATATGCCAAAAACATTTGGGAGATGGTGGTTAGTTTCATTCAGGAGTGGGGAAGATTTTGCGGTGGGGCGGAGGCAGTGAGGGTGTTGGTGCGAGCAGTGGTGGTCTCTCTCTTGGAGGGGGTATGGGGAGGGAATTCTTAGCGGTCCATGCGTAGACCTCTCTTCTACTAATGGGGAGCTGGGTCCATCTCTCTCCCATGGATTGTTTTAGTTTATTTGGTTTTTTGTTTGTAATTTCTCTTTTGGCCTTTGCCTTTTATTAATACAAGGGTGATTGCCTACTGTTTTCATAAATAAAAAAAAAATCTGGATTCAGACCACCACCTTTTAGGCTGTGCCTCTGGTGGTTCCTGCATCACCTGTTGATGTTTAGACTTTAGATAGTTTATTTAGATGTTTTTTATTATTTTTTTTAATTCAAACATAAATTGGTTGGGATTTGTTATGATTAGGATATCAGACTTGTTGAGGGTGGTTAGAAATCCATTCTCAACTAACTTGAGGTCTATAAATAAGACCATTTTGTTGAGGGGAGAAGCAACAAGTTTTAGTATTTATTTTGCGAGTCTGAAATAGGCTTTTCAAGCCCTTGGCTTTTATCTTTGACTTTTGATTAGTTAATAAAAGTATTAGTTTTGTTCTATATCTCCCTCATATTTTTAGTTTTTTTACGTTTTTATCTTTTTATGCTTTTCATATTTTGATGCCTACCCGGGCTTGCATCATCTGTCCATTTGTGTTTCCATTCCTCTTTGCAATCTGACCATTGATATGAATGCTCTGAGCTTTTTAACATTGTTAGTGTAATTGAAACATCAATCGCACAGACGATTAAAACATGGGTATCACTTCCAAATGATCAACTTCTAGAAGGCAGTTGATCACCAGGTTTACATTTTCAGGTGATATATGGCCGGCGTCATGTGGGTATTATGTCAGCAGAGCCTGTAGGAAACTATGGCATCAGGTAATCATACAAACCTTTTCTTGTTCTTTCATTTTGTTTGAATGCCTAGGTTCCATGGACTCCATGTACTTGAATTATTCGCAATCTCGACAGATTGGTGTTCGATGACTTGCACAAGACCGGAATCTACACTTGGGATTTCTTCTATAATCTAGGCGCCAACAAATTTTCTCTCATGAGAAGTTATATCAAAACTCTGAAGAAGCACGGCCTTAGCCGGGATCCACGGAGAAGAAAATAATGGGAATCATTGTCATCGAGACACGATGAGTAACGAAGCTTCAGTGCTTCAGAAGCTGATGTTAAACTGTTTATCAAGGCAAGCGCGCCAGCCACAAGGACTCGTTCAGCGCAGGGTTGATCGGCGGTGGTGAAAAGCTCTTAGGTACCCTTCTACCTTGTAGCACTTCAGGTTGTTCCATGAGTGATGTGTAAGAATAAGAGTAAGAATAAATGGTAGGAAGATAAGAAGATCAGTAAGAATAGCAGTAAGGATAACAATAAATAACAATTGTGATTATTCTTGTAGTTATTTATTATTTATTTGAGAAATTCATATTGATTAGAAAATTGAATTGGCTTGCCACAAATGACTTGGAAGTATGAGTGGCATTACTCGTGTCCTATTGTATTAAAAAAAATAAAAAAAAATCCTACATTGGAATATTCAAAAGCAAAAATATCTGAATCCGAGATATTATAATATTATATGTGTGTTTGTATTATATATTGTTTGAATTCAATCATATTATATAATTAATTATGATCTTCAAAATTTAAATAGCTATTGTGGTCTTTTTCTATGAAATCTGAAAGAGGCTAGAAGTTCTGAAATCCTCTTTTAAGCTTCAAATATTAGGATTCGTACATGGGATATTTTAGAATAGATGGGATATTAACGTTTCCGTATCCGATCTAAGTAAAGAACCCTTGGTTTCTAACTCTGGGAAGAGTTATATATATATATATATATACACGCGACCGATGAGGTGCAGTCGTGCGGTCACGATCGTGAGCCGTCCGATCGTGGGTCCATCGCATCCAACGGTCGACGTGATTCGCACCCGACCGTCTGATGCGATGGACCCGTGATCAACGACCCGTGATCGCAGTCGCACTGACCGCATGACCGCACCTAATCACGTCCCATATACGCGACCTGTATATATATATATATATATAAAATGATTTTTGGGCCCCAATTGGTAGACCCCATTCTAAACCCCATGAGGTGGCAAGACTGAATTCTCCAAAATACCCTTTTATGTTATATTCACCTTTTTTATCTCATATATCATAACCAATCCCCATATCGTAACCGTCCCCTTAATTAGTGGAAGTAAAACCATAATTTCGTTTTTTATGGAAACAATTAATTTAATTGAAAGCAATTGTGTATATTGAATACATCAATTGGTTTAGATTGATTAGAAGAACAGAAGAAAAAAAAAAGTCGATTATCTGTTTTGGGGGATTCCATTTGTTTTTATTTTTGTTTTAGTTTAATCAATGAAGAAGAGAAGAGTTTTGATTCATTTAGTTTTGTTTGTAACCAGTTTTTGGTGCAAACAATGACGATCCATTCAGACTAGTTCTTTTTCGATCTAAATATATTATTTTGATTTTGATTTTGATTTTTCGTCATTCATTTGAATCATCGTATACATGTTTTGAATATGAATTTCATTTTAAATTCAGATACATGACGTGTATCTTGATTTACATGTATTGTTGTGTATCAAGTTTGATATTATATATATATATATATATATATATATATATATATATATATAGTCGAATGATTCAGTGCGGGAATGCGGGAATGTGGGAAACGACGTCGGTTGTTCGATCGCGGGTCCATCGCATCCAACGGTCGATGTGAATCGCACCCGACCGTCCGATGCGATGGACCCGTGATCGACGGCCCGTGATCGCTTCCTGCATTCCCGCATTCCCGCACTGAATCATTTCCCTATATATATATATATATGGGATCCGATTACGTGCGGTGTGCGGTCGGTGCGGTGCGCGATCACGGGCCGTCGATCACGGGTCCATCGCATCGGACGGTCGGGTGCGATTCACGTCGACCGTTGGATGCGATGGACCCGCGATCGAACGGCCCACGTCGTAAACCGCACCGACCGCACACCGCACGTAATCACGACCATATATATATATATATATTTATTTATTTATTTTCAAGGGCTGTAATTGGTTATAAAGCCTCTTAGAGCATCTCTAACACGCTCTACCAATGACTCTTTCATTTGGTGGAGCATGGCACGTTTATCTAAGTAAAGAATCAATATCAGATCTTCCACTCTAACCATACTCCTTGAATGACTCCTACAATAATATTTTATTAATATTTTTTTAAAATAATTATATTTAATTTTTAAAGTTAAAAAAATATTTTAATGATAATATTTTATTTTTTATATCGTAACGGCCATATTTTTACATTTTTTTTATGTCCTCAACTGTTATATTTGCATTTAAAGGACCTTGTAATAATAAAATAGATTATCATTTTTTTAAGTACAATACAACATAATTAAAACTACTAAACTATTACCACGAGGATCCATCTGCACAAAAATAATTAAAATAAATTAATAAAAATAATACTTAAAAAAATAAAATGATAACAAATGAGAAATTCATAAAAATGTAAAATTTAGAGAGAGAGAAAAAACATTAATTTTGGAACAACAAAACTTGTAGATTGAGAGTGTAAAAATTGTATGAATGAGGATGCTGTTAAATAGATGAGTTATTATATCCGTTGAGATATAACCATTACAGATATACAAACATAACAATTTTTTAAAATTTCATGTGGAACTATCAAAATTCAAATGCAAAAAGTATTATTTTTAATTTTTTTTATTCATATACAATACGTCTGGGAGCTCCTCGTAGCCTCCCTGTTTGTTGAGTGGGGTCGCTTGTCGGTCCGAATTGTTGAGCAACGAGGAGTCAGTTGGAGCTGATTTTCTTCACGCGCTGGTTAAGTCAGTCGAAAGAGGAATTATAATTTCTAACCTTGGAGATGCTCTTAACATAAAGTCTCTTGACAGGTGACATTCTTTGATCCCTTTTTAATCCTTTTTTTTAATTTCTAAAGAGTAGTGATTGGGGAGGATTAGAATAGTATCGCATTAATTAATCACTTAGCAATGTTTTCAAAAAAAAGGAAAAAAAATTCCAACTGTTTTGAATGTATTTTGTGTTTTAGGATGAATACCTGTTGTTCATGTCATTTTCTTTTTGAGATTACGTCATTCACCTCGCCTCACGTTATACATGAAATTACCTAACGGAATGTATCCTCTACGTATATAAGAATATTCTATTATTAAAAACATAAAAAGTATGCTTTTATTTAATTTGAATGTGATTCATTTTTGTGTAAAAGCATATACTTTAATAAACAAATACATACTTCAAAAATAATCTGTAACATTATCCTAAAACTATATTAGGCAGAAAAAGTAAAAATATGTTACATATCCAATCATATAGAAGATAACAACCCCCAACAGAACCACTATTATTAGGGAAAATCTATGTTCTATTATCTAATTTTTGTGTTTTAAGCCATTGCACTTGCATCATATGGGTTAAACAGAGTCTCACCTAATTTAGATCAACAAAATGGATCTATTTCCTGGATACAACCAAATGGATTCTATCTAATACTCCTTAACAGGGAAAATTATCAACTGCTTCAGACACTTAACCAACACAGAACAATGATTCCCTCTTTAAGAATGAAAACAAGTTTCCCTTGTCGAGTTCTTTCACTGCTCAATATTCATGCAGACTTCTAATGTTAATATTGCCAATCTGATCTTGAAAAAATTTGAAGGGGAAAAACACACACTATCCGACTGAAAGTCGTGTGGAGTTCAGTAGGCTTACAGATCAATGACACGAGACAACTTCTGGATACGGTTCAGGAGGAAGTCCCCTTGCTTGATGGTTGCTTGATAAAGCGCGTTCTTTGCATCTGGTCTGTTCGTCTCAAGAACACCCGCAACCTTGTCGATCTTGCAATGAAGCTTCCCAGCTGCTATGAATCGAGAGAGTTCCCTGTAAAAACAGAAACATAAAAATAAAAAAAATATCATGAATACATAATCTAGATGTTACAAATCTGTTGACCTACATATCCATTGATGAGAGATACTTAACAGGTCGATAAACTCTACAGTTACTCCAAAAGCAGTGGCCATTGCCTCCATAGTGACGCTTTTATAGGATTCCAGGAACTGGGAATAAACCACAGTGCGGATCTCCCTCATGTAATAACGGAAATGAGGCTGAAGATAACGGTCCAGTTTTATCTGGGTTGTCAAGCCAGCTGCAGTCATTCAAAAAGATTGATCAAAGAAGGTTTGATTCCAAAGTGAGGTATGATTGGAGGGTGAAAGTACACAAGTGAGTCATTAATGAATGGTGATGAATGTAAGTTTTTTTTTTCTTTTTTTTTAGCTATTAGGTCGTATTATTTTCTTGCTTGTCTCGCTTGTTTTGTATTTCTTCTTTTGGAGACCTCATCTCTGTTTTGTTTGAAGAGCGTCATTCTATTTTCATTTAATATTAATGCAATGCTCCAGTACCTTTTCAATTAAAAAAAAGGGTTCCAAGTAGGTTTTCTGGAAACAATCAAGAGATAAACTACTATAACTGAAAATACTCTCTAATGCTTGATGATCATCATCCATGCTTGAGGTCTTCACTCGTTAGGTCTCAAAAGGTAGAATAAATGAAGTAAATTTAAGTTCATATTTAATATTTTATGGAAGAAAAATAAAATTCAGGTAAACTGAACAAGGCCACAAGATAGCTGTAGATATTCTAACAATTTATGACCAAGCATATCTGGGTATCTGCATAAACATTAGCAAACAGATAATCATTTGGAGACATGGTGATAGCTTCTCAAGGCGAAAATTGCAAAACATTAGTTTGCATCTCACAAAAGAATGTTTTTAGTGTTTTTTTTTCCTTTCAGAAAGACCATTTTCCTTTGGGTAACATGCCTTAGAGAGAGAGCTATAAGAAAAATGTGCTCATAATATCTACTTACAGAAAGCTGCAAAGAATGACTTGTACTGGCAACCATAAAGACAGTTCATGAAATCTGATAGATGAGGGATTTTCCCAATGACAGCCAGAATTTCTGGAGCATCCACCACCTGCCATAGCTCACATCAGAAATCAATATCAATGTAATGGTAATATACTACAAACATAGGGGCATATTTCAAATACCTTCTGTTTCAATGAAACTCTATCCAGTGATATAATGCTTGTGAGGACAGTGTAGAAAATGAAGGTATCATATGGGAAAAGTTCATAAGTTGTGAAGGTGGATATAGAATCCAGGAAAAGAGAAGCTGCTTTCTTGAAGTTCCTGGTGGACATGCAGTAAAGAGCTTCATACACCTTCAGTCGATTCTTTCTTTCCCAATCACCGCCCTCCTCAAACAAGCTGTCCAATTATTGTTTAGATAATGCAAAAATCAAAGTTTCAGCATTGCGTTCAATGAATTTAAAACACTGCACTAAAAGATTTGGATAATAAAGTTTGTCGGATTATTATCTTACTTCTTCGCCTTGTCAATACTTTTTGAGATTAGATCAAAATCCATGTAGAAAAATCCCAGTTGCAGTGTGTAGAACACCAGATCCATCTTTTGACCCACAGCAACTGTCTTGCCTTCTGTTACTTTCAGCTGTTCCAGTGCCTTGTCCTGCAGTGGGACAAAAAATATTAAACAAGAACCTGATCATTATGGGTAATATTTATTCAATATATCTGTGAACCTTTATGAGGGATAAGGGAAAACCATCATACCTTGTCACCTATTCGAATGTAAAACAAGGATTTAGCTAAATGAGCTTCTCGCACTTCACTTTCACCTAGGTTCTCTTCAGCATCAGCAATTCTGCAAATATACAATTATGGAAGTAAATATCTATAAGGAAAAACATGGCTTTGTATGTCAAACAAGGAGACTTGGAGCATCCTTTGATGTGGATTATTTTCATCCATCTACCTCGTTTATGTAGTATAGTTTTTGTTAAGATTTGTATTCATACAAGAACAACAGTATAATAACAAATCTAAGAGTCAAGTTGGACAAATGAAACCAAGTTGATACCATTTTATAAGTAAGCCGCGTGAATCCAAGAATCTTGGTTCAAGATAACTTGAAAACAGCATATGAGGAAGCTTATGCCTATATCCTCAGAGCGAAGAGAAACTCATCTGGGAACCCCATTAGCAAGAAAAGCAATCAGTTTCAAGCATTTAACCTACATTATCTTGTTTCAAATGGATGTTTTCACTTGATATTCCTACAAATCTTTTGTAAATTGGAATTAAAAAGGTGCTCTCTCAAGGAATCCACTTTTAAAATCCATAACCTATCTTTTGTTATACAAATGCCCCCTCACCTCTTCATTCAAAATAGACTATTTCGAAACCGAATTTCAAGATTTTAGTTCAAAAATCGAATTTTGGATGGAATTGATTCTTCAAAAACTTTTCCAAATGCTACCATAGAGTAAACAACACCCAGTGTACAGATTCCATGTCATCACCAAGAGCTTTTCTATAGATTATCACAGTAAATGCTAAAAAAATATATCTCATGCAGAGAACTCCACCAACCAACAGGTGAAAGATTATTTTCTGACAAAATCTGGTATCTCATCACCCATTTATTAACAATCAGTAAACTCCCAATGGACAAATAAAACATCGGTAGGGATCCTCCCCACCAAGGACTTACAAAGGAATATATTTCCAGCCAAATAGCTGACTTTTATGTTCTTTTAAACAGAAACTAGTTTTTTGTTATATTATCTTTGAACTATGCCACCCTTTAACTTCAATCCCACAGGGAAGACACCACCCTTTATCTTAATGTTCCCTTCCTATTGGAATCTGCCAACTATTTACAGGGGCTAAGCTCCCTACCTATCTCAAAAAAACAAAAGAAGGAAATAACAAAACAACGGAACCTAGACCTGGGGAAACTACATGATGTCCCTCCTGAGCAACACTTTGGCATTTGTTGAATTGTAATGCTGCATAAGCATTCTATCACCAAACAAAAAAAAGGAAAAAAAGAAAGCATTAGCCCTGTATAATTAAAGACACTTCCAATCTTTATCCTCCTATGTCACATTCCTATTGTATAAAGTTGTTAAGGAATCAACAAAAAATTCATAAGCAATTCCTTATCATATATTCATGTATGCTGTTAATTCTCATGTATAGAGGATTAGAGGTTGCTTTACAGTTCAAGAATTTCCAATTATTCAGGTACACAATCATGTAGCACAGTTAAAATATGTTTTGTTTTGTTTTTTAGGAATTGGTAGGAACAGCACCACCAACTAATATTATTAGAAATTAGGTTACATAACAAGGTATGCTTTAATTCATATGTTATAATCTTTAAAAATAGATACCAACAATTGACACTGAATTCCATGACCTGGATGTAGATATATGGTACCACAAGTTATGGTCACTTCCTATTGAAGGCAAACCTCATTACTGGCTACTAGAATTGGAGGAAATCCCCAAGCAACACATTTTAAACAAGCAACCCATGCTCATTGCAAAGATGACATTTCTTCAGTGTGCGTGTAGAGCATAGGTATTTGTATGTATCAAATAGATGCATTCCTCTACATTTCAGATCAGTGTTCAAACAATAAGATACCCATGACCCAGATGTTCACATCCATGTTCACCAATTGTTCCCATTTGCACTCACATGTTTGTTGTTATGTATGAGCTTGTTTAATAAATCGGATGCAATTGACTGTATTTATAGAATCTCCAGAGTGGGTATGTCTGCATATTATCATAATTATGAACAAAAATTCATACAAAATTATTCTGACATGTACACTCACAGCCCCAAATTCAAGTAACATTGAACACCCGATAATCAGATGAAATCAACTCTATGTTAAGAATCTCCAGAGCGGTTCTGACTTCATATCATCAGATTTATGAACAAAAAAAATCATATAAAGTACTACTTTGACAAGTACACACAAAGCCCCAAATTCAAGCACATAATGCACTCATAACATTCAACACCCAACAAAATCAAACCATCGCATGCATCGTAACACAGTAACCCATCAAATCCAAAGCAACTCAATAAACCAAACCCTCACAAACCAGTACAATCACTCCCACCAAAACCAAAACCCTAGATTCAAAACCCCCAAATTAAAAAGAAAAATCCAAAATTTAACAAAACAACTAACATAACTCACTTGTCGTCGAGCTTCTTGAGTTCCTCCCCGATCTTCCCCCGCATCGCCTCGAGCGCCGCCGCGTCCGCCTCGAGCGCCGACGCCGATACCAGCGACTCGTACAGCGACGCCATGTCTGTTCAAAAAAAGGGTCCTTTCAAAGCATCACAACGTGGACAAATCAAGATCTCTCTCTCTCTCTCTCACTCACTCACTCAATCACTCACCGTTGGAGGCGATGGAGGCGGAGACCTCCTCGCGGAGGCGGACCTTGTCGATGTCGTCGACGTCGGCGTGGGTGAGGAGGAAGAGCTTGTGAGCCAGGGCGAGGTGGGCCTCCTGCTTCCCTTCTTGTCCCTCCATTTCTGGCTTATTTACCAAACCCTACCAAAGCTTCTTCTCCCTCTCGAGCGAGATCCGTTTTTTTTTTTTTTTTGTTGGTTCCGCTGTGTGTTTCTTGCGAGGAGAGAAAGGTCGGGTTATTGTAATTTGAGAGAGATTGGACGTTATTTGACGATAGTACCCCTTGTTGTTGGGCTGGGTCAGATTCGGCACGAGTGGACTGAGAGTTGGGCTGGGCTCGGCCTTCAGCCCAGCTTGAAACTAGTTGTTAAAGGAAAATGTTACACCTCATCATTTTCTTACAGTCGAAACCTCGAAGTGTTTTTATTTTTTTTAAATATCTAATAAGATATATAGGAGTGTATTTTAAAGTATAAAAAAAATTAAGTATAACAGTGCCCATTATCAAAAAAAATAGCGCTGATACACCCAATCTGTTTTACAGTTCTATCTGGTCCCCTTGTCTATGTATTGTTGTAGAGTGATTTTTTAATTTTTTAAAGAAAAATTTACATTAATTTATCTCAGTGTATATTTTATTTTTTTATAATAATATATATTTCAATGAACAAGGGTGTATATATCATTTTTCAAAGGAAAAGGGACTGTTGTTACATTGTCTTTTGTTGGCACTAACACTAGTCTCATTAACTTCATTAGTGTCATACACTTATACACTAATAAGGAACATATAACTCATTAGAAAAATTATATTTTCTGTAAGTGGTTTTATGTAATTCATTTGAGTATAAGTTTTATTTTGGATGGAAATACATCCCTTGGTAAACGAAGTTTATCATTCTTAGAAAAAAAAATCAAAATATGTGCAAGTTGGAATTGGGGTTGGAAAAAGGGTTGCATGTAACATTTTTTAAAGGAAAATGCCACTAATAGAGTAGGATTTATAGTCTTGTTTATGATCATCACATCACTAATGGAGTATATAAAATCGTCTAATACAAAATATTATATTACAAAAGAATATAAAAAAATTACATTTAATTTGTATGAATATATACACATATATTATAAAAATTATTTTATAGCTAAATATTAAAAAAAAAGAGCCATAGATGGGTTGAAAATATCATTGGGTAGAACCTCAATTTGTCACAGTGAATTATTTGATATCTAAAATTGAACCAAGTTTGGAGAGATCTAAATTTTGCTTTGTGAAATTTTAAGATCATCTTTAAAAGTCTCTCCAATGTTACCTTACATTGTAGGAAAAAAAACTCCCTATGACATATATGGAGCTTTTTTTATCATTCCAAAAACCTCTTCATTTTTACTCTATTTCATTACAAATGACTCGTTTACCCCAATTTACATCTATAAATTATAAAATTTAAAATTACATTCTATAATTTATTAAATCTTGACATGAAATAAAGATCATTTAAAAAATATAAAAAATAAATAAAATTATTAAAAAATATTAAAAAAATAAATACCAAGCTTCAAAGGAACCCTCACAACAAACCACAATCCACAAAGTGTCCAAAGATTTAGAGAGAGAGAGAGACCGGTGGACGGACGGCAGATGAAATAGAAGGTGGACGGCAGATGAAATAGAAGGTTTTGATTTTTTATTTTTTTAAGGTTTTTAGGGTAGAGGGGAAGATGTGATACATTCGGGGGAGATGATTTTAAAAAGGGTGATGCTATTTAGGCCCCAAAAATTATGCCACATTGGTAAGCCCCATTAGGTGACACAATTATATTGGTTCCATGTTTGACTTTTTGAAACCATAAAAAAGACAATTACTAGAATACCCTCATGAGAAATTTAATAAATGGCTTCAATTAATACCGCCATTAATCCTCATTTTCAGAATCTCCACGCAACCAAAAGAACTGCAATTGTCGTCTTCCCTGACTAAACATATTTCGAAAAAATTAAAAGGTTAGGGTTTTTGAATTGGGCGAAAACATACGAACACAAAAAAAAACAGTTATCAAGAGACAATATCATCCGTTCTCTTCCCCAAACTAATTGTCGATAATGACAAAGAATAAAGGTTAGATTTCTTCCCTGTCAACGTTTTTTTTTTTGTTTTTTTTTTTTTGCCATGAAAACATATCGATTGGATGGATTTGTTGCATTTCTTATACAAGAAATTTTTGACTTTCATATTCAAATATGAGACGAAGCAATTATAGAAACATGAATCTGAAAATCAAAATGAATATGAAATCCGAACAAATTAGTTTATGTGGATTTTTTTTTTTGCTATTTAAACAAATCTGCATTTCAGATACATGAATCTGAAAACCAAACAGATGGTGTATCAGGAATTAATTCCTATTATTTAGCAATACAAACAAATATAACTTTCAGATACATGAATTTGATATCCGAACAAATTAGTGTATCTGGAATGTATTTTTTTATTTTTTTTTCTATATAAACAAAGTTTGTCTTTCAGATACATGAGTATGATATCCAAACAAATTAGTGTATCTCGAATGTATTTATGTATACCTATATTTAAAAACAGAGGGAAGAATTTGGAAAACACTTCACTAGCAACAAAGATGGTGAAATCATGTCAGTGGCAAACGCACCGCAGCAAAATCGAATGCCGTAAGTGTCAATCAATATAAATGTTCAAAATTCATATTATTATTTATATATCTAATAAAAATAAATTTATTGCAGAATGGATTGTAGGTCAATCATCATGAATATAATGAAACAACATGCTGCAAACGAGTAAGTGACCACAGATATGATGGATAGGAAGCAGTGTAGACCAATAAGGGTGCACATTATGCATAAATTTCATTGTACATATACAGACGCAGATCACATGGTCAGGCAGATGTACATGGAAGATTGACCAGCGAAAGAATGGAGTTTATAAATGAACAACAATTTGGATCAAAACTTGATGAATTCTTTGTAAATGTTTGATTATGAAGCACTATATTCAATGTACCGTTGATGTTCGATAAACAATTGATCGGTAATAATTCTGTGTTTTAACAGCATATATCGTATAGTTACGCTGTATCTAGATTTTGTGTTGTGTATCTGAAACTCTTTTGGGAGATGTGTTTGTGATATATACATGATTCATGTTTAACCACACATAATTTCAATTCAGTTATATCTGAAGTTATATTCTATATCTGAGATCTTTTTACATATCCATCATGATGAATTGTATCTTCCAATGTGATGAATATGTGAACTATACCTGGTAATTGTGAGGTAGCCTGTTTTCTATACTTATCAAAATCTGGTCCTTTCTATTTAAATGTATCTTAATTCAATTGAATCATATCAAATTGGTTATATCTTTCACATATTAAGTACAATCGTATTACCAAAATATGTATTGTATTTGAATTGTATACTGTATCTGAAAACCTGTATGACTTGACAATGAAAGAATGATTTGAATATGAAATTGTGATGTGTATATAAAATGAGATTAGTACATGAAAACATAAAGTCAAACATTAAACAATTTGCAAAATAGTGAAAAACACTTTCACATAACACATTAACATCATGTGTGTAGTACAATGAAGCAAATCAAAAAGCCCTCTGCAACCTTCTAAAAATTAGAGCTTTGAGGTATTTTTGCCTTCTTGTTCCTCGGCTTATAGGTGGGGTGCCTTCATTCTTGATGGTGGTCGTCATTTACTTTGAACCTTAAAAGGCGAGTAAACAATTGAATCTGGCATCTCATCACTAACACTGCAGTCATATGATCAGAATTTGCTTTTGTCAAGTCATCATACAAAAAATCAAGCTATTTTTTGCAAACTCGAACTTTTCAGGAGAGAGAACAACAACATCAGCAATTGACAAAAGTCATCCTTCAAGTCTTTATATACATACGACAAATAAGAAATTAAATATTAATCAAATAAGCATTAATCAAATTCATATAAATAATAAATCAAACTTCAAATTGAGCTAGAAACAACATCAAGATACATATGTATCTGGAATTGGAATTAACATCTACACATTCAATACTACCGATTATTGAATCTAATGAGTTGAATACTAGTCATTCAAAGCTAAAAAAATATGCTGAATGACTTAATATGCATAAATGTACATATACACAACAATAAAAAGCTGATTATACAGATCATACGTAAAACACAAGAACGCATCATAGTTCAAATACACTACACGTATCTTAATTTAAATTAAAACCTGTATAAAAAAAAAGTATATGATGATTTAAAGGAACGGTTAAAAAATCCGATCAATTTGAATTATTCAGATCGAAAACAGTGTAACATGAATGGATCGCCATTGTTTACACCACAATCGTGTAATTCTTATATTCTTAACTCATCAACCTGGAAAAAAAACGATTTCAATGTTTGTTTTCATTTTTACCAAATAAACTGGATCTAAAAATTATAAATCGTCAATTTGTGAGGGTTCCGATTGGCCTAACCTGAATGTTTGCACCACAAATAGATCACACAAAAAACACGTTGACATCTTTTCTTCTCCGCCAATCAAATGTGAATGAAAAAAAAATGATGTTTGTTTTCATTGCGACAGATCAATCAGAATAAGAAAAAATGAAACTCGTGATTTTTTATTTTCTTGAACGTGCAATTGAATTCGTATATTCCATAAAGGGAAGTGATATCCAAATCGTAATTAACTCCGTAATTATTGGACCAGTTATGTAAGAAAGGAATAGATTAGATAGGGGGTAATGTAGGAAATTCACATTTGCCACCTCATGGGGCTTAGGATGGGGTCTACCAATTGGGGCTAAAAATCATTATCTTTTAAAAAATAGGAAGAGAGAGTTGGTTGAAAAAAAATGGGGTTTTGTTGAAAGGGGTAAAAAAGTCTTTTTACATTGCAGTTTTTCCAACAAGGCTCCATACATGGGAAAAAAATACGGTAGGGAAGGGTGTGGAGAGGCTTTTGGAAGTGGATTTTAAGGTTTTTAACTCCCTATATAGAGAAAAATGTGGTGTAGGGAGTCTTTTGGAGATGCTTGACACCTCCCAATATAGAAAACAAATTTATTTTAGACCAAAGCATTCAGAGGCTCCGGAGTGTTCTTGAAGATGATGATTAGCTTGTGAAAGCTCACTAAACAAGCGGTTTAGAGAAGCATTTGGTTTCAAATAAGGGTGCAACTCTGATCAGTTAAATAGAATCCTAATCGATGCAAATTGGGGGTTTTTTTATCAATAATTTTTAGTTCTGGTTTTTGTATGGATTGAAAAATTAATAAACATATATATTTTAGTTTGGGTTTAATTTCACTTTAAAAAAATTTAATTAACTGAATCGAACCGAATTAAATTTAAACTCATGATAATTCATAATCAATATTCATTTAGATCATTATTTTTGTATTAAAAACTATAAATTTGCTATATCATTAATATTCATAAAAAATGAAACTAATTTATACCATCAATTCTAGCATATTTTTCTAATATTTATCTAAAGTCGTAAACCAACCCCCAAAAAAAATGCTAACCAACCCAAATTGGTAAGAAGTAAAGAACTGTTTATTTTTTAATACAATAATGATTTTTGGGCCCCAATTGGTAGACCACACCTCAAGCTCCATGAGGTGGCAAGTTTGAATTACCCATATTATCCTCCCTAACTAATCTCACCGAATTACCATAACCGTTCCAATAATTGCTAAGGCAGTTACGATTTGGGGTGATTGTTTCCCTTTTTCAAGATCCTAATGGAATTGCACGATCAAAAAATCAGAAATCACAATTTTCTTTTTTTCTTATATAGATTGATACGTTGTAACGAAAACCAACATCAATTTCAATTCTTCATTCAGATTTGATCGGCGTAGAAGAGAAGATTTCAATGTTTTTTATTTGTGCGATTGATTGTGGTGCAAACCTCCAGGTTTGGCTTTTTTGGACCCCCCAAAAAATCATGATTTACAATGTTTAGATCCAGATTGATCAGTCGAAATGAAAACAAATACCAAAATCATTTTTTTTCCAATTTGATCGGTGGAGAAAATAAGAATTACACGATTCATTTATTATGTTTGTGACCTGATCGTGGTGTAAACAATGATGATTCATTCAGGTTAGCCCTTTTTCGATTTGAGTAAAACATGTGATCTGATTTTTTGTTTATTCCTTTTGAATCATTATATACTTTTTTTTATACCAAATTTAAATTAAATTTAGCTATATGTTGTGTAGCTGGATTAGATGCATGTTTGTGATTTACATGTGATCTGTATAGTTGATTTTTATTAGTGTGTATGTGTATATTTATGCCTATTGAGTCATTCAGCGTATTTTTACTTTGAATAATCATTATTCAATTCATTAGATTCAATATTCAGTAATATCCAATATGTAGTTGTTAATTGAAATTCCAGATACACGTGTATCTTGAATTTGTTTTCCAGCCCAATTTGAATTTTGATAATTTATTTCTATGGATTTGATTAATGTGTATCCGATTATATTTAATTGCTTATTGTCGTATATATATAAAGACTTGGAATACTTTTATTGAAAATCAATGCACTGCTCATTAGTATATGAACCATAAATTTGTTGTTTGGATTTAATATACAATACCGTATCTTAATTATATAACATGTAGCAACTTTTTTATTTATCAGCAGGCGGTGATGACGATTTTATGGATGAGCCATGCGAAGACTCAATCCATTTGAGTTGTGTAAAAAACATCTTGATGCTTTGTATGATGACTTGACGAAACAAGTCCATTATTACAATGACTGTAGTGTTGGTGATGAGCAAATGTCAGATTCAATTCTCTACTCGCCTTTCAAGGTTTGAAGTAAATGATGACCACCCTCAAGAAGGAAGGCACCGAAGTCTACAAGCCGAGGAATAAGAAAGCAAAAATTCCTCAAGGATCTAATTTTTAGAAGGTTGTAGAGGGCTATTTGTACAACACATTTGATGTTATAATGTGTTATGTCATTGTGTTTGTGAACTTCATTTTACATTGTCATAATATTTTCTGTTATTAGATTTGCACGGTTCATTATATATATCAATTACAATGTCAAAACACATCACAATTTCAGATATGAATGACCTTTTGTTTTGCAAATTATACAAATTTTTAGATACACATTTTAAATTCAGATACACTACAAATTTACTTTGCCATGTTTTCAGGTAGTACCAATTATTCACTATAGTCAATCTTATATGATATATTTAAAATTAAGATACACCTAATAGACACCTCAAATAACCAAATATATTTCACATAAAAAACCTTATATTTGCAATTTATATTGATGTCTAATATAAATTTTCAGATACACATGCAAATTCAGATACATCTGAACTGTATCATATATGAAGTTAAACACAGAATAAAAAACCAATCAGTTGTTCATCAAACATCAACAATACATTGAATACAGAATTTAGTATCTAAACACCAACAAAAAGTTGTCATTTAATGTGACCCAATTTTTTCCCCTAAAACAAACTCCATTCCTTTGCTGATCAAGGTTCCATGTACATTTGTCTGACCATGTGATCTTCATCTGCTTACGTACGGTGCTCAGAAACTTATGCATAATGTGTGCCCTTATTGGTCTACACTTCTTCTTATACATTTTATGCGTGGTCATTTCTTCGTTGGCAGCATACTATTTCATTATGTTTAGGACGACCGGACCAAATCCATCCTGCAATACAACAGTTTATATTAAGATACAGATAATAAGCTAAATGTTGAAGTTTTCATATTGAATTGCACTTATGACATTCGATTTTGCTGCGGTGCGTCTGCCACTGATACGATTGCGCCACTTTTGATGCCGTTGAAGTGTTTTCCAAACTTATTCGTGTGTTTTTAAATTATAGATACATAGGAAAAATCAATTCAGATACACTTTTCAAGATCTTACAATAGTTAACAGAAATAATTTTGAGATACACAAAATCAACTATTCTAATAAAACTATGCACATTAATGATTTTCAGATACAAGTATATGAAATTATATACTCATTCTATGATTTTGACTCAGGAAATGAACAATGTGCACAATAAAACCTAAATCAACTGAACAATTTCAAATATTAATTTTTCTCAAATCTGGATACATCAGTAAATGAAGATAACATATCAGACGCAATTTAGTAATTGATTTTGAGATTATGATTATATAATATTTTACAAATCACTACGGATTTTCAGATACATGAATCTTAAACTCTCAAATTAACAATGCCTATTGTATTCAACTATGTACACATATCTGAAAAACTCAGATTAACATATTTATTAAATAATTTTCAGATATACATATTATTAACAGATGAAAAAGGTGTGGAAGGGAACTTTGAAGATTGAGACGCTTTCATATTTGTTTTTATCTTTTTAAAAAGTACAAAAATTCATAGAATGTTTTATGTTTGTGTCACAAAAAAAAGGTGCGGTGAGGTTTCGATGATTGCAAGAAATATAACCTTCTTTTTTGCCATTATAGACGATTTTTTTGGAGATAATGATTAGATGAACTCGTAATCGCCGTTTTTTTTTCTTTCGTTCCTCCAGTTCGCCCAGTTGGAAAATCGTCTGGTTCGCCCAAATTAGAAACCCTAGGTCGTTTAAACTTTTTTGAAAAATTTTAGTCGGGGAGGAAGGATTAATGACGCCGCATTTTTTGGGATTCCGTTTCAATGATTAATGGTGTGATGATTTAATTGGAGTCAATTTTAAATTTTTTAAAATGGTAGTTATGTCATTGGCTTTTTGACAATTTAAAAAAGTAAATCAAGGAACCAATAGGATTATGTCACCTATTGAGGCTCACCAATGAGGCCTAATTTTTAGGGCCCAGGTAGCAACACTGTTTTTAATAATTCAGTTCGATTCAGTTTAGTTTTAGTTAATCAAACAAGTTTGGTTCAGTTTGATTTTTGGATTTTTGATTAAGTTTAATTTGATTTTTAAGCTAGATGTGATTATAATTTGATTCAATATGAATTTGCAATAAACTAAATTAAACCGATCAAATTGTACTGCTAGCTTCAAGTGCATGGGGCTATTGGTCCACCATGACAAATAACCGTTTAAATTGTACATGAATGAATGCCTTTTCTTTACCCATTCAAAGATATTGTTGGATTTAGCAATTCAAATTAAGGAATTTAACAATTTGGGTTAGTTGAAGGGTATATATACATAAAATTTCATTTTCAGTTATAATATATCTATTTTATATAACTTTATAATAAATTTTATAAATGATTTATTAAATAATTATTGAAATTTTCAATATATCAATTATATATAAAGAACATGATATATTATATCAGATATAAATAAGTTAAAAAAATTGAGGATGTTAGTTTAAGAAAAAAAATTTAAATATTTTTTTATGTACACGTATTTATTATGTATATTGAAATAGTTGTGTAACTTATAATAACTTTTGTCTTTATCCACACTAAAATAGATTTAAGATATACCAACCCTTTTCTCTCTTTTTTCTCTCTCTTCCCCTCACCTTAGCTTTTAATATACATTGTGTGATTGTGAATGGTGGCCCAAAGAGGCAAAGAATATGAACCAAAAGATAAAGAAAAATGGAGTTGACAACAAACAAGAAAACAGTGGTGAACACTTCTTTCTCTAGTGATTCAAGAAACTTTCAATCAATAGAGTTAATTTTTTTTACTCTTTTTTTGTTTTTTTTTCTACTTTTTTTTTGTTTCTTCATCACACCCTTCCCTCTTCTTCTGTTGGCCCTCTTTTTTACATGTTAAAATTGAAAAATATTATATTAGTTTTATTCATTTGTCTAATTAAATCTTTCTCTTTTCTACATATAGTAGAAGAATTTGTATAACAAAAATATACGAAATGATTTTATTGATTAGAAAAAATTAGGGTTTAATTTTTTCTTTTTTTTGGGGGGGGGGGGGGGGATGATGGTGAGGGCGACATCTTTTTAAGATTTTAGCATGAAAATCAGATTTTGACAATGACCCACCAATCGGATGGCTTGGATCATTTGATCAGATGTTTTTGTCTTCTTCTCCACCCGAGTATTGATTCAGAAACCAAGGAAATTATAACAGTAAAGATTCCTTCAGTCCTGTACACCCCCCTCCCCAATAATTCAAACGGACAAAAAAGAAAAAGAACCCAAATTGAGATATGGGTTCCCCGGATCGATCTTCAGATTCTTCATCCGGTACTTATTTTTGTTATTTTGAGCTATTCCATGCTTTTTATGATCTTCTTTTGGATTTGGGAAGGTTAAAAAAGCAACTTCATTTGGATTCTGTTTGGGTTTAGAAGATTGTGTTTTGTTTGTTTGGGTTCTTGAAACCGTGTTTTATTTGGTTTTATATTTGTATTTGAGATGCCCATTATGGTGGTTCTGGGTTTTTGAAAGTGTGGGTACTTGGAAATCTGACTTGGATTAGTGTTGGTTTTTTGTCTGAATCCAAAAAGCCAGTTGATGAATGTTGGGTTCCCCTGAACTATCACTTTTGCACTTGTGAAGACACTCTTTTGGAGTTTTCCATGTTGAAGGTGTTGATTGGGTGTGTTGAAGGATTCAATAGTTTGAGGTCCAAGTTTGGTTTGTACAATTCTTCATCTGACTACATGGTAGTATAATCACTTGACGTCGGTTGATTCTTTTATATTCATGAAAAACACCATGCAAAAATAAACTTTTTTACTTCCTCTTTTTTTAACAAAATTTGGAGCATCTTATTATAAAAGAGACCCCTGAAAAGAAGATGAGCGATCTCCTTACAATTCATATCAAAATGTGAATGCTTGATCTTTCCTTCAAAAAAGAGGGACGGCACTATGATATTTAATTGAATTCCAGAATACCCAGTCCTAACCTCAGGTCCTGTGAAAGAGAAGAAGTATAAGATATGAAATTAAGGAAAAAAGCTTTTTAGTTTTGTTCTGAATGCTCCATATCTTTTTCTCAAGAAGTTAGGTACAGAGGACAAACCCATGTCCACTTTCCTCTGAGGACATCCATGGTCTATTTTGCCTGCTACCTTCATATGATATAGGTTTCCCAAGTTATGTATGCCTTTCTTCCTTGCCCTGATTTTCATGAGCAATACATTCCTAATAGTTTTGTTTGACACCCTAGATTTCTCCACATGGCTCTTGAATTATTGAGCATTGGTTCCATAGACATGATATCTTCCTCATCATCACAAATCCAAGGTATATGCTTGTTCTTAACATACCTCAGGTATTTGTTATTACATTTTTCCGGACTTTAGAAGAAAAACAGACTTTCTCAGTCATATTTACTCTTCCATGCCTTTCCTTTTTTTGCCCCTTTCCATTCTTATCACTTAAGCATTCAACTTTTCTTTGGGCCTATTTAAGCACCTACATTCTTCGTCTACTATTTTCCTATCTGCATGGTCCATTGTACCCAGGAAATCACTTGTTCTGTAAACTAAATACTTCCATGTGAGCATGACATTGATCTGTGATGTGGATGACTTGTGATAATATTTTACTTTTATGATTTTACTTTATCTGGGAGATTTGATTAGATTTGGTTTGTTAGGGAGATCTGATTTGATTTAACTTTTAGGATGTGATTTGTTTTGCCATATAAACAATTGTTTAAACCTTTAGGGAGACCAATCAGACATTTTGAATTGAAAATTTATCCCCCCCCCCCCCCCCCCCCCCCCCCCACCCAAGGCATCACCTTGAATCTTTTATCAGTACCAGTTTAATGTCCTGAACATGTGAATAGTACCAACATAAGTTCAACTATTCATTTTCAAATGAAGCTTTGTCTTCATATTTAATTTTATTGTCCTGCATTCTTTGAGGCAAGCTTACCATTGCTGGCTCTGGATTGCAGCACACGAGAATAGTCTTCCTAGAATGTTGACGAGGCGAGAAGCTCAAAAACTGGGTGCTGCTCTGCCTTTCAAATCCCTCTCTAACGAAAGACAGTTAAAGAGGCGTGCTGTGGATGAAAACAAGCCTACTAAAGCCAAGCACCTGAAGAAGCTTGACACAAATATTTTTGAATCTTATTTGGAGTAAGTACCATATGGCTAATTTCATATATAGACATCCTTGTGGTGTGTGAGTTAATTTCTTTTTCTTTTTCAGGAACCTGTGGAATAATATTTCAGAAGAGAAGCAGGCCATTTTTATGTACCTTGACAGCCTGTGGTTTTCATTATATAGAGAGGGTTCTACAAAGGTTTTGCGGTGGATACAGAAAAAGAAAATCTATTCAAGAAAATATGTTTTTGTTCCTATTGTTTGCTGGTACATTTTCTGCTCCACATACATTTTATATGCATGTTTATAATTAACTCACCCTCCATGTGTTTGAATGTTATGAAGGATGCAAATAAGGATTTAACATCTGCTATCTTTTTTTTAACAAGTGATTGTGCAACACCTATATTTGACAAGGGAGCTTCCCCCGATGGTTTGGTTTTCATTGGAATTCCTTTTATGTAAAATAAATGTAATGTCATCCAATGCATAATCTATCCATTGATCTTGTCTACATAAAGTATGGATTGAACATGAAAAACATTTCACGATCTAAAGCTTTTTACAACAATAATTATACAAATTCTTCATCAATGAACAAAAAATGGTTTCTTAGCGACATATAAAAACATACATTATGTATATGTACTTCATCAGCTATCTTTTGCCTATCCTTATGTGGTGCTTCAGTTCTTTATAATTTTTCCAATTCCTGTTTGTTGTGTAATGCATTACTGAGATTTATTATCTCGTTCCATTTGACTTAATTTTAAGTAGTATGTACAATGCTATCATTCAATCTCTTCATCTGTGGGCCACTGGGCCTATAATTATTTTTACAGGTTCCTATTTCCGCCCCCTCTACCTATATTAAAGGGTGCCAATACTCTTGTCATTCACTCATTCTTACTGTCCTAATCTAGTGTATAGCTATATACTTTCTCCTAATCTAATATATACTAGGTTGGACTAGTATATTCTAAATTAGGAAAAATATGAAGGTATGCTTTTCAATTCATTTGAGTATATACACTTTTATTTTTGTGAAGGTATGTACTTTATTAGACAAGCATATACCTTAAAAAAAAATTGTTGGTAAAAGGGACAACAGGAAAATTTTTGCTATATCAAAATATAATAACATATGAATCATCTTTAACCTTACCTTTTTCCTTTTCACTGGTTATCCCTCAAACAAGCCATCGACTAGCTTGATGATACAATCATATAATGGTGTTCATCCTAACTATACTGCAATTTTTTGAGATTGGCCCTGTCAAGATATTTGTAGACTTGCTTATACATGCTGATCTTATCCTCTATTTTCCCCTTTGGCTTAAGCTACAGATTAATATCAGCATCCATTATCTTGACTACTCGATCTATTTTCATGTTTTGGTTCACTATTAAAATAAGTTTTAGAACTTGATTTTCAATAGAGTTTTCATTGATTCTGCTATTGTTTGTTAACAGAGAAATCTGAAATGCTCAATTACCACTTCTGTGCATCTATTTTACATTCATTTATGTTACACATTTTTCCATTCTTAAGTCCAGGTGTTACGGTGCTTTTGCTTTGTTTATCAACCACTTTTCAGTTTTCATGTGAATGTTTTTATTTTATTTTTTGATGGAATATACTCATATGCAACACAAGCCTTATTTTCCCCACAGTTTGCACTCTTCTGTTGGTAGATCTGTTTTAACTTGTATCTTTCTTTGACTTTCATTTATGTCACTTTAATTTAGATATATCGTCTGTTCATTTTAGGACTTCAACGTCTATTTTTATATTGCATTTGAATTACATTTATCTCCATCTTCTCTCTCCCTCATTTGACTACTACATATTAATCTCCTTCACCCATTTGTCTGCCAGATCTTTTGCATTTCATACTTGGGAATGGAATTTATTGATACTGTGAATGTTGATTTTGTAGGGGCCACTGGAATCTTCTGATCCTTTGTGACTTTGGAGAAATCTCAAAAAGCGAAACACCATGTATGCTGCTGCTTGATTCGCTCGCAATGGCAGATCCGAAAAGACTTGAGCCCGAGATAAGGAAGTAAGTTCTTTTTTTTTGTGGGATATTATAATGGTTGTCAGGCTAAACAGGCTGATAACTGTTATTATACCTCTTAGGTTTGTCCTAGACATCTATTGTTCAGAGGGACAACAGGATATGAAAAGAGTTATATCAAAAATTCCACTTGTGGTGCCCAAGGTGATTATGAACCATATTTCTTGGGTTTTCTTTTTGTTAGCATGTTCTTCAAATCTCATGCTCCAAAAATTTCAGGTTCCACAGCAGAAAAACGGCGATGAGTGTGGTCTGTGTGTTCTTTATTTTATTCACCGATTTATACAAATGCCTCCAGAGAATCGTAGTATTGTGAAGGGGGACACATACTTTGTAAGATTTTTGCCATTCACATTCTAAATTTTAAGCCTGTCCCCAATCCGTATTTTGGTAGTTATGAACCACAAGGTTGATTTTCTTTCAGATGCAGGAAGAATGGTTCCGTTATAAAGAGTGGGAGAGCTTTCAGGAAGATTTTCTTCTTGTGGGTTTGGAACTCATAAATAGTAACTTAAATGTGTCTTTTTAATCTATTAATTACCTCCATCATGTGAGCTTGGCTTCCACAATATGCATTCTGTATTTTTTGTCTTTCAATGCATGCATCAAGCATAAACGCATTTCATTCTGCTCATGTACTCAAATTTCCTGAAATGCACTAGAGAATATGAAGAAGTTGGACTAGTCATTTTTTGTTTGTTTTTGGTAATCCTACCTCTTGTTCAAATGTAACTCGAAAGATTATCAAATTTTTGTTGTCAGTTTAGTGTTGTGATTTTAGAGTTTTATATCACTCACTTTTTTATGAAGATGGATTGATGTGTTCAATCAGAAGGTTTTTACATGGTTGATTTTTTTTGTCCTGTGGTATTTTCATGAATCATGAGCATTCTTTTTGGATGTTTAGGTTATCTTCACTCTTATTCTCATATATAAACACAAAATTTGAGCTGGTTGTGTTTCCTTTAGAAATTTGTCCTGTGATACCCATGTGAAATATGGCCTCATAGTAAATTATGCCAGCGCTCTGCATAACATTATAATCTTCATACTTACCATTCTACAATTATTTATTGCAGAAGAATGGGACATCTTAGATGACAAGAAACTCCTGTGCTCTTCCTGTTCTCTAAGTTTACACTACGGAAATGTCAAATTGCTGGTGAGATGTTGTACTTGATTTCTATTGTGGCGTGATTTGTTTTGTTGTTCTCCTTTCCATCATATGTGAAATATGTGCATAAGGATGGCAGTTTATTGTGGAAAATACATTTTAGCATCCCTTCCCTTTCAGGGCCTTAACACTGATCCCTAGGCAACTTCAAATTTTTTTGATGAAGCCTGAATTACGTTGAATGATTATCTAGCATGATTTATGCTAGAAATCACAACATAGTTGCCTAGATGCATGGATTACTATTCACAAGGACAGAATTAGTATAAGTGCTCCTATTGTTTATAAACTTATGAATGGTTTTCCATCTGTAGCATGTTTCAGCCAAGCTAGTGTTTTTTTTTTTTTTTTTTTTTTTAAAGACGAGTAAAGAAAATAAGAATACTAATTATCATGTTTCCTTTCTCTTGCTTTCTACCATTGTTACATGCTTAAGGTATCTGTTCAATGATTAATAAGCCTTGACTATGGTCAATGGTAGAATATTTCTTATAGGAATTGCTTATTTGACCTGTTTCTTCATTTTTGTTTAATCCTTACCTCTCTTTTTATTATGATAGAAAATATAAATTGCAGGCTACTCATAGTGAACTGTTTTCAAATATCACTCCAACATGGTTCCTTTAGTATTTTAGATGATCTTCAAGATGGATTATTCTATGAGACCAACACAGCACATGAGAGGCGCATCATGGTGATACACAATTAAGAGTTTCATCTTTCCATAACTCTTCCTCTTGGATTCAGGGATTATTATCGTGAGTTGATGAACTTGGCGGTGATACAAAGGGCTATCTGGTTGGATCGGGCATGGATCAAATCCAGAACCAGTAAGTGCAGCACCCTATGCCTCTCCCACTGATCTGATGCTAGGTCCCATGATAACCTGTTGTATGTCTACCCTTCTATATGTCTCTTTTTTCTTTGCTTCATGTTGTATGTTATTACTGGATTAGCCATTTGAAGAATCTATTTTTAAGAGTGCTTCTAAATATTGAATAGAGCCATCTGAATTGATTGGAATTGGAATGGTGGTAAGCCACAGAATCAGAAGAGAGAACCAAGTATTCTCACATTGATTGTTGACCCCTTTTCAAACATAATGTTTAAATTTTTGACGCTCAGTGTTCATGAATATTTTATGATGTTAGTTGTGTTTATAGAGGAAAAAAATTCTTGATATCTGATTTTGAACCGACCACACCAGATCAATTAAGAATGGAAACCTGTAGTTTCATTGCACTAAGAGTCTTCTTAGAATATATATGTATGTGTGGGTGTATATATTATCTTATAAACTTGAGAAACTTAGATGGTGTAAGTTAAATATTCTGACGGCGCTGATATATAGTCATTCTGTAGTCTTTTTTGCGGCCCTCATTTTCGCAAAACATATCTATTCATTTGATAACTTTTCGGAATGAGATTGTTAAACAGTCACAGTAGTCTTTATTTATATATGTCATTCGTCACTTACACTCATTGTAATAAGGTATGCATCTCATTAATTTTTTTTATATTTTTTATAAATAAATCCATACAATTTTTTGTTGGAGTATACTTCACCTTCATAAAATTATACCTCATTAGATGAGGTATGCTATTTTTTTAAGAGATAAAAAAGGGCACAAACTACAGTATTGGGAAGACCCAAGATGCATAGATCCATACCCAAAACCTAAACCAGGAAGGTTTGAACTTGAAACTTATGGAGAACAAACCCAGTTTTTTTTACCTGAAAAAACAAACATCCAATCCAAAAACAGTGGTCTTCAGCACAACTAATGTGCATATCAAAATTTTTTTTTTTTTTGCCTCAAAACAAACATTCCAAACTGTCATTGCTACACTCATAATGCCATACTGACAACTTCTAAAGAAAACAATTTGCTCCCTACAACATCTACAAAACTGGTTTCCAACACAAAAATCTCTTCTCTGAACTTACCAAAAAACAGAGTGATCCAATATATAAAACTGGAAAAACAGATATGCAAACTATCAGTAGGGGAGTTCTCCTTCAGGAAGATCCCAGTTGTCTCCCTCTTCTTCTTCTTTCTTGTTCTCTTCCTGCTTATCTGAAAGTGATGTTATCAGCATGGGCCGCCTGAGAAAAAAAAATAATAATGAAAGGTTTAGGATCCAAAAAAATTTCATTTGGAAGCAATTACACATGATTAATTCAAATATTAATGCAGCCAATGATATAATAACATGAATCATGGAAAAATAAAAGATTGAAATGGAAGGTAGAAAACTCGCAGAGAAAAATCAACATGAGATTTTTTTTTTCATTTCATATTGCGTTTGGTTGCGCGATCGCAAAATCGATTCTGCAAGAATCTGAGTTTTAAAATTGATTCTGCCAGAAACTCACCTTGCTCAGCTTTTGGCTATTATTTGCATAAAATCTGTGTGCAGGAAGCTGCTATAGTAAAACTGTTGTACGATCGCAGAAGCAGCTTCCTACAATCACAAAAGTTACGTAATCGCGCAACCAAACGCACCCGTTTCAGTCACCACAAAAGGATATTATAAGATAAAAGATACTTTGAAACAAGTTCAACAATTGGGTAATTTCAGTATTTATTAACCCCTAACGCTAAAACAACCTAAACTAGGGGTTCCAATTTTTCTAGGTCCTTTAGTCTCATTTTTTTGCTAAAATACCATTTTACATTATTATTCACGTTAACTCCTACACTATTATCCATTTCTTTTACATAACAATGTCTTCCCCATGTATTGTTTGCACATCACATATTCGCATGTACATTGTTAATTATCTTCTTGGTATTATTAACTAATCTGGACAATGTTGATCACAAGAACCTATAATAAACATAGCCGCTAACATGAGAGTGTTTGAATTGGCTAAAAAAGATATTGAGAGAACTAAAAAAAATAAAAGGGTGGAAAAAATAACTTGGAACTAATTTCCCCTGAAAAAACCAACAAAAAAAAGAATGTTGTTACTTTTTCCGCTTTAATACCCGTCCCATATACCTCATTAGCGTCACATGCGCTCACATTAACAACTCTTGCTGGAAATTTTTCACATTTTTCATTTCCCAATTCCTATCTCATATACTTTTGGTGGAACCATTCACTCATACTAACATAATTTTTTTATATTCTTCATAAATAAATTCATGTAACTCATTTGAATATATATTTCATGTTTTTTTTAAATAAAAGTATATACTTTATACATGAGATAAAATATTTTTAAAAAGAAAAAAATCATATGACCCTGTAAACTACCCGAAATCCATATAACCCCTTTCTAAATTCTATATAGGCATATGAAAACACCTATATAAATTTAAAAATTCTCTTAAATTAAATTTTCATTAACAGATGATGAATATTTTGCTTGATTAATCTTGTTTGAAAACAAAGTATACAAAAAAAAAAAACCCATATAATATGTTAAAAATGTGAAAAATCATCTATAAATGATATTTTACCTATTTGTGTAGGATTTTATAATATATTCAAATGAATAAAGTCATAATTTATAAATGATTTTTAACATTTTTAACACATTGTTGTTCTTACCAAACATAATATTTATTAAATATTTCTCATACAAAAATCAATGGGTCATATGGATTTCGTTCAATTTACATGAGTTATATGAAAATCTTGTGTTTTGTACAGTAAAAATGATTGAAACTTAACATATTTAAGAAGAAAAAAAAACTGAAAGAGAGACCTCCTGCGATTCCTCTTGGAGGCCTCTTTGATCTTGCGCTTCCTCTTCTCCTGCTTGTCCTCGAAAAACCTCCTCCTCTTGCACTCCTGAATCAGTCCCGCCCTCAAAACCTCCCTCCTGAACCTCCTCACCACCTCCTCCCCCCCCTCCTCCTCACCCACTATCATCTGCACATTGTAACCCGCCTTCAAACACAGGCTTTTCGATTGAGAGATGGGGGTGATGGTTTTGGTCAGGCAAAGGAGGGGGAGGTGGGCTTTTGTTGTTCTTATTGATTTGGGGATGGTGGGTGGAGGGGTTGGATGAGGGGGTGAGAATAGGGAGAAGGGTTTGGGGAGGCAAGTGAATGCCATTTTTTTAAGGGGGTTTTCAAATGGGCCTGAGAAAAATGGTCTCTTTGGGTTTTTAATTTTTTTATTTAATTGAGTTTTTGTGCATAAAGTATAAACCCCTCAAAAAAACATTATTACCAAATTCCCCCTTTTAAAACCATATTACTACCAAGGGTTAACATTTGCACCACTGTCCTTTATGGGCTGTTTGGGTAAGAGAATATGGGGAGAATGAGAGGGAATTAGGAAGAATATGTCAAAAAACTTGTTTGTCTATAGGGAATAGATGAGTATAACTATGCTAAAATAGATGTAATAAGTTAGTACTTGTATTTTAAGTCTCCCTAAAATTTTGTTATGTCACAATCTATTCCACTGGCATCTTAACAAAAGAGAAAAAATCCTCAATCACTCAAAGGTAACATATTCAAAGGTGGGTGTGGAGTACAATCTTCAAGCCTCAATCACTCATCAACATGTTCTTTTATGTGTGAATTCATTCGATAAAGGCATTTTTGTCCTAGTGAGATCCATGAGTATCTGCTTTAAGTACATTAAGTATTCTGATACGCAGGATGCGGTTTATATGTGACTGGGGTACCGCACAGAGTATATGCGACATGCGGGAGTATATGCGATTCTATATTTTTATTAATAAAACATATAATTTTTAAATATACCAAGATAAATATTAAAGACATATATAAAAAGAAAATGTTAAAGACTCCAAGATATTCTATTTTTACCAAATTGTTACAGTATAAAGGACACACTTAAGATATTTTAGATCACCAATATATACATCCAAAAACACTCACAAGTTTTGTCCCAAGGTAAATTGTTTATTATAAAGATACACCCAAGTGTCACAATTGTAATAAATAAATAAATAAAAGATCACAATTGTAAATAAAAAAACAAAAACAAAAGAACATGTGTCAATGCATTACAATCTGATATGGTGAGTGTCCCCATCAAAGTTCTAAAGATTTGTGAGAGAGATAGAGAGAACAAAGAGTGATTGAGATAGAGAAAATAGAGAGTGAGTGAGACAGAGAAGTGGAAGAAGAAGAAGAAGGGGAGATCGCTGCGGCCTACGGTGGGTCGAAGGAGGAGAAGAAGATGATCGTTGCGGCCTGCGGTGGTTGAAGGAGGAGCATCGATCGAAGAAGAAAGAGCAGGTGATCGAAGAAGAAGGGAAGGTCGCTGCGGCCTGGGGTGATTGGAGGAGGAGGAGTCGATCGAAGAAGAAGGGGAGGTCGCTGCAGTGGTGGTCGAAGGAGGAGCAGTCAATCGAAGAAGAAGACACCTTCGTTAGGGCCGGTTGGAGAATTAGAAGAAGGGGAGGTCCACTTAGTTTATTTATTTATTATTATTGTGTTTAGTATTAAATGGGTCAGGAGGCCCTGACTTGTTTAAATTTTCAGAATCTGTGCATCTGTTTTTGAGCGTCTATGCGGGCAAAACCCGCATATAGATTGTTTTTAACTTATGCGGTTTGGTAGCTTTACTGAACCGCTTGTGTGGATGCCGCCTCATAGGCCGTTTTTTCGAACACAGAGTACATTAGTGCAATTTGATGGATGAGACTTGATAGCGCTATGATTTTTTCTCAATTTTTATAAGGGCCCCCCTCCTTTAGACATGGGTTCACCACAGCACACGACAAAACACAGTGTGTAAGTGGGGTACAATTTTCAAGCCTCAATCACTCACAAATGTCTTGGCAACATGTTCAATAAAGGCATCTTTGTCCTAGTGAAATCTATGAGGATCTTCTTAAAGTACAGTAGTGCAACTTGATGGATGAGTGTAACACCTGTGAATTTTATCTTATTTATATATTTGATTTAAATATATAAATAAGATATTTAAATTAAAATTAGTGTATTTTGTGTGTTTTTAAGTTTTGGTCCATTTAATGTATCATTATGGGCCCATTTCAATTTACAATTTTAAATACTAATTGTTATGTTGAAATTTTTATATATTTTTTTCTTTTTAAGATATTCAAGATCTTAAATGGTTACAATCCCATTAACATTGGATCTCAAAAGATTAAGTTTTGAGATTTTATTGTTATTGATTTTGAGGGATTCAGTTTTGAATCGTGAATTTATTGTAATATGCGTCAGGGATCTATTTGTAATTCAGATAGGGATCTATTTGTAATTTGGATAGGGATCTCTGTGTAAATATAAATAATATAGGGGTCGTTTTATCATTTTCGTTAGGTTTAGATATTAGATTTATGGGTGATATAGGTTGACGTGAAAGAAAGAAAAAAAAACATTGTGGCCGTGTATATTCGGTGCAGAGAGAGAGAGAGAGAGAGAGAGGGGTATTTAATCTTTTTCTTTTTATTCTTTGATTTTACTGTTATTTATTAGATCAATGTTTAGGTGTTTTGATTTCTAAGATTTTAATAAAAAATAGAGTTTTGATTTATTATTTATTTTAAGGATTAAATATATTGTTATGTTATGAGAATTTTAGTTTTTGATCAAGTTAGAGTTTTAATATGTATATGTTTTTGTTGTTAGATTCTTATGATTTTATAATAAAAAAAATAAAAAAATAATAAGGGTTTTGATTTATTATTATTTTTATTAGATCTATATTAGATATTTAGATTTTTGAGTCTTTATAAACTTAGAGTTTCGATTTATCATTTATTTTAAAGATTGGATCTATGTTTAGATTTCTAAAATATAAGACTAAGGTTATGAGTTATACCTATACTTAATAAGTTTTATTTATTTTCAATTTTTATTGACTAATAATTTATTTTTAAAGAAAAAAAAATGTTTTTTTGTATTATTTATGAATTTTCGTTATTTTATTATTATTTTAAATTTTCTGGATTTTTGTCCTTTTCTGGTTTTGTCTTTTCTGGTTCGTTTTTTAGTGTCTGGTTTTATTGTAAATAAGTTTTTAATCTTTTTCTTAGATTGTGGTATATATGGATGAATTTTTTATTGTTGGGTATTATGTGTGATATTATGTGTCATCCATGCATTTATATTTTAATAAATTTGCATGATTTGGATATTTTCTTCATATTGATCAAATTGCATTTTTGTTGAATGAAGTTGCATGATTTAATTCCTTCATCATGTTATTAAAATAGCATGAATTATACTATTCATGTTTCAATAATTAACATAATACATTGTCTGATGCATATGCTTTCGAAATAATATTTGGATTAAAGATTTTTATTTCGAGACTTTTGGAAAAATTTAGGACTAGTGGAGACAACCTAGTTCTAGGAGATTTTATCAAGATGCATATCATGACATATTTTCTTGATTAAATCCCCCCGTAGTATTTCGCCTTTGGGGAGGAAGGTCTAGGACTCGAAGAGTCCCAAGATCGGTGAGGGGTGTGGTAAAACATTCCTTACAGCGGCGGATTCCTTTGTTTGGAGTCTGCAGCAACCGGGGCATCCTGTGCTGGTGTTCTCGAAGTGATGGCAGCGGCGACCCATCAGCGTCTTCTAGATCCGACGTCTCCTCGAGGGAGCTTTTTGAGCGATTTAGTCGCTTGGGGCTTGGCACACCTGTTTTGGGGAACGGTTCTTCCGATTGAGAACCCTACCCGGTCATATCATTTAAGCTGCATGATTTCTATGACGTGGACAAAGGATTGGGCCACGTGATTGCATTAAAATATATTTTTTATTAAGCTCATGAATTTAAATTGATTTATTAAAGAAAATTCTTGTTTTTAATATTATTATTATTATATATATAAATATATGATTTTATCATTTGACTCTCATGATTTTTCTGATGTGGGCTAAGGATTGGGCCACGTGTATATTAAAATATTTTTTTTAAAAGTTAATGATTTTAAATTTATTTAATAAAGTAAAAGATTTATTAAATGAAATTGATTTTCATAAAACCTTATTTTTATATGTAACTGTCATATGAGGTAATTTGTCAGTGGGCTTATTCACTGAGTTAATTGCTCACCCTATTCGATATGGGCTGATTGTTTCATAACCAGGTATTGCGTATTCTGAGGATTAAGATGAAGTTTGAAATTTTCCCATCTTTCAAAAATTTCTTCGACGTAGCGGTTCGAGGATAAATTATAGTTGCGATCAACTATTTAGGTTTGTTTAGTTTAGATGGCTCCCACAAGGGTGGTTTAGTATGTCTTTTCATTCTAGTATTTTGTTTATGTCAAACTCTGATATTTTGTAAGACCGTTAGTGGTTTGTAACTTTTGGATATTGTTTTTTTTTATGTTTTATCACTTTCAATTTTTATTATATTAGTATTGTTTAAAAAAAAAGACTGTAAATTTTGGTATTGTATTTGAATTAAGTTTAGTAGCGACACATTTACCATCCGACAAGCGGTTAGATAAATGTGGGGTGTTACAATGAGACTTGATAGCACCATATCTTTTCTCAATTTTCATAGGAGCCCCCCCTCTGACACATGGGTCCACCTCAGCATACAACAAAGCACAGTATGCAAATGGAGTACAAATCTTCAAGCCTCAATTACTCATAACTCATAAATGTCTTGACAACATATTCTTTGTATGAATTCATTCAATGCATGCATTTTTGTCCTAGCAAGATGGATCCATGATGATCTACTTTAAGTACAATAGTGCAACTTGAAGGCTTAAGACTTGATAGTACTATTTTTTTCTCAATTTCATATAGTCCCCCTCCTTTACATATGGGTCCACCTTTAGCACACAACACAATGTGCAAATGGAGTACAATATTCAAATCTCAAGTCATTCACCAATTTCTTGATAACATATTCTTTATGTGTGAATTCATTTAATACATACATGTTTACTCTCTTTTTTTTAGTATAAAATAAAATAAAATAGAAAGGTAACATATTTACATTTTGTTAGGTTTGCGAAAAGGCAAGGGAGACTATAGAATGACTGTATGTAACAGAGCCCACTCCAAATATTTAACTTACCACCATCTGACTTGCTCAAGATGAAATTGACACACACACAAAGACTTGCCTTTTGAGTGCAATGAAACTACAGGGTTCCATTCTTATTGCTCTAGTGTGGTTGGTTCAAAATCAGATTTCAAGATTTTTTTTCCTACATAAACACAACGAACATCATAAGATTTTCATGAACACTAAAACTTAAAATATTTTAAAATTATTTTTGAAAAGGGGTTAACAATATGAGAATACTTATTAGTTCTCTCTTTCTGTGGATTACCACCATTCCAATTAATTTAGATGGCTCTATTCCCTGGTTTAGCAGATATTTTAAAAGTCACTCTTAAAAATAGATCCTTCAAATGGCTAATTATAACGTCCTACATTTACCTAACCGTTTATCGGACGGTAAATGGATCGCTACTAAATTTAATCCAATTACAATACCAAAATTTGTAGCTTTTTTTTTTATATGATACCAATATAATATAAATATAATAAAATTGATAATAATAAAATAAATAATACCAATGGTTTTAAATCATCAATGACTTTACAATATATCAGAGTTTTTGCGGAGACAAGATACTAAAAAGAAAATACATAACAAACTATCCCTGTGTGAGCCATCTAAACTAAACAAACATAAATAGTCAGTCGTAACTATAATTTACTTTCGAACCGCTACCTCGGAGCAATTTCTGAAATACGCGAAAAGTCTAAACTTCATCTTAATCTTCAGAATACGCAATACCTGGTTATGAAACAACCAGCCCATATCGAATAGGGTGAGTGATTAACTCAGTGAATAAATCCACTGACAAATTACCTTACGTGACAGTATATATAAAATTAAAGTTTTATGAAAATTATAATTTTATTTAATAAATCTTTTATTTTATTAAATCAATTTAAAATCATGAATTAAAAAAAATATTTTAATGCGCACGTGACCCAATCCTTGATCCACATCAGAGAAATCATGAGAGTAAAAAAAAATATCATTATATATATATATATATATACGGGGGGCGATTAGGTGCGGCGTGCGGCAGGTGCGGCGGCGACGTGGGCCGTTCGATCGCGGGTCCATCGCATCCAACGGTCGATGTGAATCGCACCCGACCGTCCGATGCGATGGACCCATGATCGACGGCCCACGATCGACGCCGCACCTGCCGTTCACCGCAGGTAATCGGCCCCCTATATATATATATATATATATATATATAGAGGAGCGATTAGGTGCGGCGGCCGCACGGTGCGGCGTCGACCACGGGCCGTCGATCACGGGTCCATCGCATCGGACGGTCGGGTGCGATTCACGTCGACCGTTGGATGCGATGGACCCGCGATCGGACGGCTGCCGCACGGTGCGGCCGCCGCACCTCATCGCGGTCGTATATATATATATATATATATATATATATATATATATATATATATATATATATATATATATATATATACGACCGCGATGAGGTGCGGCGGCCGCACCGTGCGGCAGCCGTCTGATCGCGGTCGTATATGATCCAACGGTCGACGTGAATCGCACCCGACCGTCCGATGCGATGGACCCGTGATCGACGGCCCGTGGTCGACGCCGCACGGTGCGGCCGCCGCACCTAATCGGTGCTCTATATATATATATATATATATATACGGGGGCAATTAGGTGCGGCGTGCGGCAGGTGCGGCGGCGACGTGAGCCGTTCGATCGCGGGTCCATCGCATCCAACTGTCGACGTGAATCGCACCCGACTGTCCGATGCGATGGACCCGTGATCGACGGCCCACGATCGACGTCGCACCTGCCGTTCGCCGCACCTAATCGGCCCATATATATATATATATATATATATATATATATATATATATATATATATATATATATATATATATATACTCGTGATACTATACGGTCGTGCGGTCGTCGATCACAGGTCCATCGCATCGGACGGTCGGGTGCGATTCACGTCGACCGTTGGATGCGATGGACCCGCGATCGGACGACGCACGTCGGATCCACACGACCGCACCGACCGCATATTATCGGAAATATATATATATATATATATATATATATATATATATATATATATATATATATATATATATATAGATTTTCGATAATATGCGGTCGGTGCGGTCGTGCGGATTCGACGTGCGTCGTCCGATCGCGGGTCCATCGCATCCAACGGTCGACGTGAATCGCACCCGACCGTCCGATGCGATGGACCCGTGATCGACGGCCCGTGAATCGCGACCGCACGACCGTATAATATCACGACTCTATATATATATATATATATATATATATAAGAATTTTCTTTTAAAAAACAAATTAAATTCATTAGCTTAATAGAATATAATTTTAATGTAATCACGTGGCTCAATCCTTGGTCCACGTCATAGAAATCATGCAGCTTAAATAATATGACCGGGTAGGGTTCTCAATCGGAAGAACCGTTCTCCAAAACAGGTGTGCTAAATCCCAAGCGACTAAATCGCTCAAAAAGCTCCCTCGAGGAGACGTCGGATCTAGAAGACGCTGATGGGTCGCCGCTGCCATCACTACGAGAACACTAGCACAGGATGCCCCGGTTGCTGCAGACTCCAAACAAAGGAATCCGCCGCTGCAAGGAATGCTTTACCACACCCCTCACCGATCTTCGGACTTTTCGAGTTCTAGACCTTCCTCCCCAAAGGCGATATACTACGGGGGATTTATTCCAGAAAATATGTCATGATATGCATCTTGATAAATTCTCCTAGGACTAGGTTGTCTCCACTAGTCCTAAATTTTTCCAAAACTCTCGAAATGAATATCTTTAATCCAAATATTATTTCGAAAGCATAAGCATCAGAAAATATATTATGTTAATTCTTGAAACATGAATATCATAATTTATGCTATTTTAATGACATGATGAAAGAATTAAATCATGCAATTTCATTCAACAAAAATGCAATTTGATCAATATGAAGAAAATATCCAAATCATGCAAATTTATCAAAATATAAATGCATGGATGACACATAATATCACACAAATATAATTAGCACGTGAAATTCAACAAGATAGAGAAAAACCCACATAAAGTAAATCGATAGGCCTACTCACCTCGAATGGACCCTAGGTCCGGAGAATGAAGCCCACAACAAAAATCAATACCTAGATAAATCAAATAAATTATTAATTAAAACCTATAATTTAAGCCTAAGCCCAAGACCTAATTACCTATCCATAATTATTAGGTATAAATTTTATACCCAACAATCAAAACTCATCCATATATACCACAACCTAAGAAAAAGATCAAAAACTTATTTACAATAAAACCAGACACTAAAAGACGAAACCAGAAAAGACAAAACAGGAAAGATAAAAATCCAGAAATTTAAAATAATAATAAAAGAAGGAAAATTCATAAAATAATATAAAAATACATATATATATATATATATATATATATATATATATATATATATATATATATATATATATATATATGGTCGCGATTACGTGCGGTGTGCGGTCGGTGCGGTTTACGACGTGGGCCGTTCGATCGCGGGTCCATCGCATCCAACGGTCGACGTGAATCGCACCCGACCGTCCGATGCGATGGACCCGTGATCGACGGCCCGTGATCGCGCACCGCACCGACCGTAAACCGCACCTAATCGGCTCCCATATATATATATATATATATTTTCAATAAAAATAAACAATTAGTCAATAAAAATTGAAAATAAATAAAACTTATTAAGTATAGGTATAAAACATAACCCTAGTATTATTAAAAACTTATATTTTATAAATCTAAACATAGATCTAATATTTAAAATAAATGATAAATCAAAACCCTAAGTTTATAAATACTCAAAAATTCAAAAAACCTAACATAGATCTAACAATAATAAATAATATATCAAAACCCTAGTTTTTATAAAAACTTAGAAATCCAATAACATGAACATATATCTATCAAAACTCTTATTTTATTAAAAACTCAAAATCTTATAACATAAAAATAAATTTAATCTTTAAAATAAATAATAAATCAAAACTCTATTTTTATTAAAAGCTTAAAAATTCAAACACCTAAACATGAATCTAATTAATAATAAGAAAATCAAAAGATAAAAAGAAAAGATTAAATACCCTTTGTTTTTTTTTTCTCCCCCCCCCTCTCTCTCTCTGCCGAACCAACGAGACCCACCGCACACCGCTATATAGACGACATATATACTTGATACCAAAATCCAACGAAAATGACAAAACGACCCCCAGCTTAATTTATATTTACAAATAAGTCCCTATCCGAATTACATATAGATCTCTATCCGAATTACAAATAGGTCCCTGACGCATATTACAATAAATTCACGATTCCAAACTGAGTCCCTCAAAATCAATAACAATGAAACCTCAAAACTTAATCTTTTGAGATCCAATGGTAATGAGATTGTAATCATTTAAGATCTTGAAAATCTTAAAAAGAAAAATATATAAAAATTTCAACATAACAATTAGTATTTAAAATTGTAAATTGAAATGAGCCCATAATGATACATTAAATGGGCCAAAACTTAAAAACACACAAAATACACTAATTTTAATTTAAATATCTTATTTATATATTTAAATCAAATATATAAATAAGATAAAATTCACAGGTGTTACACTAATCTAGTCATAACGTACAACAACATGAAGCAAAGAAAAAAGACACACATAGTGCAAGAGGTTGTCCAAGGAAGTGATGATGAATTCTCCACTTGTTGGAAAATGAAGTTTTAAAAACAAGCACTGAAGAATAATTAAGCTTAGAATGACTTCTATTCGAACAAGCAGTTCACTTTGAGTAGCCTGCAATTTACGTTTTCTCACAGTAAAATACGTGTGAATCCAGTGACAATCGACTCGATCACGTGCAAAAGAGAAGTAAATATGTGTGATTTGAATTTTTTGATAGGTAAAAATGATTAAATCTAACAAAACATTTTTTAAAGGTCAATCTTGAAATTGAAAAGCCACTAAGGCCCCGTTTGGTTGCGCGGTTGGGATAGATTCCGCTTTTTAAAAAGCTGAAAAACTTAAATCGTGCAGCCAAACAGGACGGATTAATTCAGAATCGGAAGTTGGATTCCTTTTAATTTTGCATCGAAATCTGTATTTTGAAAAGCTCAGAAACATTGCTTTTTGGTCGGAATTGATTTTTTTAATTGAAAAACAACTTTTTCTGTCAAACATCAACTTCTTTCAAATATTATTTTTTTAATTAAAAAAAACATTTCAATAAAAGTCAAAGTCAAAATCATCTTAAAAAGCAGCTTTATTCTAAAAACTACTTTTCAATTTGTGTTTCCAAACGGACCCTAAAATCATTTTTTGATAGAGCTATGCAATAGTAGCTACATTCTTTCATCTCTACACTTCATGCTGTCTTGACATCATGTTTGGTCTCTCATGTGCAGGTTTGTTGTAATTGACCTCTCAGCTGGCCCATGCACATATGGGAAGATAGAAACTAAGGAAGGAAGTGTCAGTTATAGAACATTACATGATTATATTTGGAAAAGGCAATCTTGAGGAGTGCACAAGTGGTTTCATTTATATTGTATAGATTCTCTATGGTGGCAGGTGAACCAGGAGGCTGCACCACCACATGGTATGGATGCTCTATTTGCTGGCATGAAAGAACAGAGGACAAAATGCAGTTGCAAAGCGTCAAAGTGCAAATGTTAGTGCTGGTCAAGGCGCTAGCAGCAACAACAACTCCTAGAGGCAGAGGCAACGGCAACGACGGGCGGGCAGAGATGGATCTGCTTCTGGCTGTCAGTTTAACAACTTTGTTCAGTAGAAGAGGTGATGTAGATGATGCAGGAGCATGGTTTGTGGATTATGGTTTTGTTAGACTAACTGCAGTGGTTTGGTTCATTCAACTTTGTTTTTCTTTATGTTCCAAAAAGTTGTAGATAGACTTGTACATGTGCACAGAATGGTCATGTTTTTGGGAATACTGATTTGAATGCAGTTTTACAATGTTATTAATTTCAGTTTATATGCTTATTGGATATGAGTAACTCTTCTTGATGATGTGTGTTATTATGCGTCAGTGTAAGTATACATCTTCAAAGAAATTCAAAGCACCTGTATGTGTAACTGCAGGATTGAATTGTCCCTGAATATGCATGGTGACTTGCATTCTTTTTTTTTTCCACATAATAAGTAATTTTATTTCATACAGAATATGCATGGTGACTTGCAGTCAATTTTTTCTTTTAAAGAAATCACATAAAAAAATCCTACTGTAGTACTGTCTATAAAAAACTATGGAAAAAAAACATCATCTTTCATTTATGCCCCATTTATTCAGTACATCACCCTCAATGTTTGGCCTTGTTTAATTCAGTACATCAACATCAACCTGTTTAATACATCAACTTGTTTAATAAAATGCATCAACCTAAACCTGTTTAATACATCAACTTGTGTAATATATCCGCATGTTTATTTTTAATCAACCAATATTTTACATCAACATCAACCTGTTTAATACATCAACAGTAACATGTTTAATAGATCAACATCAACCAGTTTAATACATCAACATATTTAGTACATCATCAACTAATATAATACATCAACATCAACCTATTTTAAATAAAACTAATCTTCAGGTGAAACAAAATATGAAGAACCACCCTTTTCTAAATAGAACCATCTGAGGAGCACCACCCTTTTACAAGCATTCCTGAAATAACAAATGAAACATCACCAACAATGGAATAATGGGAGAAGGAAATTAAACTCTAAAGTATAACAAATGTGAAGCATATTTGCCGTCCAATTAGTCTATAGAAGCTTGGGTTTCATTAAAATGTTGAGTTTCATTATGTGATAGCGCGAAATAAACCAAATTTCAATGTATTAGTATAATGACTTAATTAACATTTCTGGTGTATTAGTATAAGATCTTAGTAGCCATGGTTTTCTGCTGATGGAAGGGTAGCTAGTCAGCAAAATGGAACAATAACAGTGGGTGGGCATGATTTCAATCTAAGGAGAGAACAAGAAGCCTAGAGAAAGATAGGCTTAGCTTGGGGGAAGAGGTGTATTTTTGATAGCCCTCATGAGACATAGGAAAGGTTCAGGAGAGGAAAGAATAAGAAAAATGGGCGCAAGAAGGAAACTTTTATATGTGTGATGAGACGTGGGAATGTTTTCAAGACAAATGACTTACATGGAGAACACCTGGACACCCCTTATCTCACTCCTCTCAGTGTGTGCAGATAAATAAAACGCACACACACATAAATATTTACATTTGTGTGTGTGAGAGGAGCGGGAGTGCATTGCCTAAATTTTATTAAAACAATGATAACATTATGGACACTCCTTATTTACAGCCGTATTTCAGTCCTTGGATATTGCAGTATATACTTTAACTAACACGCTATATCGTCTATAAAAAAAAATGAAGTATACACTCAAATGAATTAAGTGCATTGAATTTTGAAATTTTTTTTATAACCCATCTAATTAAGTATACATTTTGTCAGAAAAAGAGGATTGTAAAATAGGATGCAAATAAGGACTGCATGTAACAGCACCGTTGGCCTTAAATAAAAGAACTAAAAAAAAAGGGACAAATGATCCTCCAAATTGAACAAAATCTACAATTGAAGAGGAATCTTCATATATTACCCCCCCCCCCCCCCAACAAAGAAAAAAAAACACACACACACACTTAACAACAAAGCCTCACTACTATCAACCTATAGGAGTGATACTTTTAAAGGTGAAGGCAAAGAAAGATACAGAAAATACACAACTCTCGGTTTGCAAGGCAGGGTTGAAAAGGACAACTTAGAACATTTAAGAAGAACTAAGACATGGGAACAAAATGGATTTTCATTTCGTGAAACTGCTTGATTAAAACCTACTGAAAAACAGCTTTCGTACAAGGATGTCACCCAAAAATAGTAATGAGAGGATATGCATACCAGATGACGAGACAACAATTACGTATTGCCAGCCAAGGGGAGGAGCATGTCGACGTATGGAATGTACATCAGTTAGTGGCACAACCCTGATAGTATACAGGTTCCTGTCTGCATATTATAAGATGTTGACTACATCAAAATAAGAGGTGATATCCAACCATCCATCCATGTTAGATCATTTGTGCACATCCATATCAAACTTCTTAGGTGTAGCCAAACCTTTCTCAAGCAGCCCTACATTTACACTGTGTCCTGTAGAATCAATCCCATCCCAACTTCTTTTGTAAGGAATCCATGTCTGCCAGAGAGACAACTTTCTACAATGAATCTGAAACAAAAGTATCACCACACAAATGCACGCTTGAAAAACTACATGGAGTATGCATTACACATGCAAAACCTGAATAAGTGCTACACAAAGTATTCCACAGTAGATGCTCGTCACAGAATTTATACGTGAAATTAACTAATTTCTGGAAGCAACTACATTGAGAGGTGATCATTTTATATCACTTAAGACACAACTGTCTCTATCAGATCCTATAAACATCACTGATAGGCACGTCAACTCACCACCTTCTGTGGATATGGATTGACATTTAGGCTCTAAACAACATTGATGTGGGTACATGCCACATTATGAGTGTCGCAGTGTCGCACGCATAAACAAAAACAAATGTAACACATCTAACATGAGGAAGCAATCGTACAACTTTCTTCTAATGGTATTATGTTATCTGATATAGCATATAGAGAAATGTATCAATAGTTCATTACTTCCTTTTTAAAAATAGACGACCTTTCATCCAAACCATTTTTTCCTGGGCTTTGTAAAGATTCAATAAGAGATCAAGATCTGTAGGTGCAATTGGTTGAATAGGAAAACAAATAGTGAAATTCATAGGGTTAATCATCCACTAACAAGATGTTAAGCCCAAACACACACAAACTTAAGGTATAAGTTTCAATCAAATAAAGAGAAATAAGAACAACAAATTATGCCATAAGTTAAAGAAGATCAATAAGCATATTCCTTTCATTTCCAATGTTGGCATGCACCATTAAAACATATAAGATGAAGGAGTCCAGACCTGAATATTATTCTCACTGTGTGCCCTCCTCAACCCAAGAGAAGCCCCAAGATCCACACATTGGAAATCAAGAATGCCCGAATCATTCAAAAAAAAAAAAAACCCACACCCACACCCACAAATTCATTCCAACAAAGAAATCCCTCTTAAGAAAAACCACATATTCAGCCATATGAAATTCAACAAAAATCCTACCCAATCACACACATTCAAGCATATAAAATTCAACAAAAATAATTCACATTCAAACAAATTCGACAAAAATATTCACACAAACTCATAGACAGATGAAATTAAAACAGTTATTTGAGGGAGAGAGAGGAATGACTGGAAGATGGTCGTCGATGGGGTTGCAGAGGGGGTCACCGATGGGGTCATAGCAGGGGACGTGGAGGGGTCGCAGCAGGGGACGTCGAGGGATCGCCGGGGTCTGTGCGGTCGTGGACGGCGGTCGCAGTCGCCGAGGGTCGGTGCGCGGCGGTCGTCGACGGGAGAGAGAGCGAGAGAGAGATATCCGTGCGCGCGCGAGAGAGAGAGAGATCCGTGCAAGAGAGAGAGAGCGAGAGAGAGATTTTTTTTAAAACAAACGTGGACCGTGCGATCGCAAGATCAACGATCGCACAGTCCCTAACCAGGGCACACGATGGGGTGCACCGTGCGCATGGTCGCACCCCATCAACCCCTTATATATATATATATAAAAGAGTTCACATTAAAATAAAAAAAATTTGAACCTATAATTTCCCTCCTTTTCTCTCCAAATTCTCAATCCAAACAAAGCAAATAATAATATTAATAATAAAAAGTAATCCCCCACAGAATGCCCCTTCTCAAAACTACACTCCTCCCCCTCTTATCCTCCATACCCACCAAACCCAAACTCCTCCCCCACCAACTACACCCACCACCTGTTTGTCAAAATTCCTCACTCACATCCCCTCATCCTCCCACTCCTGTCCTCCAACCCCGCCAACCCATTTGTCAAAATTCTTCACCCCCCACCCCTTCCCCTCCCACTTCCGCCTACATCCACCTCCCCTTCTGCCGTCGCCGTTGCCACTACTGCGACTTTCCCATCGTCGCCCTCGGTTCCTCCTCCCTAACCCCCCAACCACCACCGCCGCCACCGACGACCAAGAATCACCAATTACGTCCACCTCCTCCTCCGCGAGATCTCCGCAACCCCTCCCGCATCCCACCCACCCCTCCAAACCGTCTTCTTCGGCGGTGGAACCCCTTCCCTGGTCCCCCACGCGCATCGTTTCGTCGATCCTTGACGCGCTTCGTGCGAAATTCGGGCTCTCCGCCTTCCCTGAGGTGTCGATCGAGATGGACCCAGGGACGTTCGGGGCGGAGAAATTGAGGGAATTGATTGGGGTGGGGGTCAACCGTGTGTCGCTCGGCGTGCAGGCCTTCCAGGAGGAGCTGCTGAGGTCGTGCGGGAGGGCGCACGGCGTTCAGGAGGTGGAGGAGGCCATCGGGATCGTGCGGTCGAGCGGGTTGGAGAATTGGAGCATGGACTTGATCTCTTCGCTTCCGCACCAGACATTGGGGATGTGGGAGGAGAGTTTGAGGCGCGCGGTCGATGCGCGGCCCACGCATCTTTCGGTCTACGATTTGCAGGTCGAACAAGGCACAAAATTTGGGCAATGGTGAGTGACTGGAACCAATTGTCAAACTGATTATGCTTTTATGGAATCGGTTTTCTGGTGGTTGGTTTCGAATGGGTGTTTTTTTAAACTTTAGCCTTTGGATTTTATTAGATTGCATTTCGAAAAAAGTTTGAAAAGCACTTTACTTAAAGCCACTTTTGAAATTGGCTTTCTAGATAACATGTTTTATTCGGATTCTTGAAAAGCTAACTTTTTTGTTGTGCATTGGAAATGAGTTTGGATTAACATGATTCTTGCAAAAAGTAAACTCTCCAAAAGTTGGTTGATCCTGTTATTAGCAAAATGTAAAACCAAATGCTAATTTCATGCCTTTACAAGGCATGAAATTTGGGCAGTGGTAACTAATCATAGCTACTTATGCCTTAAACCAATTGTCAAATTGGTTCTGCTTCTGTAAAATCGATTTTCTGATAAACGATTCCAAATGGGTGTTCTCAAACTTAAGCTTTTAGTATTTGATTTGGGTTTTCACGATCGAGTTGGATACTGTTTGGAAAGGAGTATGAGAAACAATACACTTTTAAAGCCGCTTGAAATTAGCTTTCCAATAACATACTTCTGTTTAAATTCTTGCAAAGCTGTTTTTCAGAACTACAAAGCTATTCCATTGTTTTGGAAATGAATTCTGATTAAGTAGGATTCTTGCGAAAAGTAAAACCTTCAAAAGTTGGTAATTCCATTTCAAACACTATCATGTGTTATGTAATTATCTTATTGTTGCAGACAGACCAAAAAAAAAAAAAATCTTAGGAAATAAATAGTTCTTATGAATAAGAAAAATTGGTTGAGAGCGGCTTTTATTGAGAACTGTATTTGAAAATTGGTTCCATCTGAATTCAATTTCCAAAATTCATTCCAGGTACACTCCTGGGGAGTTCCCTCTCCCATCGGAGACCGAATCCGCCTGCTTTTACAGAACAGCCTCTGAGGTGCTCTCGAGCACGGGGTATGACCACTACGAGATCAGCAGCTACTGCAGGGACGGATTCATGTGCAAGACAACCTCGCATACTGGCAGAACAAGTCGTTCTATGCATTCGGGCTCGGCTCTGCCAGTTATGTAGACGGAATACGGTTCTCGAGGCTGAGGTCAATGAGGGAGTACACGCGTTATGTGGAGAAGCTAGATGGGTGCGCGCTGGATTGCCTGGGCAACCGTGCGGGGGATGCAAGAGACCGAGCTATGGATGTGGTGATGCTGTCTCTGAGGACTGCAGGAGGACTGGATGTGAGGAGGCTGGGCAGGGAATTTGGTGAAGGCATTGCATTGGGTGTGTGAGGCGTTTAGGCCATATGTCGAGAGCGGGCACGTTGTTGTTATGGACAATGAGAGGAGGCCGTTGTCGCCTTCCGGTGATGATCAGAGGCTGTCCGGGGAAGGTGAAAATCGGAGGGAGGTGGCTTACATTAGGCTTAGTGATCCAGATGGTTTTCTTCTGTCAAATGAGTTGATCTCCATTGCATTTGGAGTCATATCCCCATGAAACATTTCAGTTCTTTTGGCCTAGTATTTGTGTAAAACTGAAATGATATTCTAATGGGCAGGTGGCGTACATTAGGCTTAGTGGTCCAGATGGTTTTCTTCTGTCAAATGAGTTGATCTCCATTTCATTTGGAGTCATATCCCCATGAAACATTTCAGTTCTTTTGGCCTAGTATTTGTGTAAAACTGAAATGAACTGAAATGATATTCTAATGGGCATTGATGCGCTCAGTCCTTTTTACATATAATATATGAACTCGTCTAATACAATATATTTTTCATTGTGTAAATATATATTTTATTACAAAAAATGTAAACAAATATGCATACAATTCATATGGAGTACGCATTTCATTATTTATAAAATGATGTAATTCATTAGCTAAATATATTTCAAAAAATAAAAAATTAAAACATGTGTAGACTTCAAATAAAACTCCAAAAATGACCAATTTTCTATTTTAATACCATTTGAAAACAAAGAAGTTAAGAAACATCTCTGTTGTTAGAATATGGTTTTTTGCATTAAGATTTATACCAGTTTTCATATATGCAAAAAACAAATATAATTTCAAAAAACTATTAATAAACACAAGTGCATCAATCACTGCTCTCTTTTCCATATTTAAAATGAATTCATATTATACCAATGACCAAGATAAAAGTGATTTATATGATAAGACAATTCATTAAGTTCTCAAAAAGAAAAATGAGTTAATTCATAAGTATTACAATACCTTACATTATGATATACATAACCAAAAAAATAATAATAAAATATATTAAATTTTTTTTTAACTCGCTGCTAAAGGAGCCCAAAATGATAATTCACAGGTATTCAGTAGCTACTTAAACACTAAAAGAGGTCACTGATGATTGAATAATGTAGTAGTCCTTGTATTGTAATATGTACACATTTTTAGACCTGTGAATGGCACAAAACAACAATTGAATATTCTGACCAAATAAAGTTACAGATGCTAAGGATGCCATTTGATGGGCTATTAGCCTGAAGAATGGTCTCAGACCTACTTTGAGAGGAACAAAAGGTCAATAGTTTTGCTACAGAAGTCTCCATCTTCGATTATTCCGTCTTCCGCCATAAAAAATTCAATAGTGTGAAATCTGCACAAGATGGTGATTTTATCATCGTTAATACTCTAATTATTCAAGCTTTGTTTTTTTCTTTTTTCTACAGGTGAATATGATATGAAAATGTATTTATAAATTAGAAACATAATGGAATGTGAGTATGTGACATAGAGGGTTGGGGAGGGGAGGACCAAACCTATGATCAGGCTATCGTTTATGCACGATCAGGATATCACTTATGCATGGATCAGGATATCATTTATGCATGATGTTGCTTCATCTAGTTGTTATTGCTTGTGGGACACCAAAAGAAAAAAAGAAGAGAATCAATATCCAGGTCATGACCATATGTCCAAATTGTTTGATCAACATATTTTAAATAAAAATTGACTTTCTTTGTCACGAGTCAATGAATTATATATTAAGAAAACTTGTTATAGTTAGGTTGGTTTTTCATGAAAACAATTAGATTAGTTAAATTTTATTTTTGTTGCTTTGACTGGAATCCCAACTAAAAACCATTCACATTAAATGGAACAAGTCCATTACGTGTCCATATGACCAATTTATTATGCCTAGGTCTAGCTGACAACTAGACGGACATACAGACCAGGCGCTCGCCTAGCAAATAAATCCGACTATGCGGATGGATGCCTAGACCTGTATGGGTTGGCTAACTGCCTAGACATCTCCCAGACAACCATATTATGAGATTTATGACACATTTCTCTTAGAAGTAAAATTAGTATTTTAAAAAAGATGTTAAAGGTATACCAAGGGCCAACCAAAGATAAAAAAAAATTCTTTGGACACTATAACTAGAGACACACAGATATGATATATATTACGTACCTGCTAGGTGGGCTTCTTTTTGTGTGATGTTTTTGATATGCGTTTCAGGTCCTGGATGCCCTTCATTTGTCTGAAAGAATTTATGTAGTACTTACAGCAGTGGTAACAGAGGGGACAAGATATACCAAAAAAAGATTGTTTAGATAGCCATACCTTTGATTCAAGTAAACAAAAAGATAAAACAATGGTAAAAACATAACGATCAATATGCAAATGGCGATGTAGTATACATTAATCTTCTTCTGCAAGGACAAAAGATAAGCCAGAAAGGTGACATCAATAAAAATAGCCTTTCTTGAACATTTTATGTCACCAACAAATGATGCATCTTTTGCAGTAAATCAATTTGTGGAGTACTGATGAGCTGACCTATCCATTGTGTACTTTTCTAGAGCAATACTATTGAGTACATTTTGAATCAATTTTCAAAACAGATAGATTAAAATAATCAATTCCAGAAATAGCTATCCCAACCAGCTTTTTCATTCAAGCTGTTTTTGTTGACTTTTAACACATTAAAAACCAAAATCCAAAACCAAAAGCCGAAGTTCAAAAACACCCGTTCCAGATTGATTATTTAAAACTGATTTTACAAAAGCTGAATCAGTTTGGCAATTGGTTCCAAATGGAGGCCTAGGCTTCGAAAAGGATACATAAAGTAAAACCCCAGATTATGAACTCAATCCATCCAGGCTGTTCATGAAGTATATGTTCTAAGATATCTGAATCTTGTGCACACCATGGCACTTAAAGAGTTCCCATCTCACTTTGAACTGCAGTGCACATGATCAATGATAATAAGTGTCTGATGCACCATCTAATAATGTCTAACTGGTGTACACAAGAATCAAATTTTCTAAAGGTACACTTACGTCTAACGAGATTTCTTTGATAAGTGTTATTCTTAGTTAAGTCTTCTCCTATCAACAGGACGACGACTCGAACTCAGGATCCCTAAGAGGAGGGTAGCTCTATCAACCTATCAAGAAATGACTTGGTGTTCTGAAAGGATTTTGTGTGTGTGTGTGTGTGTATAAAATTACTTGGGTGTGCACTGATTTTAAAACCAAGGATAGTTGAACTTTGCATCAATGTTAGTATAAAGGAATATTACACACAACAAGATATTTAATGAGAGCACTGCATTTAGAATACACTCAAAGTGGGAAAGATGGACTTACCCTTCCCCCTCTTGAGAAGGGTTTCCTGCCCCCAGTACACGTATGAGAATCACAAAATTGGTGCAAGAAAAGGTCTGCAAAATATTTGCAATAGATAAAAGATGCTAAAGAAAATAATATTTCAGGTACTGATAAATGAAACATAACAATACCATGAAGACGGCTTGATGAAACACCCCCATTGATGGGAAAACAGTTGTCCGCAAGGCTCTGCATTCATGAAAAAAAAATCTGTTACTAAACAAAAACATCGCATAACTTCCATTTCAACTAGAACAATGACATGCCTAACCAATCATTAAGCCCTTGTTTGTTTCATGAATAAACAAGTGGCTAAGGGAAGAAGAGGCTTAATCCTCAAAAAACATCTTTGATAGTTATGCATTGATACATTATAATAACTAACAATCATACCTAGAGGAGACAGATTTTACCCGAACCAAGGAACAAAAACCAAACAGAAAATCATTTAATTCTCCTCTATCCTTGTATAACTATTTTATGCTCGGATAAGCTATCAACAAATCAAACAGGATAAAATAATCCTAGTTTCTAGACTGCCTATCTACTTTTGGACTTCTTAGAAAAAAGGGAGCTATCTCCACAAAAGAGAATGAGAGTAAGTATAGTAAGGTTTAACTGTGATCCAAATTACTGGCATCAGAAGCATCCTTATGAATGGTCATAAAAGGTAGCAAGAAACACAATAACATAATCAATAAACATGAATGGCTAGGCATTCAATTGTGGCTCATCAATATATATATCCCAAATTGCCAAGCATATCTAATCTAAAGAAATTAAGGATGATAAAACAAAACATGAAAGCACTATCAATGGAAGGACAGAAAACAACCTCACAAAGATGGCGATTTTTTGCAGCAGCTGCAGGATTGCATTTCGTCTTGGGAATCTTGGACGGCATAATTTTGTCACAATGCAGTGCGCCACACAAATCTGCCAGGCACCGGCCGTGGCTCTGGAATCAATGATATTTTGATAGCTTCAAAGTTCCATTAAAGATGGAGAGTGATGGAACAGGCGCTTAAATGGACCCTTTGCACCATATAACAATTAAATATAAAACTTATATAACATATCAAAATGCACAAGAATATGCTAACTTAGAAACTATACATCTACATAATCACTTACAGATATTTGCATATTTATACACAGGAAATGTGATGATCTTATGAATCATACACATTAAATTTGGCCAATGCAGATTAGGTTTCCTAGAGTCTGTATAGATGCCTTGTTAGTGTCAGTCAAATATCAATGTCTAACTATCTACACATACAAATGCATGCGAACACATGCATATCATTCCTATGATACTTAGTATATGCACAAACATCAAGAGCAATTGGTTGAAGCAAACTATTTCAGAATACAGGATCCCACATACATCATTAAGTAGATTAGAATGCCGATTATCAAAGTGCTGATCAAGATATTTCTCTGCGTGAAAGCTTTTCTTGCAGAACCCACATTTCCAGTGATTTACATCAGCATGAATTTTGTGCTGCTCCTGCTCTCTGAACATGTCATTGTCTGGATGAAGCCTACATTTGCTTGAGATTTGATATTGCTCTTTCTCGATGAACGGCGTTAGATACTACATCAAATATTGACAACCCTTGTAAGTAACCATAATACATTAAACATTAGGAATCACAAACACTATCCTTCTCCGACACAAGATACGACAAGACAAGCGTAGGACACGTGTTGAACATATCCCATAGATGTTTAAAAGTTAAAAAAAATATTTTCTGAATTTCAAACACGTGTTGGAGTGTAATGGGCATGGATACACGACATTTATGCAACATGGCATGGCAACTGCTTTCTTAAAAACTATTGTAAGGTTTATGCTCACATGAACCAAATGATGTTAAAATCTTCATGGAGTTGATAGTTGACATTCCATTATACTTATGTTACCGTTTTAAAATTTATGGATGTGCTTTTTTTTCAGATAAACATAATATAACATACATATCATTTATTTCTTTATTAATGTGTCTTTGTCGTATCATGTCCTAATTTTTCAAGATTTGTCATGTCATCGTGTTTGTATCCGGTAGTGCCTGTATCCATACTGCTCCATGGATTAATCATGATGAACCAACAAAAAATGAGTGGATACACTTCATTCATCTAGTGTCCTGTGTTAATACCTCTTCAATAATTTCCCAGGCTGCTCGACTCCTTTCTCTTGAACAATGTACTTCGTGAATCTGATATGGTTCTTGCATTAGAGTTCTGAAAACAAGGAAACTAGAATTAAGAATTCTCCATCTGAGTATGAATGGCCAGACATAAAAGTTGAAATGGTTTTGTAACAAAGATTATTAGAAAGTTTTTGACAAATCATTTGGTAACACAGAGACATTTTGAGTTTAAAGAAAGAGTTATGTACATTCATTAAAAAATTTTCCATAAATGAAATTAATTTGGAAGAGAGCCACATTACCGTGCACCCACAGATTCTCTTAACGCCTGGAGCAGAAAATGGAAACAAAGAAAGAGTTAGAGTGTGCCATTATAAGAATATGCAAAACTGTGAGAGATGGTATCAGTAAAATGAAAATTGTAAGACGATGAACATGGTTAAAAACCCTCTGATTTATAATTTAGAAGAAAAAAAAATCAATTTAATCTGATTAATAATTTACACAATGCATGGTTTGAATTAAGTTATGATAGTTGAATACTTCACGATCTCGAACGATTTTTATCAATGCAGTATATAGGACAGTGGAAAAGCAACAATATGCTGACAACTTAGCATAGAAACCACCTTACAGATCATTAAGCAACATGAGCTCTCTGTATTACAACATCTCATGGGAGACACACTATTTGCTTGCCTCTTGGTCGGATTACAAAAGAAGACCACAATCATTAACAGGTAGTCAATATAAGGGAAAACAGACTTATTGGTGCAAAAAATGAACATGGAAAGATTGAGAAATGGCCCTTTCCTTGCAGAAGCACACAGATCATTGAAGATGACAAGAACTAGTACTCACAATATTGTCATACTTAATTTTGAATCCTCATCAAAATGTAATATGCGTATAAACTCCAAAGTATTCTGCAACCGAATCATTTTATGACATCATCAACTAGATTACACAAAAGTTGGTGTTCTTTCCTTACAAAGCGGTTTGATAATCTAGTTCCACCAAAGGATCTCGTTTTGATAGAACATGTTGAAATGATACATCCTTCAGTACTATAACACAACATTTGGTGCAGTGCTATAACGCAGGAACCTTTGCTCCGGTACTCAAGTGCATAACAGAAGCTTTATTATTAGAAGAAATGAAAATGACCAATTTGAATTGCATGACTATATGACAATATTCTCAACTTCTACCAAACAACTTCAGAGAAAGCCTCTCCTTTTTAAGACCAAGAGGCATAAGTATTATATGGGATAATGGAATTATATTTACACACATGTTTCCGCTTTGCACAAAACATCAAGTCAACTTAGAAAGAAAACTACATATTATGAAAGAATCAAGAGTGATAGCATCAAACGATCGTAAACTCCAACTGAATAGTAAATGACAATTCTTGGCATTGTTTTGATATATAGTTAGCATTTGGAGTTGGAAATTGAGCTTTTCACTTAAAGCTGCTTTGAAATTAGATTACCAAGAAACATACTTTTGTTAGATGCCTGATAAACACTTTTTTCACATTATAACTAAAACCTATTTTCGCTTCACAAAAAATTTGTGACCATTTGGGGGAATTTGGAAATCCATTTGGGATAAGTTAAAAAAAGGATGAAAATTATCATTCACCCAAACCACATTTTCTAACTAAGATTTCCTTGAAATTTTTTTATTTAATGTACCATGTGACTTTTTACCAATTTCTTCAACAATATACTTAACAGAAAGCAAGACACCAATGAATCCAGAGTCCTCGAGAAAGACTTTCAAGATAATTTTCTGACAGGGAAATCCCATCTTCTAATTCCATACATCAACACTTTTAAAAGTTGTATCTTGAACTCCTCGTAGTTGATCAAATCACTAAATTCAACATCATGGATGCCACTAAAATCTTTGGCTCTCAACACTTGTGATAAAAATCTTTATATGGGTTTCAATACATCAACACTTTTAAAAGTTACATCTTAAACTCCTAGTACTTGATCAAATCACTAAATTCAACATCATGGGTGCCACTAAAATCTTTGGCTCTCATCACTTATGATAAAAAATCTTTATATGGGTTTCCATACATCAACACTTTTAAAATTTATAACTTAAACTCCTAGTAGTTGATCAAATCACTAAATTCATCATCATTGTGTGCCACTAAAATCTTTGGTTCTCAACACTTATGATCAAAATCTTTATATGGGTTTCATAGATCAACACTTTTAAAAGTTTTACCTTGAACTCATAATAGTTGATCGAATCACTACATTCAACATCATGGGTGCCACTAAAATCTTCTCAGGTTCTCAACACCTTCAATCAAAATCTTTATATGGGTTTCCAATTTAAGCTCCAAACATCAACCCAATGAACCAAAAGGGCATAAATTGATGAAACAATTTCAATAAACCGATCGATCAACAAAAAAAGCAAGGCAATTTTTTTTGAAGGGGGCAAAGACAGAGCACCTGATCTGTTTGAGGAAGTGGTGAAGAAGAAGCTCCGCCTCCCTCCATGGGAGAAAGGAAGATCAAGAGGAAAGCAATCGCCGTCGACAATGGCCTTCCCATCTCTCTCTCTCTCTCTCTCTCTCTCTCTATGGGGAAAATCAAAGATTTTGTCGGAGTCGGTGATTTGAAGAAGTACATATTACAAACCTGTTGTGAGGGATTTTATGATCGGATTCTACACTACAGTAAAAATGGAAAATTAATCAAAAGTCCACTGCAGACGGGGATTTTTTTTTGGGATTTTTGCATCTATATACTCTGTCAATTTATCCCCTTTGAAACTCTATGATCATCGGTACCCCTAAAAAAGGATTACATGTGCACCAATGTCCTTTCGAGGGGTATTTATGCACAATATAAATATTTTAAGGTTTACATGAATATCCCTCAAAAGGCATTCATGCATAATTTAAGTAATTTGAGGAGTATTGTTATAAATAATATTTTACTATGGGTATTTTGACAAGATAAGATCTTTTCAGGGGTATATGTACATACAAACTCTTTTTTTTTTTGTATTGTCCCGTTCGGAACTCTCATCATTTTTTAATTTTCAAATATATACTCATGAAGTATATATTGATATAAAAAGATATAATAATATATTTTTATTTAAAAAGATAAAAATATTTTTTAAATCGGTAGATTAAGTGCAATAGCGCATAATATATTACGCGATCGCAGTGTATAACCCACATGGGGAATGCTTCTAAGTTGTAAAATGTGCTGCAAAATGGACTGAGTGTATTAGCACTCTTCTCTAATTACTTTTTAACAACTAAAAAATAATAAATTTAAATACGTGATGGATTGTATTATCTGATCTTACTTGTTAAGGCGATGATGTTCAATTTTACATTTGTATTTATCTATTAATAAAAAAAATACATGATAGATAACAAGATTAACAAAAAATCCGTTTTATTTTAAATTTAAATACATGATAGATAATAGATTACAAAAAAGTGATTTTACTTTTAAAATTTAAATACATGATAGATAATAATTACTAGAAGAATTAATCAATTTTTATTTTTAAATTTAAATACATGATAATATCCATTACCTTTATATTTACAAGGGAAGGAGTTTCACTTTTATATGGGTTTTTTTTTGCATGTATACCATAAAAAATATGTTATTTATTTTATTTCACCACAAATAACATATTTTTATACTATTATAATTTTCTTAATAAAACATGTGTCACTCTTTTATCTTTTTTAACAAAAAATAAAAATTAACTATAGTTAGTTCTTAACCAAGAAGTAAAAATGATAAAAATAACCATAACATAATATTTGTCATAATGTAAATAATTAGAAATAATAACCAAATGAATCGCTTATTCTTTCTAAATCAACCATAAACCATTTAAACTTACCTTTCTTTCATTTTCTTCCAATACATATCTAGGTTTATTTCAAAATTTGTCATTTTGTAATATATATATGATAAATTATTCTCAAAATAATTTTATTTCATCCTGATAATGTAAATGTTAATAATTACTATATCTTTGCTAATAAATAGTTTGTATATTTAATTTTTTATTTTTGGATTTTAGATGAAATTTATCATTTTCAGGTTAAAATTAATATTTTTTTAATTTTTATAAATATTGTATTTGATAAGTTAAAATATGCAAAATAAAAAGGGTAATTTGGTCATTTCTCTAAGACTTTAACGGTTTAAGAGAAATTTGGATAGAAGTTAACTATGATGGTAAATATGCATAATTTATACATGTTCTAATGATATAAAAATAATAGGTTATTTGGAATGGTATAAAAATAAATTGCATATTTTTGGATGGTATACATGCAAAAAAACCCTTTTTATCTTCCCAATTTAAACTGTACAATTGTTTTATAATATATAAAACATTTTTTTTTCTCATTCGACTTTGGTAGAATATTTCTTTAAGAGCATTGCACACAATTCTTTTTAGAGTTTTAAATGAAGTCTCATATATCTCATTAGTCATCTAGTGAGGTATATATCGCTTTATGTGAGTTAGATACCTTTTAATTTTTTAACATTTGTTAAAAATAAGTCTTTTCAATTTAAAATGGAATGATATACACTTTTAATGAAAACATATATCATTAATATGAAGACTGTTCATCAGATTGCATTTAAGGTTCTCCCTAATATTATCCTTCTTTTAAGTGGTTCCTACTTTGGCATATAACTTGCAGTCTCGTTTATAATCCCATTTGAATGAAAAGTTCATGGGCCAGGCCCAGGCTTCTCTCAATCTTGGAGGTGACTGGGCCTGGCCAGGCCTTATTTTTCTAGGCTCAGCCAGTGGCCCAGTCTGTAGCCACCCCCGTGTCACCGTGTGCAACCCCATTCGCAGTGTACACCATTTCTTAAAAATATGCATTTATCCATTGAAATACATACTGGTTTACGAATTGAAGTACACAGAGAGGTATACTAATGTATTTCTTTAGAAAAAAAAAATGCAACCTTAGCATCACAGTGTATGAGATTGCAAATAAAACTGCAAAATAGAATGAGTTTATCAATGCTCAGAGTCATACATGGGCTAGGCCAGTAATGTTTTAATTCAAAACACAATTTTTTGAATTATTTCATGAACGTTTGTAAATAGCCTCACATGAAATCCCATTTTGTGCTCGTATGCCTTTTTGTTAGATGAAACATGTAATTTTATAGTTTTTAAACAAAAAAAAGTTATAAACAGAATATATACATATATAATAAAAGTTGCGGGAAGCGATCGATCGCGGGTCCATCGCACAACTTATCGCACCCGATTATGGAATATATCCCGCACGACCGCATCCCGCACCGAATATATATATATATATATATTTTTTTTTTTCTCTCTATAAAATACTTATTTCATTTTATGAAATAAACACTTAATTTTATTTTAAAGAATGTTGGGTTTCATGTGGAATGATACTCAATGTTATCATTTTATGGATATTGATACACTTTCATTTTTACAATCTTCATCTTCTCCTGACCCAATCGAGCACATACCTCTCACTTTACATGAGGTCATCATCATCTCATTACCGTCCGATTAAAATCTATTGATTCTGATGATGAGGAGATGATCCTTAAAAAAAATCACCCAAGAGAGAAAGGAGGACGATGGAAAAAGGGATTCATTATTTAGGGGAAGAGATATAATTCATTGTGTGGTTTTTTTAATTTAATTGGATGGTGATGAGATGGAGACTGCACGTAAGTGTGGGGGAGTAGTGCCCGCATTTTATCATTTCACTACTAAATTAGCCTAACAAGTACATATTCGATTAGAGATTTCATATACTCAATTAAGACTACTAGAATGACTATAGAAACAAGCGAGTGTATCAATGCTCTTACGACATTTGCCTGTTCCAAGCCCAGATCAAGTTTTAAATTCTTCTTATATTGGTGAAGGAATTCTAACACCAATGTTGTGATCAAAGAGAACTCTAATAAGAAAATTATGCTGAACAAGAATCAAAAGATACTTGTGAATATAAGAGAGGGTGTTGATCCACTTAGTCATTCCAACAGTCCTAACCGAGTATATGAAGTATCTGATTGAGTATGTACTCGGATAGATAAGTATATACTTCATTAGGGAAAATGCTATAAGATGTGCATTCAATTCATTCGAGTATATTTGATTTACAAGCAATTCAGGTCATCATGGTTGGATCTCCACTGTCCAATTGGATTAGCTCAAATAGGCAACTCACCATCTTTTACATAATTTTTTTGAAAATCTTGAAGTCTCACTAAAGTTTTACAAAGTAACACTATGAGGTTTTTTTTTTAAAAAAAAACATTTCACGCGTTAATGCAGAGAGTTACATGGTATCAAGAACAATATGACATAACTATTGAAACACAATACAAAAAATTTAATAACTATCTTATTTTTGAATGACAAATATTAGAGATAACTGTTTGGATATACATCAATAAGCAGATATGAAAAATGGAGACTAGTACATTTTATGGAATACATGGATGTATATTTGCTAATCAATACTGTTGTAACTATGGTTCTACATGAACCTATGTGCATGTTTGATGACTAAATAACATATAACTAGATTACATGAAACACAAATTTTGATTGTTGGGGTTTTCCTATCATCGATAAAAAAACATAACGAGACCTACCGATAATCAGAATTGGATTCTGAATGCTGAATATCAGAACATGTTTTCAACATGTTATAGTCCTCTTATCTCTTGTACATTTTTCTAGCATTCATATTCAACATTAGAGCACTGGATTATATGTGCTCAATTCTTACTAAATACAACACTTGAAAAGAACATGTGATGATCAAAATTACCTTCTCTCATATCGATCTTCAGGTGAGGAAGAGCTATCAATGTCGAAGTGGAATGAAAACTCCATCTATGGTGTGACACTCCACTATGTCATACAATGGATCATAATTAACAAGCAGTCCATCATACAAGTTGCTTTCAAGTGTTGGAACTAACTCATCGCAGCCAAAGACCTGCACACCATTGACAATATCCACATCCTTGAGACAGACACAACCAGGGAGAGAACACAGAGGCAGGTCCTCTTGTGGAGATGGTAAAGCTGAGCCATCAAGGTTCCATGAGGGAGACACCATAGTCTTAGAAGAATTATGATCCATATGATAATCTTGCATGGATGAAGTGGCATTGGCAATCAGTGCATATCCCAAGTCTTGAGAACTCATGATATCATGCTCAAGGTGAACTGTCACTAAATCAGTCTTGAGTGTTTCTGGAGATTTATCTGTGATACCACTGTTTTTGTAGTCTGTATGCTCACTGATTTGGGGAAAACCTGTTTCACCTCTTTCTGTTGAAGTTAAAGCATCGGGCAATGGTGGAGTTTGTAAGTGATCAAAGCTGAAGTAGTCCTGTTTTGGATACCTCATAAATTGCGTCCCTTCATCACTCCATGACTGGTTAGCCTTTGAAGTAGTGGATGTCACTGATATATAGTCGATATTTGGCATAGCTGTCATGAAAGGAAGTGAGGTTCTCACTTGAGAATTGTTTGCCTTGTGAAGATCAGGAGAGTGTCTAGTCGAAGACCTTCTGCTATTTATCAATGGCGATGAAGATACTTGTTGGAAGTTGTCTCCTTTGCTAGTGTATTCACTTCTATTGGATGTTTCTGTCATCTTCATCAAGCACTCAAAGTCATAGTTTCTATCAGGGTCCTTAATATTGAAATCTGTTTGTGTAGTCCCAAGAGATGATGTTCTTCCTTCCTTTTGCTTCTGTAATCTACTCAAGTAAAGACGGTATTTCTGCACATGGAAGAATTATGTTTTGAATTGGAAAGTCTCTCCATGCAAAGTGAATATTTTCTCTATCTATTACAATATTGTTCTGCATAATATCTAATAAATTATAGATGGTATATCCTACCTGAAGTAGCACAAGTAACAATTAAATTTAACAGTACTGTTTAGACTTTATTACACGTAAAGTCCATTGTAGTTCAGATATAGATACTTTATGTATGCCAAATTAGTATAAAAAAATATGTATAAGAAATTTTAATGCTATGGCAGAGAGGATGACATGGGAATAGAAGGGATCTTCAAAATAAAATATATACACTACGTTTGAAGAGCTGTAAATCATAACCATAATTTGGACATGTCCAACTTTTTTTCCTATGAGGGAGCTTATCTTTCATGCTTTTAGGAATATAAGTAGCATCAGCTCATCTAACTAGTGCCTCTTTTTACACCAAGAGGATTTGAAATGGATTTAACCTGTATAGGATTTCATTGGAGGAGTTAGGCTTTGGGAAGCTAAGTTGTTTCTTTCCATTTTTATGATGTGCAGAGAAAAGTATGGAAATGGTATTTATGGGACAGTCAATAATAGAAGACAGTTCAATGTGAGGAAATGTATATGGCTTGATTTCCAAGTTGTTTACTCAAGATTTATGACAAAGGCTAACACATGTTATGTATTAAATTTTGTGGAACAATTAAGTTCATGTTTATTAGATGTTACTCAGCATTTTCATATCTTAGTGACTGAGAAGTTCATTCAGGACATAGATGTACCTATCAAAATGAAAGAGACAGAGAAATTTTTTAAATGTCAAAGAGAAATGAATGAGGAGCCACTGGTCACTAAGACTGTCAGTAGAGGGCTGGTCCCATCCTCCAGAGGGCTGGATCAAAGCGAATTCGGATGGCTCTCTTGCAGATGACAGATATGGGATTGGTGCTGTGATTTGAAACCATAAGGGGGAGTGCTTACAAGCAATGGCAGCAAGAGTTAGGGCCTCATCAATTAACATCCTTGAACTGAAGGGTGTCTTAGCAGGTCTCCAAATGTGCAGGGGGCAATATCACAAAGTGTGGTCTGAATTGGACTCCACCATTGCTGTAGCATGGGTTCAAGGGAAGGGGATTGTCCCCTGGAGTGCTCTATGTGATATTCGCCAAATCAAAGGCATTGTATCTTCTTAAGGGAATGGAAGCTTTCTCATGTTTTTCGTGAGGCAAACCGTGTAGCTGATGCGCTCGCTGCTTTGCAGACGCAAATGGGTACTTCTTTCTTCTCCCAATAACAACTTAACTCAGAAATTAAGCTCCTCCTTGTAGAAGAAAAGGAAGGTGTAACCCAGACTCGTATTCTAAAAGGACTGTAGCGTGTTTTGTTAGTTGTATACTCTCTTCTCAGTGTTAAATCAGTATATATAACTCTTCAGGGGGCTCTTTCTCCCCATCTATGTAAACCTTTTGTGACTTATTCTGATGTACACTCTCTTTTAGTTGATATGAATGAATTTATTTACCAAGCAAAAAAAAAAGTCAGTAGAGGGAGTAGTTTTTTTTTCCTAGAAAGTTTATTTGGAGAACATTTTCTCCTTTATATAAAGAAATTGTCCATAATTTGATGAAATGCTATTGACTATGTCCTTCATTAATTGTCTATATCTATTGACTGACTTTGTTTGGAATCAATTTTCAAAAAAAAAAATTTCTTTTTTATTTTTATATATATATAAAAGCTACTCTCGATCAACTTTTTCATATAAGTTGTTTTGTTGACTTTAACACATAAAAATCAATATATGAAACCAAAAGCTGAAATTCAAAAGTATACATTTAGAACTGATTATCTAAAAAGTCGATCTTCCAAAAGCTTGATTAATTTGACAATTGGTTCCAAACGAGGCGTCTGAGATTCACATACACAATGTTTCAATGTATTTACCTGTAAGTGGCTCGCAACATTTTCTCGCGTAAGTCCAGGAACATTCATCAAGTCAAGAATTTTTTTAGGTCCAACTTCTGCCAAAAAGTAAAATAAAAAATCAACTACTGTAAATCCAAAAGTGATTTGTCAAAGAAGATATTGGAATGGCGAACTTCAATCTAGTGAACACCTTTAAAGAAAATGATATTACTCACTGTCAAATCCTATCTGATTCACAGCGTTGACGAATCTCTGATGAAGATCTACTGACCAAATCACTCTAGCCTTCTTCAGAGCACCAGAATCACTGATGTCTTGATCCACATGTTCTCTGTTAAACACATCCTTTCGTTTCCTCGAACAATTTAAGTCCCCTCTATTTAATGACATCCTTTCACCACCTTCATCAAATCCATTAATCATATAGATATCATTATTTATATCATGACCTTCTATATCTTTGGTCTCATGTATTCTTTTCCTAAAAACATGCTGCCATATATTACGAAGCTCTTTCATTCGAATTGGCTTAAGAAGATAATCACAAGCTCCGTGTTGAATTCCTTTCATTACCCTGCTTGTCTCTCCATCCACAGACATCACTACAAAAAAATCCAAACATAAACATGTAAATTATGATATAACAATGTTCAATAGATGTTGGTGATAAACGATCGAGATTAAAGGCAGGCGGACTAACTGATGACAGGAAGATCCATTTCAAGTCCTACATGTTCGAGAAGCTTGAAACCATCCATGTCAGGCATATTAACATCACTAATTACAATGTCGAACCTGTGTTTCTTTTCACGAAGCATGTTTAGAGCAACTGTTGCCAGACAGCATGTAGTAACTGCAATCATTAACAGCATTCAAGCTATGAATAACATATCAAGGGAGATGATAGAATTACTAGTTTAATAGCAAAACAAATACCAACTTAATGGTTTAAATATCATATCAAGTAAATCTTTTTCAAATATAATTGAAGCTTCCGAATATGCACAAATCAAATCATTGCTTATATTGAAGACAATGTTGCCTCTGCATGTGTTCTGATATTTGTTTCCTTTGATCTTCATTCTTCGGAGTTATGGATTTGTCAACATCTCATGGTTTGTGTAGCATATTAGTGATTACCCATTTTATTATTTTCCATAAAACTGCCATGTTTAGTTTATATATGTAACAAAGCCCCATATGATATACCTTTTCTAAGTAAATTTTCATTGATTAAGACTGTGTTCATCTTCAATTGACACCAGATCAAGAAAATTTAGCTTGCAAAGATTTCAGAAAGTTATATTATTGTGGATTTGAAATGAAGACTCAGTAAAATGTTTCAGGTGGGATAAGATACTGAATGCAGTTCTATTATGAGTTAAGGTTCTTTTTGTTGGCCATTCCTATTTGGAATATCGAAACAAAAAGAAAGAAAGAACGATTTAGTACATCTGTTTAGATTTCAAGGTAACATGTTCTATTTTCATAAAACAGTAATAACCGCGAGCCATTGTTGCAAATCTGGACTGTGAATTGCAACTAAGAGACTGGTGTATATCATATGTTTTAAGACCTGTGAAAATGATTTTCATGAAATACCATGCCAGGGAAAACAGGATAGCATGTTCTTTGCATTCAAGAAAACACTTGATCATGCTATTTTTTTAAGAAACCTCATAATAATTAATCTTGAATGTATCAACCTCTTTTTTATTTTCTTGAATGCAAAGAACATGCTATTTTGAACCTTCCAACCATTTTTTTTAAAATTTAATGGACTTTGTCAGTAGGATTTGAACTGTCATCAGATGGATTGCTGAACTATACTTATGGTCATATGATATAACACGGGATTATAATTATTATTTCTAATGGTTTAGGCATATATTTTTGGTAATTGGAAATCACAATATGACAAGAACATCTGCATATGGAATTTAACATGGATTGTAGATTCGTCATTGTTCTAGTAAACTGTATTGAAATCTTTTCATTCATTCATTTACATGAGAAAGGCATTCCATCTAAACACCTCTATTCAATCACTTCAAATAATAGCACAAAGTATGAAATGATAGGGTTGATCTGTAATGGTTTTTGTCTAGAAACATGTGTTTGCTCCTCATAGGTCTTGAAAAAAAAAGTGTCGGTAACTTATTCAAACGTTCGGAAAAATATTTGTTGATTGGATCGGCCAAATAAAATGCTCGCCCAATGCTCGCCCAACTTTGTGTTTAGTATCTTCAGGATCAGGAATGATTTACCATATTTTTCATAAACATATATAAAAAAAAAAAACCACCCCTAACTGTTGTTAGTCGCCTTCACACCCAACATAGAAGTTTTGTATCCATTTCTCATGCTAATGATATAATACATTTACAATAGCTGACAGGTCAATTGTCTCCTCACATTATTGTATTCATCCATACCATTCATCAATATACACACTATGATCAAACCCAGGGAGCACCAATTTTCAAAAAATAAAATAAAAAATACACACTATGATCACAACACTAAAAAAAGAAGAAAAAGAAATAATAAGCATATCCATTCTTAAATATATAATCACTTTTTTTATCTTCTCTATACAGAATCACCAAAAAAACACAATTAATATGCAGAAAACCTCATTGTATCAGATTCCCTACCCCTCTCTGCCTTTTCCCCCCTCAAACCAATTCAAAGATGCCTTCTTTTGAAAAAAACCAAACTTAAAAATTCTCTAGCAAATTTTATTTTTTGAAAAAAAACAATACCCAAATAAACAAAATATAAAATCCCTCATTAAACAGAGCTTAACAAGTGTTTCCTCAAAAACCCAATTTCGTGTTTTTTTTTTTTTTTTTTTTTGATATAAAAAATTAGACCCAAATCAAGCACCATAAGCACTTGAAATCCAAGAAACCCAAAAGGACTACCTTCATATGAGCACTTCCTCAGCATCTTTTCAAGGATTTTAAGCCAAGTCGGATCATCATCGACGACGAGGACTCGGAGGCCGGCGGGGAATGCATTCTCCATTGAAGTGGTAAAGATATCTTGAACAAATTTTTATTGGGTTTTCTTGATCTTCAAAGAAAGCAGAGGAACCAAAAGAGGGGGGGGGGGGGGGGGGGGGAAGGGAAAGTGTTAAGAGTATGATATATAGGGAATTTTAAAAATGGCGCCTAATCTTTAACGGTCCAATTTATTTTATAATTTCATATGGCCCAAAATGTTCCCAACAAAAAACAAAGAAACAAACCATATGTTTATGATTTTGCATATATACCCCTCTTAAAACCCCTCTTACTATCAATACCCCTAAATAATTAAATTCTGCACATATACCCTTTTGAGGGATAGTTATGTACAACATAAATATTTTAAATTTTATAATAATACCCCTACAACATATTTTGAGAGATAAAGTTAGAAATAATATTTTATTAGGGGTAGTTTGATAAAATAAAATTATTGTAGGGTATATATGTAATACCCTATGTTTACATGAATAACAAAAAAAAAAAATAATTTCCTAACCAGTGGTGAGTGACTAGGGTGCGTTTGTTTGCGCGATTGCAAAATTGATTCTGCAGATCTGCGATGCAAACTGATTCTGCAGGAAGCTCACTTTCTCAGCTTTTTGTTATCGCAGCTTTTGAGCATATTTACCTGCAATCGCTGGGTTTAAAACTCGATTATAAAACTGTTTGGTTGCGCGATGCAAACACAGTTTCCTGTAATCGCAATGGCAGCGCAATCGCGCAACCAAACACACCCTTAGCTTGGCCAGTGGAAATGGGAATCTTGTTACTTGGGGGGGGGGGGGGGGGGGGGGGGTGGAGAAAAAGAAAGAGGATTGGTGAGTTGTGAAAGAGAGGTCATCCAATGTCATCAGTGATGATGTATGCAACCCCCATGGATTCATCATTCCTTACTTTCGAAGAGTTGCACCACTGTTGAGGATGGGATTTTTAGTCAGTAGTGGTTCCACTTGTTGTGATCTCGATCTTAATGAAGAAGTACCATACATGTTTTTTTTACATATTTGTCATATGAGATTCTTTATTACTGAGACTCTTAAAAAATTAATAGAATTCAATACTGACTAGATCTTCTTTATGTTTTCCACTAAGATAAGTTTTGGGAATGGAAAAATGTCACACTTTAGTCATTCTTATAATAATTTTTCACGAGATCATGTTTTGAATATATAAGACTGTATTTTAAACTGTAAAATGGACTGAATGCAACATTTTTTATTTTAATATGTTCTCAAATTCTTACAATCCCATTTGTAAACTATGCAATGCTATTCATCATATATAGTTATATATTTTTTAGTGAAATTGTAGACTTGTATCCATCATAATAGAAATAAAAAATAGATACTATCCGAACGAGGATAAGAGAAAAAGAGAACATGAAAATGAAAATAGTGTAAAAAGAAAAGCTTCGCACAACTGACTCGGAGAGGTTAACAATCATAACATATAACAATCAGAGAAGTATAATAAATTTCAATTTGATTATTTTTTTTGTTATTAGAAAACATAGAATATTCATTTTATTGTTTGATTCACTTTGGATAAATTGAAAGTGAGATGTGGATAAGAGATGATATGAGAATTTTACAACTAATTATTTAATAATTTAATCATTATATTATTGTTTGTGTTTTGAAATGAATATGAAAATATGTGAGGAGTGCTATTACACTCAGTTTATTATACAGTCTCATATATCTCGTTACTCATCACATTCATTGTACCGAGGTGTATATATCTTTAGAATTTTTTATATACTTTATAAATGAGTTCATACAATTTATTGAGGTATATATTTTCCATTTTTATAGAAATTGCGTACCTCGTTAGATAATGTATATTATTTTTAAAAAAATTTAAAAGGTGTGAATGCAATTGGGCTAAAAATGGGGCAGATTATAAGATTTTCCATGTGAGAAATATGCACGCATGTTTTGGGATATGTAATTCATAGGTAAATTATTTTTAAAAAAATTATGATAAAAAAGTATTTAATACATTATTGAAGATTATCATCAAATAAATAATGTGTTTTTAATTTTAAGTACATGTAAACATGCCTATTTATGGATCGATCTCTCCCTTCTCCATATCTCTTTTTAAGCCCCCAAATCCTACTACCTATTTGGTTTTTAGTCATTCCACCAAACGTCTGTCCTTAGACCATTAGTTTGTGAAATTTGTGATTTTATTTTTAAGTCCATATAAACTATGTTATTTAGTGATCAGTCCCTCCCTTCTTCATATTTCATTTTAAGTCCCTAACTTCAAATATTTTTTTCTTATTAGCCCATAAACAAAATGTTTGTATAATTTTATAAGTATTTTGATATTTGAAACTTATATATAAAATGTTTGATGAAATATCTACATCAAAATTACATTTATATTGTTTGGTGTTCGGTGACAATTTCAGTGCTATTCAACGCTACATATGCTCATTATAACCGAGATTGCATTCTCTTATAGTCTTAGTTGTCTAATTAAAATTGATTACATAAGCAAATTTTGAGGAATTTTCATTTATTGAATTTTGATTTAAATGATTTTTTCTTCATCGAGAATTGTGTAATATTAAATGAGATATTTTTTAGTGTGTTTAGAATTTTAAATTTAGATGCCATTAAAACATTTGTATGCAATCAATGAAAAAATTTATTTTGCATGGTTCTAAACTTTTATTTATATAGAGATAAATGAGTTTAGAGGAATCTAATATATTTATATTATATATTTAAGCTACTATTATGTTATTATTTATTTATTTATTCTTATATTTAAAATCTCATTTATGAAGAATTCGAGATTTTCTGTCATTGTTTTAAAATCTTGGTCACGCCATTACACACTATAATTAATTTGAAGTATCAAATAATGGAAATTGAAGATATGTTTAACTAGAAAATTAATATCAAAATATTTATCCATTTAGATATTACATTAAACATTTTGTATACAAATTTTAAATACCAAAATATTCACAAAATTATATAGACATTTTGTTCAGGGAATAATAATAAAAAAACATTGAAAGTTGGGGACTTCAAATGAAATATAAAGGGAGGGACTGATCACTAAATAACATAGTTTGTAGGGACTTTAAAATAAAAATTATATTTTACAAATTAACAGTGTATGGACGGACATTTGACGGGGGATTAAAAATGAAATAAGTGGCTGAATTTGGAGACTTAAAAAGAAACATGAAGAAGCGAGAGATCGATCTTTAAATTGACACGTTTACAGAGACTTAAAACTAAAAATCTTATAAATAATTCCATCTTGCCCTTGAAATTATAACCAGATCTTATAGTAATCAAACACAGCTATATGATTTTAAACCAACAAAAGGAAATTGTTACATGTAGCTTTGTTTTTAATACAACTTTTAGCCATGCCAGGTTATACGCATTTATATAAAATTTCATTCTTTACTGTATGACCTCCACACAAATACATATGATCTAAAGACTAAAATTGTGGCTATTTTTAAGGTTGGGTGCATCAAAGCCCCTGTTATTAGTGTTCATGTGGAGAGGAAAAGGGCATAACTTTGGTATAAAAAGTTATTCAAAGTCTGAACTTCATCCATGTTTGGGGAATTTTGATTGGTGATAGAAATCTTTTTACATGAGGAAGGCCTTCCACACCAATACTTGGTGGTCTTATTCACATAAATTAAATCAATTAGTGTACTTGGTAAACAAAGCACTAATTGTTTTATATTCCAATAATTTACTACCAAAGTTAATGGTATACAATGTGCATCTATAGTAGACATCATTTAGAGCTATAAAGAGCTATAAAGCATCCAAAAAGGCTCCATAGCCAATGAAACTAGGCAGTAAGTGTTACATGTTTTTATGTAAGTCTCTAGGTCATCTTAGCTTTTATTGAAAGAAGAGATACCAACTCAAAAATGCATTTGAATTGCATGGGAGACCCTCCATGTTTTCAGCAAAACATCAATGACTAAACAGTATTTTTGGCTTGGACTTATTCTTGAGGGATGGAGAAATTCATTACCACATAATCATTCATTTGACCAAGATCAATTATTAGTGTGTCTAATTTAAGATGAGTTAGTTGATAATCCTAATTAGACCCACATGGGGATGAACTCATTTGATTAATACAAACCAAAAAGAACAACCCTAATCTTAGACCGACCACTTCCACTACTTGCCGACCAAACACTTACTGATGAGACATAAATCAATAACACATTTTAGTGACAATTGATTTTGATGTGCTTTGTTTATATCCAATGCTCTAAAGAACAAATGATGGTGGATTAATTTTAGGTTAGAATATGCTCGTTGCCTTTAAATACTTTCTAATGTGACAATGAGGTACAAAAGATGTACATGGATTTTTTTTTTGGAGGGTGGGATGCAAAAGTGGAAAATGCCCATTACCACCTCTTTAAATTAAAATATGTGCTTAAAAGGATGGTTGGGGACAAAAAGGCTATGAAAGAAAGAATTCTTTTGAGTTATCTTAACATGCAAAAGTTGCTTTGGTTTTTCAATACATATAAAATAAAATAAAAATACACCTGAAAAATGCATTCCCCATCTTTACTCTTTATTGGGTGCTTCGGGTGCTTCACATGGGAAATGCATCCCCTTTTTAAGTGGATTGAAAATGATTGAGCATTATTTTAAGCTTATCACTGTATATCACAAAGCACAAACTAATGGCCCTTGGAGAACTTGCTTGTCTGATGTCCCAATTTATTGTAGGTTTTTATCTATGTCTACATCTATCTGCAATATACATAGATATAAGTGCATAAACTTCTTGATTAGGAAACTTAAACAAAATCATCTAAACCAACTTGGCAAGTAGGTGGCTGGATGATATTTTTTTTTTAGGTTAGGAAAGGGATTTTTTTTATTATTAAATAATGATTTGATTACAAAAGAAAATTGCAATCACTACAACTCAATCAATTGACTTGTTTAAGTTTTTTTCCTTTGTTTGGCCATAATGAGGGAGAAGCTGGCAATTTCACCTATTGTGATTAGAAGAATTATATTGACAATTAAGAATTAGATTAGGGCCGGTCCTCACTCTTAAGTGTGAATATATACAAGAAGCGTCATTTTATAAGTTCATCTAAGACCCATTTATCCCAATATGATCTTTGTCACAAATAAGGATTTCATTAGAATTAAACAGAATTAATAGATTAAATGGATCAGACATCCACAATGGAAAAACCTGCCCCGTCCATTTTAAAAAATAGAATGGGGTGGTTTAAAAACCAATCCACCCACATGTCTACTATAGATGTGATCGATGTAGACACCGATCTGAAGGTTGGAAAGGAATTCAAGTCAATCGATGAAGCCTTCGAATCCTATAAAGAATATGCTTTCCGTTGTGGGTTCGACATCTTTAAAACGGGAAGAAAATACACTGTTGAAGGAGATTTAAGTAAAGTGATATTTGCGTGTTCCAAGGAAGGTAAGCAGAGGAAGAAGGCAACCGAGAGCGACCTGGTGAAATCTGTGCATCGTCATAAACCAGTTTGTAAGATAAACTGCAATGCAAGAATGCAAATTAAGATGTATGAAGATGGTATGTGGGTGATGGACCTACTCGTCCTTGAACATAATCACGAGGTCGACCCAAAGCTCTCACGATTTCACAAATGTCATCGGACAATATTGACCGCATGTGACATGAAACAACTGACAATAAATGATGCTGCTGGGGTTCCACCATGCAAGACATTTGATGTCTTAGCTATTGAAGGAGGGGATATAATCAACTTCCATTCACATAAAGAGATTGTCGGAATTTCCTTAGTAAAGTAAGACGTATCGAGCTTGGGGAAGGCGATGCGTAAGCATTCCTTCAATATTTTAGCAGGCAACAAGAAATAAATTCCAGCTTTTTTCATAGGATTGATTTGGATAGCGATGGTCGTTTGAAGAGTGTTTTGTGGGCAGATGCACATTACAAGGCTGCATACCAATATTTTGGTGATGTAATCTCATTCGACACGACGTATTTGACAAACAAATATTAAATGCCGTTTGCCCCATTTGTTGGTGTAAACTACCATGGCTTTTCATGGCTTGGTTGGCGTGTATGGGGAACTTCCCCCCTCAAGCGATAATCATTGACCAATGCAGATCCATCGAGAGAGCCGTTGAAAAAGTGTTTCCTTATGCAAGACATCGTCTTTGTCTTTGACATATCCTAAAGAAAGTTCCTGAAAAATTGGACATGGTACATATACTCATCAATTGATCGACTTATAATACTTCTACAACATTTATAAATCATTCATCATGCAGTATACACATGTTTCACATTGTATATAACCATCATAAGGCGTACACTGCTTTAATACAGCATATACCACTATAAAAGCGCACATACGTTTCTAAAGTCGCACATACATGTTTAACTTAGTATATACTCATTTTGCATAGTATATACCTTGTCCTCACAGTATAAACTATAAAAATTCTATTTGTGAATCTAGGTAAAGAATTACAAATCTTTCAAAGATCAACTTATGAATGTAGTTTATGATTGCCTCACCGTGAATGAATTTGAAGAGAGATGGGATAAAGTGCTGGATGTTATGGTCTTCAAAAAAATACATGGTTGTCTTCTTTGTATGAGGATTAGAAACGATGAGTACCAATTTATGTTAGAGATACCTTTTGGGCAGGGATGTCCACCACCCAACGTAACGAGAGCATGAATGAATACTTTGATGACTATGTCACTTCAAAAATAAGTTTAATCAATTTGTTCAACAATATGAGGATGCCTTAAAAAATAAGCAAGAGAAGGAGGCCTTGGAGGACTTGCGTGCTTCCATAGTTCCCCCCAACTTGTGTCATCAATGGAAATGAAAGAACAGGTGGCGAAAATATACACAATTAATATATTTTGAAAGTTCCAAGAAGAACTGAAATAATTGATCCAATTGAATGCTTGGTGTATATCAACAGGGGATGACAACATCGTCAAATATGAGGTGATTGAGATGGTGAACAGGCATTTGAAGTTTGAGGTTGTTTTCTATCGAGGCACCGAAGAGATACAATACATTTATCGTTCATATGAATTTAGAGGGATACTTTTTTGACATTGTCTACACGTTCTTCGAAATGAATTCGTGACAACTATACCTGAGAGGTATATTCTCCCTCGGAGGAGGAAGTATTTCAAGTGTATTCATTTTTCATTCGCTTGTGGCACACTCGATCATCCCAACAGACAAATTGACTTGTTTGATTCACTGTACAATTTGGGGATACGTACTGTGCAAGCGGTCGTGGAAATGGTAAATTCATCTAAAGATGATTCGGAGTATGCTGCATCAATGTTTAGCGAACTGAAGGCAAAGATGGCTACCCATGTGTCTGGAAAATATTTTCAACCTTCGTCAATTGGTAGCACACCCATGGATATCAATAAAATCAAATCCCCCTGAAGTTGTACAATTCAAGGGTCGTCCTCGCAAGACGAGGTTGAAATCCAAGACTGAAGTTGCATGCAACAATAAGAAGAAAATAACTGTAAGTATATTATCTATTCAGACACTTCATGTAGCACATATTTTCTTAGGTTATCATATACTGTGTTGCTGATTATTTTCCCTAGCGTTATGCAGCAAACAAAGAAGAATGTCAAACATGTATCATCAATGCAAGATTCTACACCAACGTAGGTTCACGTATAGTCAACTCAGGAGAGCATCAATCAATGTGCACCATCAACGTGGTCCACCGTCGATGCATATCTGATGGTGAGTTTAATCGTTGGCTCGAATACCAAGCTCCTCAAACCATTGTAGTAAAACGTAAAATATGTGTACTTTCTTAAATTGATAAATCACTTCAGAATATAAAATGATTGTTGTTTGATCAAAATAAGTGAGTTATCTCATGGATACAGACTGTATCATCAAATAATACAATAATATGTGAAAAAGTTAGTGTGTACGCTAGTAATCATAGTGTGTACTCTATAAAAACTGCATATACTATCCTAACATAGCGTATACTCATTTAACACAACGTATACTTCATTAAAATCACATATACAGATTTAATATAGCATACACTAATCTAACATAGCGTGTACTTTTGTCAAATGGTGCAACTATATAGGCTATACAAGATGTTCAGATAGTAATCTAACACGGTCTTTGGAGAACATAGTTGGCTATCACACTGGCTTATATTTTCAATATAAGAATGATAGACCTAACATAGCTTATCCTAATTGAACACAACTATATATATTAACATCACCATGTAAGAATAACAAAAAACTCAAAAATCACATTCATATTAGAAAACCATCAAAAACAAATACTGTTTAGATACTACATATTCTATGAAAGTTGTATCAAAATTGTTTATACACATCACCAACCCAGCACATATGTTTATACAATAAACATAATCATATCAAATAGGTTTTCCAAATAAAAAAGAAGCGGTGATTTTAGCTCTTAGGAAGTCCACTTTGCTCACTGAAAAGTAGAATTCGCGCCGTTGGAACACACAGTCCATCCAATGTGAGATAAAGACGCCATAATCTTGTCCACCTTTTTGGGTTGGACACCAACGATTCTCGATCACCTTGAATGCTGATGTATCATTCAGGAAACTCTTCACCAAGCCCACCTGTAAAATTAAAAAACATGGAATTTAGACAACAATATGTATTAATATTCAGGAATTTGAAAGTTAAGTGCAACACATACCACTTGTTTGGTGTACGTGTAGTGTTTGGGATTGCGGGTGAGTTGAATACATCATATGTATGTCTCACCCTGTCCAGGATAGCAGTAGCCAATGATAGTCGTGTCATAGAGGAAACACAATCTTCCCCACCCCTCCAAGTTCATCTGGCTTGAAGCACTGCTCCTCTAGAAATTTTAGGGCCTCGTCCGCCCCAAGTCAAATCATATGCTATGCTTAAACATATCTACGTTAGAAAATCATATAGTACATAACACCAGCAGGACAAACCAACTCTAAGAAAAAAAAGGATATACGCAAGTTGAAAGTGGACTTCACAAACTTCATCTTGTCCACAGGGTTATGTATACGCTCTCTATGGACGAACATCAACCCTAGGCCATCGATGACCTCTTCACCGAGCCAATAATTCCCAATCATTGGAAGTAGGTCCTACCGTCTGACGTCAACATCTTCCGATTTCCAGACCACAGCACTATAAGGAATGAAGTTTGTGAAATAGAAATAAGAAAGTATATGCTACATTAGACGAGTATACCTACGTTAGAAGAGCATACGCTATGTTATCATCGTATATACTATAATGACAAGGTATACGCTATGTTATCATTGTATATGCTATTTCAGGATACTGTCAAATAATGGTAAGACTATAATTGGAGAATAGCATTAAGCAGTAGAGCATATCAGACTGACTTGTTCATTTCAAGCTGCAAGAATTCTAAAATGATCTGGCGTTCTACATTGAAATCGTCGATTTTCCTAAAAAATTCTACAAAAGTAAAAGGAGGAGGTTTATTCCGAGTTAAATGAAAAGAGGTATCACAGCACCGAAGGTATCGATATGTTACATACATCGATTAGTTCCGGTATTACTTCCTTGTATACGGGATTCTGTTTTGCTGCTTCCTTCTTTCTCAACTCTATAGCCTTCTTCAGCTCGGTGTTGTCCTCGTCTGGCTTTTGGATCTTTGGCTTCTTCGATTTTTTTAATTAAACTTTTGGGATTGCAGAAGGGTTACCTCTAGTCCTTCATCCATGTACAATAACCTCCTTTACGGACTTTACGGCCTCTCCCTTGATAGTATTGCCTCTGACAATCCTTGTTTTTCTGGGGATCGTTTTCTTGTTCGGCCCCAATATCAGACGAACTGTAAAATATCTAATTTATAAGGAGCATATACGTTTCTAATAAGGCATGTTAGAACAGTATATACTAAGCTAGAAGAGTATACTGTATTAGATACGCATGCGCTACGTTAGAAGAGTATACGCTATGTTAGGATAATATACGCTATATTAGAATAGTATACACTATGTTAGAACAATATACTCTATGATAGCTCACCTTTCTTTGTTGGTGCCATCGCTACTTCTTCTACACATGCAGCTTCTGCTTCTGCTATTTTTGATGGTGTTGCTGCTACTACCTTTGTTTTTTGTGTTGTTGCTACACATGCTGGTGGTGGTGGTGCTGCTGGTGTTGCTTCTACTGCCTTTGTGAGTGTTGTTGGTGGTGCTGATGCTTCTGTTGTTTCTGCTATTGCTGGTGGTGCTGCTTCTGCTGCTGGTGCTATTGGTACTGGTGGTGGTGCTGTTGATGGAGACGTCACAGAAGCTCCGGTTGACGTCACTGGATTCGAGGGTTGATCAACTTGCACATCTCCTCGAATGTCCTGCATGAAATATTCACTGGTATTCTGTTCTGACTGTAATAAGTAAATGCTATTTCAGTTAAGCATGCAGCACTCGTAACATAAGTTTATACTACATCTACTGATCGAATCAGTAACACATACATTATGCATTGTTTTCTTTTTGGGATTCTGGGCTACCTCAACAGGGTGCTCTGGCTCCTTCCTTTTGTGGCCCTTCTTTGGGGAATGTCGAGGCTTCTTGGACTGAGGCACGTTATTTTTGCGGGTCACACGCTGTTAGTCTTGGACCTTATGCGGAGAGTTTGTACGCCATTTAGCCATCAATAAGTTGATGGTGGTAGCGATCTCCTCTAACTTTCTTCTCATCCCCTCCATCTCATCTGTTGTCGGGGGAAGGGGCACCGATTGTAGTACTCCCCTAGTGGCCGCCGAGATAACTTCATCCTAGATATGGGAGCTCGTTGGCTTCAAACACCATTTTTCAGCTATGTTTGAGTCCTTCAGATTGTTGATGAGTGCGGAGTACGTGTGAGTCCTGGCGTACCCTGTCCACCGGTGGATCCTGGGCCACCCCAACTGAGGTTGGCAATGCGCACATGCTCGTAGAACCATGCCTGAACATGTTAGGACAACATACGCTATGTTAGAACAGCATACACTATGTTAGAATAGTATATGGTATGTTAGAACCGTATATACGAGGTTAGATAAGTATAAGCTTTACATACACCAAAAATTTAAAATAGATACACTTACGTTGAGGACTACGGCACATGCACAGAAATAGCCCTTCCCATCCTAGCCTTCAGGCGCCGGAACACCTTTGCGCATTCTTGATGGCAGAAACCACGTCCACGTAGACTGCTTTGGCCCACACATAGTCGCCAAGGTGATCAAGATCGTCAACTACGTCAGCGTACTCTAGCTGACATGAGTAGTTCACCCTGACGAACAAGATACTAGAGAAAACATGGAGAATAAACAGTTTGGTGAAGTCCCTCATGGACTTCTCTATGATGCGGATGAGTTCCCTCATGTGTTGTTCAATCAATGGTTGTACTAGGTACTTTTGTCTATAAGAAGTGAAATACTCCGATAAAAGGGAGAGGTGGGGGACTTTTTACCGGAGGTCGCCGACGCCCCTCGGCTAGACAAGCCGAGGTTTGTGGAGACATGCTCCAGTAAAAAATGAAGTTCCTTGCCTTGGACCATGAAAACGTCGTGGTCCAAGTCATAGAAACTTAAAACTATCTCAAGGAGACAGTTCTCCTGCACAACGGCAGGATTTCAATGAAATGTCCGAACGGGTTGCTCGAATGAATTCTAGATGGAGTGGAGAATTCTGTAGCTTCAGGGTTTGCAGGAGCTCAACCAACAGGAGGTGGTACATCGCGACTGGATGGGCTTGTCTAAAGCTTTAATCGATTTTAATTTGCCCTGGCAAACAAAATAAGCAACAAATTTATAGAAAAAAACCATACACCCATATTAAAAAACATAGTATACTACATTAGCAACATGTTCTTACCTCCCAATCCATTGCCATCTTCTCCTTTCCAGCCATTATAGTGATTTTTTGTGGGTGATGTGGAATCAAAAGTTGCAGTGTAAATTCAGAGGTATTAAGAGAGAGAGACGATTCAGAAGAGTAATCGAACGAGGTAAGAAGCAGTATGCGCTAAAATAACGTTTAATAATTATTAAAAACTAAATGACAAAATGCCCTTTCACATACTAGTGGGGTACAAGTATTACAAAAGTGACGCCTTTTCAAGTCTCAGTTTTCAAATCCAACACCTCTTCTGTGAATGCTTAGTGGCGCGGCTCCTTTGGGCAAAATAGGGGTTGCTTCGGGAATGAAGAGTGACTTTCAAAATATAGAAGAGCTCTAGGCAACAGGTAAAGAACTGAAGACCATGACCGCCTCACCGCGACGATCTCACAGTCCATCATTCCGGCGGGAGCATGGACGATATGGAAAACACGGAATGCAGTTGTCTTCAGAGGGGAGCAAGCGTACCAAGAAAGTATGTGAAATACATTCCAAGGATGCATGAGGGATTGGGGACGTTACATTGCAAAAGCGGAGACTATCCGTTTCCATGGTGCATCGCGGGGTGAGCGGGGGCGCGCGACTTGTCCAACCTCGGTTAGAAATCTCTTCTAATTAGGGATTGGAGACAGTGGATTTTCATATGGTATTCCTAGTTTTTTTCTACGTTTTATTTTTCGCTTTTACTCTCTGTTCTCCCTCATTCAGAGTTTATAATTCGAATTTATTTATGAAATTGGATAGCAAGCATCTACCTTTTTTAAAAAAAGTGTAAAAGGGCATAGGAAAATGAATTCAAAGGCATTTTGATTAGCTAGCTAGTGTAGTGAGGGTGAGATCTAAAAAAAAATATTTTTATATAATGATTCTTGTGTTTGAATTTGTTATTTTAAAATTTTTAAAAACAAGCCTATGAAAGTCTTTGAGAGTAAATGAAAGTTAATATATGAAAGTTTACAAAAGTCTGTGAAACTCTATAAAAGTCTGCAAAAGTATGCGACAATCTATTTATGAAAGTTTGTAAAAATCTGAAAGTCTACAAAATTTATGAAAGTCTGTAAAGTCTGTAAAAATATATCACTTAAATAATATCCATAGAAATCCGTCAAAGTTTGGATTGACTACCCCCTCCCCCTCCCCCCCATTAGGTACGTAGCCCCCTTTTGAATATAACTTTTTTTATTTAGTTTTTGTTCTTAGATATATGTTTTTTATAATTATATTCACATATTCTTGCTAATTCGACGTGTAGATGTTTCTTCAAGTCAAATAAAAGCAGAAGAGTTCTTTTTAGAATTTCTAAAGGTTGAAGATACATGAGGACTATGACTTTTTAATGAACTTTTAAATGCATTGAGAAATCTTGAACTTGATATGTGTGATGTAAGATGATAAGGATATGACAAGGATTTAATATGAAAAGAAAATATAAGGGTGTATAAAAAAATTACTTGAAATAAATCCTAGAGCATGCTATATTCCATGTGGTTGTAACAATCTTAACCTTACACTTTGTGATATGGCCAACTCCTGTTCTAAAGCTGTATCTTTTTTTAGAGTGGTACAATGTATATATTCAAACTACATGATTTCTGATACCTATGGAAGAGATTTGTTTTTAGAATTAAAATCTTGAAAGAACTTATACCAAAAGAAGCAAAAATGCAATTGAAGTGTTGAATTATTTAAAAAGAATGGACTGTCGTTTTCCAAATGCATGGACTGCTTATAGAATATTATTGACAATATCAGTTACAATTTCATCCACAGAGAGAAGTTTTTCAAAATTAAAGTTGATAAAATCTTATCTCGGGTCTACTATGTCACAAGAAAGATCGATTGGACTAGCTTTGCTATCTATTGAAGAAGACATGGTGAAAAAACTTAATTATTTAAGTCTAATCAATACTTTTACAGCTCAAAATGCAGAAGAATAATGTATAAGTGATGCTTTGTTGCACTTCATCATTTCTTTTTGATATTAGCTTTGAGTTATGTTTGTTCTTGGTGTAATTTTATTAATATAATTGTTACAAGATGACTTTCTAAATAACCATATGTTAGTTTAGTTGTGAAATGAAGCTGATGAAAACATGTATTTATCTTTTATACTCTTTTAGTTAATCAAAGAAAAATGACAATTTATTGGGTTATGTTTAAATAAAATGATTTTTTTTTGTGATTGGACTCCATTTTAAAAATCACCTATGCCCCACTCAAATTTTTAAATTTCAGAGTCGGCCCTGATTTAGTCCCACATTAAAATGCATATTACGGATTGAGGATGTGATTTGTATTTTAAATTTAAACCAACAGTTATTATAATTGTTTGATCAGAAGTGTAAAAGGCTTCATCGTATATGGGAGTGAGTTTGCATAGAGTTTGCACAACAACTTCAAATAGAAGATTTACCCTAGAAAAAAAACACTTCGAATAGGAATGAGCAAATATCGCTTAACAATAGCATATTCGCTGTGTCTCAAAGTATCTAAAAGTGTACTATTTCCGGTTCCATTATTCATCTTCCAACAGAGAATAATCAACAAAGGTTTTTTTACTTTTTCTTCTAATGCAAAGAACAAAAAAAATTACCTGCGAATACAGATTCATTGAGAAAGAGATCCATATCGAATGGCAATAGAGAGAATCCATATTGACATTGGATAAGTCATATTTTTAATATTTTTTGTTAACTAGAATAGAGTGTTGATACATGCAGTCTGTTTTGTATCCCCATATACTATAATAACATACTATATACTGCGTTATCAAAGTGTATAAAATTTATCATAGTGTATGTATCATTTTTTTTACATGAAAAAATACATTAACGTATTTCAATAGATACTTCATTTAATATAACAACATGTACTTCAATGAGAGTATGATTTTTAAAAAATAATCGGTATGAACAACAATTGAGGCTGTACAATGGGCTGGATATATGATTTTCCATAAATTTATCCTGTCAAGGTGCTCTGCCCCCTGATGTGGTTTTATTTATTTATTATTATTTATTTATTTATTTATTTGCTGGGGTCGGTTAATACACTCATCGTGATATCGAGCTCATTTCATGTTTTTATTCCTTTTCTTTTTTTGCTGTTTTGTTGCAACTTGTTGAGTAGTTACTTATTTTTTCGCTCTCCAATGTCCTCTGAGTTCAGACTTTTGCAACTTTTTTTTCTTGATAGTCATAAATGTTTACCTTTAAAAAAAAAAATAAAGAAAAATATATTTCGCCTATACATATAGTAATATTCATGATCCATGAAATTTTCAGCTGAATTAGTTTTTTAAAAGTGATCTGATGAGTCATTCTTACAAATTCTGATGAACAAAATAAGAATAACTAGATAGTTGTTTTTATATGCTCTTTTTTAGCCTTTGGTACAAATAGCCTAGGCCTTGCAGTAGAATGAACATGAGTAATAATCTAGTTATTTTTATTAAACAATTTTTGACGTACGTTAACTATTGACTTGGTGACAAGTTTTTGGTTAGATCTTATTAGATAAAATAAATTGTGACTCCTTATAACTAGTACTAACTACTTATAACTCATTGTAACTCTTTATAACTCATTGTAACTTCTTGTATTCATCTCTGTAAATGGAGATCCTCAACACCATTAAGTGTGAGGAGATTTGTGTTTTAATATGGTATCAGAGCACACTTAGATCCTTATCCATGGCCACATCTCATTCAACTTCCAACACTCATCAAGAAACAATCATCAATCCATCAACTCAAGCAATTCCCATGCCTAACCCAACTCAATTTCTTTCTCTCAAACTGACTTCCAACAATTATTTATTATGGAAAACCCAATTTCTATCAATCCTTCTCTCATGACTTAGAAGACCTCATAAAAGGTACAGACAATCCTCCATTATCTACAATAACAAATGGTGATTCTTCTTAGCCCAATCTAGCATTTATTTCTTGGCATAGAAGGGATCAAATGCTTCTCAGTTGGATTATTGCATCTTTGTCTGAAGATGTTCTTCCTCATGTGGTTAGTGCCACTACATCTAATCAAGCATGGGTATGTCTTGCACAAGCTTTTGGAACCCCTACTCATACGTGGATTCTTCAATTACATCAACTCCAAACACTCTCCAAAGGTGATCTTCTTGTTGCTACTTATCTCCAAAAAGCCAAGCTTATTGCCGATCAACTTGCTGTTGCAAACAAACCTCTTGATCCAAATGAATTTAATGCCATCATATTTCGCAACCTCGGTGGTGATTTTAGTGACATGATCACTGCTCTTTCTACTAGACCTCAACCTGTTTCATATCCTGAACTCCATAGCCTACTTGTCAGTCATGAAATAAGACTTCATGAAAAGGAAACATATTCTTCTATTCTTCCTTCTGCCAATGTTGCCTATCATGGATCTTCTCCAAGAAATTTCAACAAGAGAACTCCACTAAATAACAACCAGTCCACTAATACTCGTTTTCAATCCAACAACCGATCCTTTGTTTCAAACCGTGGTCTTCTACCAATGCCTATAAATTCTCACACTAGAGAAAAATGTCAAATTTGTGGGCGCTTCAACCATGTGGCTATTCGCTGCTACTATCGATATGATCGACCATCTGATGCCTCAGCCAACATTGTGTCATTCCCTTCAACCTCTACTACCAGTGATTTTGACACTTGGTTTCCTGACACTGGTGCAACCCACCATGTTACTCCAGGCCTCGCTAATCTAACTATGGCAGACAATTATATTGGTGCAGATCGACTGAAAGTTGGTAATGGTACTGGGTTACAAATTGCTCATGTTGGATCTTCTTCTTTTTCTAATCCTATTCGTTCTTTTCATCTGTCCAAGATTTTACATGTTCCTCATATTACAAAACAACTTCTTTCTGTTCATCAATTTACCAAAGATAACAATTGTTTCTTTGAATTTCACCCCACTCTTTTGTTGTGAAGGACCAACAAACACAAAAAATCTCACGGGCTGATTGATGGCGGTCTCTACAAACTTGATGATGTTACAATTCGGAATAAAGTTGATGGCCCCCCACGACTTTCTTAGGTGAGCGTGCCACTGTCTCATGTTGGCATGCACGCTTGGGTCATCTGCGTCACCGTGTACTTCATCAAATAATAAATGGACACCATTTTCCATCCTTTCCTCCCAAGAGCTTCACTCCTTGTACTACATGTTGTTTAGGCAAAATGTCAAAGTTGTCTCTTCCACCAACTCCTATTAGTTCCTCTCCATTAGAATGGATTTTTAGTGATGTATGGGGACCCTCTCCAATTCCATCAATTGAAGGACATCGTTATTATGTTTTATCTATTGATGATTTTTCAAAATATGTGTGGTTCTATCCCTTAGGACATCGGTATGATGTATGTGATATTTTTATTAAATTTTAAGCCAAGGTTGAATGTCTTTTTAATTCTAAAATTCATAATTTCCATTCTGATTGGGGTGGTGAATTTCATAAATTTGCCATTCATTTGACAAATGTGGAATCACACATCGCATTATTTGTCCACACACCCATGAGCAAAACGGAGCAGCCGAACGAAAAATTCGTCATATCACTGAAACGGGTCTCACACTACTTGCCCATGGCTGTGTTCCTAAAAAGTACTGGCATTTTGCTTTTGACACATCTGTTTATCTCTAAACCGAATGCCGACCTCTGTTCTTCATAATCAATCTCCTTTTCAAGTTCTTTTTAATCAATCTCCCAATTATTCATTTTTAAAATTTTTTGGTTGCTTAGTCTTTCCCTATCTCTGACCTTACAATAAAAATAAATTTAATTTTCACTCAATACCTTGTGTTTTCTTGGGTTATAGTCAAAACCATCATGGATATAGATGCATGGATCCAAGGTCTAGTAGGATATACATCTCTAGGTATGCATGTTTCCATGAAAACTCCTTTCCTTTCTCCCATTTTAACTCACCTGTGATGCGGAGCCCACAAGAAGTGTTATGTGGTCCATTCCTCCTCCCCATAGAGATGCCTCAGTCAGTCTGTGAAGAGCAAAAATCTAGTAATTCTACTCTCTCTCATTCTTCTCACATAACTACCACACCACCACTTACAAATATTCCACCTCCCAATTATCCTGACCAACTAATATCCCCAAATCTTCCACTTCTCCCCCATAATGAACAATCTCCATCACTTTATGTTCCCTCTAATAATCCAACACCTCCTACTTCCATTACTTTATGTTCCCTCTAATAATCCAACACCTCCTACTTCCATTCATGTCCCTCCTCTTCTCATTCACCATGACAATAATATTCCCTGTCAACAACGTCGCCATCCCAAGTACTCTCTACGACCTCGGCCTACTCAAAACCCAAAGTATAAACTCCCTCATGGTCTTCTTATAGAATGTCCATCCCACCGTGAACCAACTTGCTTCTCTGAGGCCAACAGACATCTTCATTGGCGTGAAGCGATGGGTAATGAAATCAATGCACTCATGGCTAACGGTACATTGTCACTTGTTACATATAACTCCTCTATGAATGTCATTGGATGCAAGTGGATTTTTAGAATCAAAAGAAAGGCTGATGGTACATTAGAACATTATAAAGCTAGATTAGTTGCAAAAGGCTTCAACCAACAAGAGGGAATTGACTATACAGAAACATTCAGTCCTGTGGTCAAAGCGACAACCGTTCGCACAGTTCTATCAATTGCAGTTAGTCATGGTTGGAACACTCATCAATTGGATGTAAGTAATGCTTTTCTCCATGGTCATCTCCAGGAAGAAGTCTACATGACCCAACCATCAGGCTTCATTGATGCCACCCATCCTCGTCATGTCTGCAAACTACATCGTTCACTCTATTGTCTGAAAGAATCCCCTCGGGCTTGGTTTCATTGTCTAACATCATCTCTTCTGCAACTTAACTTTGTTGGTTCCAAGGTGGATAGTTCTTTATTCATATTCAACAATGGAAGTATTATTCTCTATATTCTTATATATGTTGATGATATCATCTTGACTGGGAATAACAATGTTGCCATTGAAAATGTCATATCTACTTTAAGCTCTCAATTTGCTTTGAAGGATCTCGGTACACTATCATTCTTCTTGGGTATTGAAGTAGTTCCTCATTCAACTGGTATAATTCTTTTGCAACGCAAATACATGATTGATCTCCTCAGTCGGTCCAAGTTGGAGGGAGCCAAACCGGTTGACACGCCCATGGCATCATCTTCCAAGCTTAGCAAGACGGGTGGTGAACCAATGACCGATCCACATCTATATCGTAGCATTGTTGATGCTCTTCAATATGTCACATTAACACGTCTAGATTTGGCTTTCTCTGTCAATAAGGTGTGTCAGTTCACGTAGAATCCTACCACCGAGCATTGGTCAAGCAATTAAATGAATCCTTCGTTATCTCAAGAAAACTATATCTTATGGTTTGTATCTTTCCAAAGCACCTACACATGACATCCAAGCCTTCAGTGATGCTGATTGGGGTGGTTGTCCCGGATGATCATTGGTCAACTGGTGGATATACAATATACCTTGGTCAGAATTTAGTCTCATGGGCTGCAAAGAAACAACATATTGTTGCAAGATCCTCCACTGAAGCAGAATACCGTGCCATTGCTAATACAATGGCTGAGATCATTTGGCTTCAGTCTTTGCTTAAAGAACTTGGTGTCCCAACCTCTACTACTCCCACATTATGGTGTGACAACCTAGGGGCAACATATCTTTGTGCCAATCCAATCTTCCATGCCCGAACCAAGCATGTGGCGATTGATTATCAGTTTGTTCGTGATCAAGTTTCTGCCGGCCATCTTCACATCAGATTTATTTCGACCAAGGATCAACTAGCAGATTATTATGACCAAGCCAATGAGTTCAATTCGTCATCATTTTATCAAAGACAAGTTGAGAGTTCAAGAACGCTCAACTTGAGGGGGCGTATTAGATAAAATAAATTATAACTCCTTATAACTAGTACTAACTACTTTCTACTCCTTGTAACTCTTTATAACTTATTGTAACTCCTTGTAACTTTTTGTATTCATCTCTATAAATGGAGATCCTCAACACTATTAAGTGTGTAAGGAGATTTGTGTTTTAATAGATCTCAATACAGAGAAAAAGCAAATTTTTATTGGTTCAAAAAAATTTCCCTACATCTACACAATAAAACAGAAAATAACACACTATATCAAGTAATTGAATTACAAAATCCCTCGACTTCTCTCTCCTCAGCTTCAGTTCTTTAATTTCTTTCAAAGAAAACCCTATACACGGCTGCATGTCACACTAAAATAAAATCTCCCCAAACTCTCGAGTGTGAAAGCGTTGAGACGATCCCGGGTGCGGCCCTTCCTCAGCACGACCTCTCCTCTCTCAGTTTGGGATGCATTGGCTGTGGATACATGTCTATATTCTTTTTGATGTACCTACTTAGTTTTTGTTAAAATTAGTTGTATCCATATAGCAAAGGAAATAAAAGAATTCCTTTTACCCAAAAAAAAAAAAAAAGAATTGTTTATATAAATCAATTCGATCCTAGGACTTTTACAAACATGCCATTTATTTTAGAATGCAAAATATCTCATAATAGAGACGGGAGTGGTAGAACATGTAGGGGAGAGAGCAGAAGTGGGACCCACCGAAAGGTTGGAAAAGTCCCTGTCGTTGCATTTTTAATTTTTAGACTATGTTATAAATATTAATAAACATGTTTGTCAAACAGGAAAGTCGTCTAATAGGATAAAAATGCCTACCACACTATTAATCAAACGTGCGGACGATTTGAATATACTAGTGAGATGTACGCGCTTCGCGCGTAATTGTATTTTATGTAATTGGCTGAACTATGATAGTTATGTTAATTGTATCCAGTAAAGATAGATAAAATTTATTTATCTTTATTTATTAAAAAATATAATTATACTCCATTTCATGCCTGAATAAAGTATCAGTAATGAGTGTGTTTATAACTAGGCCTGTCAACGGGTCGCGGGTCGACCTGGACCCGACCCGGACCGGACCCGACCCGATAGAAGGCATAAATATCCAACCCGAAGGACCCGACAATGAAAACGGGTCGGGTCTGGGTCCACCCCGACCCGATCCTATGGACCCGATGGACCCGATTGACCCAACCCAAATACTTTGTGATTCTTTTTATTTATGATCCAACCCAACATTTATGATCCAACCAAACATTTATAACTAAATATTGAATACTCATTTAAAATTTTAAGCATTTGAAATATTTTTACAATATTTTGACTTCACGTAAATGCGTAATAATCTAAACCGTATTCCAAATCTCATCTTATTAAATATTAAAAAATCAAAATAGTGAAAAACTATTTATAATATATTACACTCTATTAAAAAGAAATAAAAATGAAGCCATTGTAGGCTTTTAAGAAGTTTATCAATCTCTCTTTGTCTGACCTACTTTTGTTAATGGGTCGACCCGACCCGACCCGAGATCCGATGTGGACCCGACCCAAAGGACCCGACAATCAAAAGGGTCGGGTCCGGGTCCACCCCGACCCGACCCGGACCCGACCCGTTGACAGGCCTATTTATAACTTTAATCCAGTTTTTACGTGAAACCTAATTCATATTGTTTGTCCCTGGATCTATGCCAAATCTTCTATAAGAAAACCAGAATTTTTTTTCCGTGAAATATGTGATGCAAACATGGTTCACTATTCAGAGAAAAATCTTTGTTTTTTACAATTGAAAAACAATATAATAAAAGGCTTGTAACTGCATAATTTTATGGTTCATTATTTATTTGTAGTCTATTATATTTTAATATACAAATAATCAATGTAAAATGTTTTTATGACATGAAGTTCTTTTTTTTAACATTATAATTAAAACATATACATGATATTCACTTAATGTTTGGTACAGTCCTAAATACAACCCCAAATGCACTTATCATGTATATGCTTTAATTTTTTTAAATAATAAACATTGTTTTATTCCGAATTTAATATACTCAATTTTAAAATTGTAAGAAGAAGATAATTTTATTGAGAAAATATAATAATTTTTTATAAAATGAACAGTATAATGTAGATACTATTGAAGGAAGATAGAGTTCAATTACCTATTTTTATTTGATAGTCCATTGTTGAGAAGATGGTAGATTTATATATGCACAATAACAAAAGTGAGGAAGGGATATATAATTTTTTTTAACATTTACTAAAAATGAGTATATCAAATTCGAAACGGTGTAATGCTTACTATTTTAAAAAATTAAAATACGTGATAACTGCATTTGAGATTGTATTTTGAGACTGTACCTAACATTAAGTAAGGATCAACTCAAAGTTATATTAAACATTAAAAAAAATTTATCCATTCTCTTTGATGGACATTAATTTTTGAAAAATTTTAGACTCAAACATTTTTACATATCAAAACTAAGACAAAAAAAAAAAATATCCACCAAATATTTGAATATCTTAATGGTCTGAAAAATCATCAAATGAAATCTGAAGTCTAGTGAGTGAGGGAGCTGTTTGTAAATCTTAAAATTTGAATAACAATGATTAATAACTTGGGTTCTATTATGTATATTTTATATTTTTAAAATAAAAAATATGTTATTGTATTTCAACATATATTTATTTTTCATATAACAGTTTACTTTACAACTCGAAATATACTCTTATATATATCCTTAATCATTAATAGTTATCTTACGATGTATATACCTCCATATGTAATATATATACATTGTTAATTTTTTGGGTGTATGCGCAGTCGTCCATCATTGAATTATATAAGCTATTTTATATTATAATTGAAAGATAAAGCAATAGTCCGAACTCGAAGTTCTTTAAGTAAAATTATAATTTTTTAATATGTATGATAAATTTTAAATTGTACAATCCACTTTGATGTAGTGCTTACACTTCTATAATTTTTATATATTTATTCTCAAATAAAGATGTTTGACACTTTTGTAAAGTTTTTATTACTGTTTAAAATAATACATTTTTTAAGTCAAACTACAATGCAACTGAGCTTCTATTGTGTCTATTTTATATTTTGAAATAAAAATATATTATAGTATTTCAGTATATACTTATTTTTTCATATAATCTTCTTTTGACAACTCGAAAACCTTCATATACATTTTTAGTAATTTAAAAATCATATTATAATGTATATACCTCCATATGTGAGATATATATACCTTGTTAATTTTTCTCACATTTACTAAAATTGAATATATTAAATTCAAAATAGTGCAATGTTTACTATTTAAAAAAAATTAAAACATATACATGATAAATGCATTTGAGGTTGTATTTAGGACTGTACCAAACATTATGTGAATATCTACTCAAAATTGTATTAAAAATAAAACAAAAAAACATTTATTCATTCTCTTTTAAGAACAGTAATTTTTTAAAAGTTCTATACTCAACTATTTTTAATAACTACCACTCATTAAAAAAAAAAGATTATCGAACCCCCTAAAAATAATCTAATCAATTAAAAAAACACTGCCTAAGAAAAGGACAAAATTAGCCGTTTTTTATAAGGGACCTGGTTATAAATATGAGGGACTTTTCCATAACACATATAGGGGACGTTTTATTAAACTTAGATGAATTTGGCAGGGATCCAGTTATAAATATGAAAGATGTTAGGGCCGATCTGCAGAAAGTCCTGGAAAAGACAAAAACAACCGTTTTTATTAGAGACCTGGTTATAAATATGGGAGACTTGTTTATAATACATAGGGGTTGTTTTATAAAATTTCAAAAACTAGGGGGTTATATGCAAAACGCCCCATTGTTTCGCAAGGAATTGTTGGCCTTAACGTGTACTGCTGGGCGACGAGGTGCCTGCTTAACACGCATTATAGTATAGAGTATAGATAATTATGATTTGGTACGGTTTGGTATACGATTTGAATCTCTCTTACCAGAACAGTAAGAGATCCAAAAAGATATGGTTTTTTAAGTTCATTAATCAATTAATTTATATATAAATTTACTAGGTGTTCAAATTTTAATGTTTTGAAAAATAAGAGGTTTGAAGTGATTGTCAAAAAAAAAAAAAATTCCCTCAATAGTACACATCGGCCAAGTTTGATGACTTCATCCATCATATAAATAAGCCTGGGGTCCAAGGTGACTAAGGGTGTGTTTGGTTGCATGATTGCATAGTGATTGTGATTGCAGGAAACTGCGTTTGCAATCGTGCAACCAAATAATTTTACTGTAGCAGTTTCCTGTACACAGATTTAAGACAAATAATATCCAAAAGCTACAATTTAAAAAAACTGAAAAAATAAGCTTTTTGAAGAATCAATTTTGCAATCGCACAACCAAACATACCCTAAAGACAATTTACTTAAAGCGCCCCATATAAGAGAGGGGCCCCAAGAACCGTCAATGGAAAAAAACAAAGATGGTGAGATGTGCCACAATTTTTCATAGTGAATTAGTTTCTCCCATCACAGTTTTTCTCCTAAAATCAAAGTCTAAAATTTCTCTCTTCACAAATCTCTTCACTCATAATGACAAATCACAATTTCTCTAGGTATTTCAGTTCCAAGATCTCTCTCCAACATTTAGTTCAAAGTAAATATTTCTCTTTTTCCAATTAGTTAAATTAAATAATATTCAAACCCTCTTTAGGTATTTTTTAGATTTTTATATTTTTTCATTCCATTAAAATTTAATATTTTTATTGCTTTTATACTTTTAAATTAATATAAAATATCATGGATCTAATTTATAATATTTGTAGTTTTTAATAAAATGATACATAAAAGTTAAATAAGTTAGATTTTTTTATAAATATATATGGAGCCCCATTTTAAAAATTCTCCTAGAGCCCAGTTGAAAAATCAATAATCAAGACCGCCTGAATAAACCAAACTTTCACTCCAATTCTAGTCTTTCCTAGTTTTTTTTTCCATGAACAAAGAAACATGGACATGTTTGGAATACTAAAGATCCACGTGTGAAAAACAAAGATAGTTAGAAACAAGTTTGAGAGATCGCTCCACTTGAAGTGGGCTTGTTACAATACATGTTCAAACTACACCAATAGCTGGTGTGAAAATGCCACATTGTAATCGAATTGGTCTGTCAATTATGGTTCAACTAAAAATATGTAAGTTTATGATCATTTTCTCTATTGACATTTTGGTTTTCTTGGAATGAAAAAACAGACAACTGCAATAGCAGTCCTTAATGGGTATTTTTCATCAAAGACATAAACAACTATTTTTATCTTTTTTTCGTCACTTTTCATAACAAGCACGAAACAACATATAAACTGGTCAAATGAAAAATGATTGATTTTTTTTCTTTAGTTTCCCTTCGTGTTTGTGTACAAACACACCCTAAGAAAGATTTTTAGCTTCAGTGTTACTACATTATAGACTTGTTTAAGAGATATCACTCATAAATCTTGACAGTAAATGTTGAGCTCATAAAGTTACAACAACTAATTTCATGGTGACTTATGTGGCCCAAGTGAGAGATTGTTATAAATTTCTTTAAGGTGGGCCTACATTATTAGGCATTGTTGACTGTCAAATAAAGAATGAGTGGTGATTATACTTATTCAGTTGTGATTTAATTCGAATAAGGTTGAATAACACATCTCTCATGCATGTTCAATTACACGTGTAATAAGTGAGTACATATTCAATTTTATGTGTAGAGACCTATTAAGAACTCATTTGTAATTCTAGTCATTATGATGGACAAAGATGAAATTTTGGGTTGCCTATATAATGGTTGATGTCCTCATTTCAAACACTAATTTTCTTTTTCTCATACCCATCCCATCATTGTGTGAGAGAAGACTAAAGAAAGAGGGACTTGGAGGTGGAAGACCTACCATCATATCCTCAAAGTAATGGTGACAGTTACACATATTTTTCTCTTTTCTTCATTGAAATCCCAACATGCAATTCACATGCATACCCATGTGCACTTATACTTCTTACTCATAAACAACATGTGTTCCAAGTCTTCCTTTATATACCACTCCATACAAAACCGTATGTTTAACCAATGTGGGACTAAACATGAAAAGCTACCTTAACAAGACACGGAGTTACAACACAAAGAAAAAACAAAAACTATATGATAGTTTAAATATAGTAAATCTCATTCAACAAAGACCGTCTCACCATGGTTGTTGTGGAATTTTTAGGCTCTACACATGTATCATGCTGGTTTTGAAAACCATACCAGAACTCCTTGTAAGCATTAAAATAATATAAAACATATATATATGGCTCCATTGATGGTGTCTTTTGACTTGAATTTTCAAATATGGAAAAATACACAAGATATTGATGGTGTCTTTTGACTTGAATTTTCAAATATGAAAAAATACCAGAACTCCTTGATGGTGCTTCTTAATGGGGAGCTATATTTCCACCCCTCTTGTTCTCTAACCCACCCCTCAAAAAAAAAATTTAAGGGTGGGTTAGAGAAACCATGGAAAAGAGAGGTAGAGAGAGAGAGAGAGGAAAAAGAGAGGAGTTCTTGGGATAGTCCGTGCCAAATGATGAAGAGTGGGAAAGGAGGAGGAGCTGGAACTTGGAGTGGGTGGCGGGCTTGGACGTGAAGCATGGCTCGAGGAGGAGCCATCCATGGACGGTTGAGAGGGTACTCACTGCCCAAGATGATGGGGATGGGGAGGCAGTAGAAGCGGTTGTCGGAGAGACTGTATAAAGTGAGGGAAAGCTCGTCGATGTTGCTGAGGAGGAGGAGACAGGGGAGTCAAGGATCTGGAGGCGGCGGAGGATGTGTTTGACGAAGGGGAGGGGGCACTTGGACCATGGACGTGGTGTTGTGGGTTGTGGTGGCGGTGGATTTCGTGGTTGTGGTGGTGGGTCGAGGAAGAGGAGGAACATGGCGGGGAACAGGACATGCGAGGACATGGCGGCGACGGCGATCACGGCGACGGTGAAGAAGCGGATGTGCAGGAACGCGACGGTGACGGGGGAGAAAAGGGCGAGCAGTGACGCGGTGGCGACGACTGGGAAACGGACGTGCGGGGGTGATTCCTCTTCCTGCTCTCTCTCTCTCTCTCTCTCTCTCTACCTCTTTTTTTCCATGGTTTCTCTAACCCACCCTTAAATTTTTTTTTTGGGGGTGGGTTAGAGAACAAGAGGGGTGGAAATATAGCTCCCCCTTCTTAATTGATACACAAGATATGTGCGCTGTTTATAAGATGGATAGATGACGCAATTCAATCCCTGAAATCAATTATAATCCTTCAACAAAAGAGTGTTATGATATATAATTATTTTCTCTTTGACCAAGTTTAGATGTTGATATTCATTAGTGATAAATCTAATATTTAAAATTCAAAATATTATACGTGAGATTTTATTGTGTGGGTCACTTTAAATTATATTCTAACACTCCTCCCACGCAAAGCATGCATCAATATAAGCACTATATATATATTTCACCAATCTCCATCTCTCTCTCTCTCACAACACAAAAAATATGGAGATTGAGATCCTCTCAAGAGAGACAATCAGACCCACCACACCAACCCAACCCCACCTCAGATGGCACCAGCTCTCTGCCCTGGACCAGCTGGCGCCTCAGATGACCTTCCATCTTGTTCTGTTCTACCCAGTCAACGGTGGAGATCTATCTCCTCCTGCTCACAGAGAGACTGTGCTCAAGACCTCCCTCTCCAGACTCCTCACCTCCTTTTATCCACTGGCCGGGAGGCTGAGGAAGGAGGGGCCACCCCCGCACGGCATGGCCGCAGTCGAGTGCACCGACGAGGGCGTCCCTTTCACTGTGGCCCGAGCTGACATGGAACTCGATTTGGTCTTACAAGATGATAATAGGTATAAACCATTTTTTTAATTATATACTGTTTGATGAATCAATGAATGGTGTTTTTAATTATTGTTACTATTATTTTATTATTTTGAAGACTAATCCAGGAGATCTCATCAATAAATTATTTTAAGATAGATATTTATTTCAATATTGATAAGAAATAAGTCATTTTTGTGTTTCTAGTAATTTTTTGTTAGGAAATGTAACAGTAAATGTTTTATTGTTTGGTTGACCATGAATAAATTGTAGATAAAATATCAATAATCTGTGAGTAAAAAAATATAAAAGATGAAAAGAATAGGATGTGACATGTTGGTCACTTGATTTAATACAAATGAAATAGATTGGGTGGAATAACACAATTCCTAGTGAGATAGATTTGGATGATCAATATCAGTTTAATCATAACCACATATTTTGATATAGCTATACTCACATATTCGTTGCAAACAAACATATTTTTTGAGCTTATTCATCTCTATTTCACTCTATTCCACATTTTTTTTACAGTTATCTCAAGCACTACGACAATCTCGTCTCGCGTGATCGCAGCCAATTGGACTACGGCGAACCCCTCCTCCACCTCCGACTCACGCACTTCTCCTGCGCCTCCTCCGCCCTTGGCATATGCATTGCCCACCAGGTCGCCGACAGCAGCTCCTTCTCTCTCCTCCTCAATGCATGGTCCTCCTCCGCCCGCCTCTGTGGCGTTGGCCCACAACTCACCCCCCACTTCACCGCTGCCTCCATATTCCCCCCTTTGAACCCCATGACCTCGGACCTCATCCTCCCTCTCACCGCCGACTCCACCCGCGCAGGTTATTGTTAGAAATTTTATATAAATTTTTATGAATTCTAAACTATATTATATTTATATATGTTTAAGTGAACTGTTTAGAATTTAGGATCCATTTAGAAATTTCTCATATGGGCGCCGATATTCCCACCCACATAGCTATTCACCCCACCCCTCTTAAAAAATAAGAATGTGGTTTTTTTAAGGGGTGAACCCACCTCGACTCATTCGACTTTGTGAAGTTGATCATGTCAAAGGTTGACATCACATAGTCGAACTGATCAAAGAGACATAAGACATTCTCTGTGGCCCATTTGACTTTGTGTAGTACTTCATTCAATATCATAGAGTCGAACAACTCACAGAAACTTAAGGCCTTCTCTGTTACCCATTCGACTTTATGAAGTCATTCATTATGTCACAGGTCAACATCACAGAGTCAAACTGGTCACAAAGACCTAAGGCTCATTCGACTTTGTGTTTTGAACAATGTGTTCATGTGTTATGGCGTTCTTAATGAAATGATGACTTCAAACAATAGTGTGTTGTTCAATATCATGAAGGACAAATCACACGATGTAGTGTTTGAACATCTCTTTATGAAGTCGTCATTTATGTCACAAGTCGAGTCGAATGGGTCGTAGAGAGAGCCTTAGGTCTCTGTGACAAGTTTGACTCTATTATGTCGACTTATTTTTCTGTCTTCTTCATCTTCATCCATGAACAATGACATTTAAATCTGATTTGAAGACCTACCTTGATGCACACCAAGAGAAGCCAGCAGGTTATCTCGGGAACAAAACATCAATGAAACATGTGCGTGTAAAAGACATATTCATTTCAAGAACATCATTTTTTATATGCTTCTCAACCAAGCGAATCCAATTCTTTTTTCTCTGTATTATTTGCATTTATTTATATTGTTATTTTTATATCCAACAGATTTCTCATCGGAGCGCGCGCGCTCGAGCAACTGAGGGAAGGGACAACAGTCCGCGGCGCGTGCAGGCCCACGCGGTTCGAGGCGGCGGCGGGTGTGGTGTGGCGGTGCGCGCAGCGCGCGCGCAGGGGCTGACGAACCTCTGCCTCATTGTGAGCCTCCGCCCGCGACTCTCCCCTCCGGTGGGCGACGACGTGTTTGGCAACACATGGGTCATGACGGCGACGACGACGGAGGAAGGCATAAGGGAGGCCTTGTCAAAGATTGACGGGGAATATGCGCGGCGCGTGATGGCGGGGAGGTGCACGTGGAGGGGCACGACGAGGGGGGGTCGGCCCTCGTGTTTAGTGGGCTTCTAAGGTTCGGGTTTTACGATGTGGACTTCGGTTGGGGGAGGCCAAGGAGGCTCGGGTTCGCGAACCAGGATGCGGGGGAACTCGCGATGTTCGCTGGGACGGCGACTGGGGAGGGGTTGGAGGTTTGGGTTTGGTTGGAGGAGGAGGTGATGGTAGGTTTGAGAGGGACCCGGAGATTGTTGGGTTGGTGTCTCAGAATTGATAGAGAATCCACGAACCAAACCTATTTTTCATAGAATGGTAGAGTTGCTCCCATTTTAATGAGGGGATCTGGATTTGATTCTTGCTACATATTGATAGGGAAGATTTGATCAGAAAAATACTTACCAATAAAAAAAATATTGGATAATTTATATTTTTAATATCTTTTTGTGAAACAGAATAAAGATATTTCACTTGTCCCATATAGTATCATTCATGATCCATGAAGTTTAATTTCAGCTGAATAGTTTTTTCAAAGTGATCAGATGATAGTTTCTTAAAATTTTGATGAACAAAGAATAAATTTTTTTTGAATGAAAGATAGATGTTTGCTACCCTATTTCATTTCTGAATTCGAATTACAAAATCTGAATGGAAGGAGAATAGATAAAAAAACAAAGGTACAAGAAGAAACCACAATCCCTGCCGCGTGTTAGAAGAGTAATCTAAATAGCTAAACGCATGACTCTTGTGCATGCATTGTCACCCCATGATCTGGATGTGCCACTCTCGAAAATGAACGTCCCTCGCCTTAGCGATATGCCATCCTAATCTCTAAAACATCCTGGAACATGTCCCGCATGTTCTCCTGGTATACTCTCACTCTGTTGAAGATGGCCTCGTTCCGCGTCTTCCATATCGTCCACGCCCCCGCCGGGACTATGGATTGTGAGATAGTTACCACCGCATTGTTGTCATCCGCCCTCTTCAAGTCTTTCCCTGCCACCCACAATTCCTCGACCGATTGGAAGGTGGTTCGTAGGCCCGTCTCACTCCCCACCGTTGCCCAAAAGTCCCGCGCAACCTGGCATGTACAGAATAGGTGTTCCATGGTCTCCGGGTCCACCGCACAAAGTATGCATGTCGTTGGGGCCTCGGGGTCCCATCGTGCTCGATACACCTTCGTCATGAGGTGTTCTAGGGATAGAAACCACATAAATACCTTGATCTTCCCGCACGCCACCGTTCTTCCTGTGTGAGCCCTCTTCCACCAACCATACGCACTTTTAACCGAGTGTGCCCCGGATGCCCTCGGCTTCCAGTTGAAATGTCCGCTTCATTGGCTTGGATATCCTGCATCCCGAGGCGCCCCAAGAGCGTCTCCAGTTGTCTCGTCTCCCCAACACTTAGCTCGCTCGAGCGAGCTCAATCGTCCACGACTCTGTGTCCGTATGATGGAACTCAGCCACTGTCCCCTCTTTTATGTTCGCCAACCGGTATATGTCGGGGACAAGCTCGCTAAGCCTCTCCGTCCCACTCCACCGGTCCCACCAGAAGTAAACGGATTCTCCATTTCCGAGCTTCCACGCAATCGTAGCCTCCACTTCCGCACTGTCCACAAACATCCCTTTCTTGATTTGAGTCGCGCGTGCGTTCAGGCTCGGCCATCTGTGTGCGCCCCAATACCTCCACCCCCATAGCGGTCCTCATGATATCACTCCAGAGTGCCCTGTTACGGGATAATCAGCGCCACACCCACTTCTACAGTAGGGCCCAGTTCATCACGCGGAGATCAAGCACGCCCATCCCGCCCTCCTTCTTCGGTAGGCAGACCGTCCCCCAGTCAACTATATGCACTGCCCTTCGACAGTCGTCACTGCCCTTCAACAGAGACCGCCTGCGGATACGGTCTATCGTTCGAGCACCCCCACAAGGATTCTAAACACCGATAGGAAGAAATCGGGAGGTTGGACAGCACCGCTTGGAGCATGGTTAACCTCCCTCCCCAGCTCAATAACTTCCCTTTCCACCCTACTAGACGGCGCTCGAAACGGTCAATAAGGGGGTCCCTGTGATCCTTCTTGAGTCGGCCCCTCACCAATGGAAGTCCCAAATGTTTGGTAGGGAAAGAACCTGACGGGCATCCCATCCAAGCCCTCAGCTCCACCTCCTCCTCTCGTGACGTATGTATCCCATGCATAGTGCTCTTGTTCAAGTTTAACGAGAGCCCTGAAGGAAGCCCAAAACCGAACACTATGAAGCGGAGTCCCCTCACACTCCTGCCTGTTGCTTCGTTCAGCAGTATGGTGTTGTCCGCATACTGGAGTATAGTCACTTTTCTACCTGCAGTCAAGTTCGCCAGCCCCGTCACCCAACCCGCCTCATCCGCTTTCACACATAGACTGCAAGATATTGGCAACCAAAACAAAAAAGAATTGGGGACATGGGGTCGCCCTGGCATAGCCCCTTGTTTAGTGGGAAGAATCCAGCGGCCTCACCATTAATCATCAACGATGCATGAGCCGTGCAAATGCATTGTCTAATCATCCAAAGCCAGTGCTCTTGGAAACCATGTTGTGCCATTAAGTTCATCAGGAACTCCGGATCCATGCTATCATACGCCTTGGCAAAATCAAGCTTGAAAAGAAGCCCCTTCCTCTTGTCTTTGTGAAGCGATGACACCAATTCTTGAGCCGAAATAAATCCCTCCTGAAGTAAGCGCCCGGGCAGGTACATTGATTGCGCATCTGCCACCAACTCCCCACATACCTCCTTAAGCCGAGCCGCCAATACCTTTTCCACAATCATATATGCTCCATTCACCACATAGATTGGTCTGAACTCCTCTACCCTTACGACGCCTTCCTTCTTGGGTATCAAAACAAACTGTGAGGAGTTTAGGCAGCCCACGCTTAGGGACCCTACATGCAGTTCCTCAAACATTGCGACCACGTCCCCCTTGACTATGTTCCAGAATCTTTGAAAGAAAATCAAGCCGAAGCCGTCTGGACCCGGGGCCTTGTCCCCCTCTGCCTTCGCCACCGCCCTGTGGATCTCTAATTCACTGAAAGGTGCGTCTAACATCTCACACTACTCCACCGTGAGTTTTGGCAACTCTGCATCCTCCCAGGTTGGCTTCCATCCTCTCCTTTTGCTAAAGGCGCATTTGAAATGCTCCACGAGATTGGCGCGAATCTCTCGTTGTTCCTCCCACAGCCTTCCTTCGATGCTGATTTGGGTAATGCGGTTCACACGTCTCCTTTGGTTTGCTGCTCGATGGAAAACCTTAGTGTTGTTATCCCCTGCCTGGAGCCAAAGAGCCTTTGATTTCTGATGCCATTCAATCTCCTCCATCTTCAGAATCTCCGCCAATTCTCCCTTAGCCGCGCCTCATGTGCTCCTTTCGGATTCGATCAGCGGCACAATCTCTTCTGCCCGGTCCAGATCTTGAATCATCTTGAGTAGCTCCTGTTTCTTTGCCATTATGGCTGCCAAGGCCGTCCGGCTCCATTGTCTCAAAATCCGCTTTAGTCTGTGCAGCTTGAATGCCACTTGTCGCGGCCCCCGCAAGCCACTTGCACTCGCGTTCCATGAGTTCTTGATCAACTCTTCGATCCCCTCCACCTCGCACCACCAGGACGCAAATCGAAACGGTCCCGGAGCTGGTCTCGAATCATCCTTCAACAGTAAGAGCATGATATGATATGAGATAGCTCTTGGGACTCCCTGCAGCGTGCAACTAGGATATACGCTCTCCCATGCCTCATCCACTAGTACACGATCTAGTCTCGCGAGGGATGGTTCCTCGTGCATGTTGCTCCATGTGAACGAGTGATTCGAAATAGGCAAGTCCAAGAGGCCCTCTTCCTCGATCCGGTCAGAAAATATGGCCATTGCCGCCGTGACCTCGCCCCCTCTATTTCTCTCCTCCGCCCGCCGAAGAACATTGAAATCTCCCATGAGCGCTACCGGTACATTCCACCGTGCTCGAATGTCTGATAGGTCCTCCCACATCGCCGCCCGCTCTGCGTCTTCGTGAGGGCCATACACACCAGTACAGCCCCACCTTGAGCCTGATTGTAAGTTCTGCAGGAGTAGGGAAAGGGAATACCTGCCCACCAAATGATCCAGCACTCGCCAGTAGCTCGAGTTCCAGCGGAGCAGGATTCCCCCGGCCGCCCCTCTCGCTCCCTTGAAATCCCACGCATCCAGCAGTCCCGCCCCTAGTTCTTGGATAGTCTTCCGGTCCACCGCTTTCATCTTAGTCTCTTGAACACAACATATCTGAACTCTATATATGTTGAGCCACCATTTCCTTAATCGCCCTCCTTTTCGCGGGGTCGTTAAGGCCCCAAATGTTCCAGATTAGGCACTTAAACATGGCCCAACAAATTCTACCGCCTCGGTCCCGACCGCACGCTCGATCACCACGTCTCAGTTTGGCGCGAAGGATCCGCCTCGGTGGAACAAAGAATAATTAGATAGTCTTTTTTATATCCTCTGTTTTGCCCCTTGCTTCAAATAGCGGTAGGCAATGAGATATTCTGTTATTTTTTATTTGTTTTGTTAAATTTTTTTTGGCATACTTCATGACTCGGAGAGGATTCTAAGTTTGATAGCAATTGAATTAATAGTACTCTCTCTCTTTAGTCTTTTATTTATAAGTTTAAATAAATAACAAACATTACTCAATAACCAATCCCATATAAATAGGAATTACATCCTAACAATCATCTATCCAAATAAGCTATTAATTGATCTAATCCTAAAATAAAAGCTTATTCAAATTAATAAAAGACATAATCAAATTAAAGATTATATCATTCCACTTTTCTTAAGAAAACCTTGTCCTCATGATTCGTATTGAAATCTCCATCATTCTTTGAGTTGATGGTAGTCCTCTTCTTCCATCGAAAATCATCATTTGTTGTGCAACAATGATCTGGTTCAAACTTTTGGCCACAATCTATTTCCTCTCATCTCTTTGATAGTTGTACTTCGAAATCTTTCATGAAATAGTGGTAGTAACATCTACCTTTTTTATATAAAAAAAACTTTTGGTCACAATTATAATAAATGTCTATCTTTCTTCATTACTTCATATACACTTCCTGCCTTGGAGCTTGTTGATATAGGTGGTCCACGGAAGCAGTAGTGAATGTATGGACCCGATACCAAATGATAGAACCCAACCTGAAAAACAAGTTTTAGGATTCTAACGAAATCTATTTCGAGGATAGATTAGCCAGTCTCCTATTGCTTGATATAAATTGAATTAATAGTAATCATGACTCAATAAAATAGCACATGACTCAATAACAAATTTTCTAAAAAAATAAGGATTACATCCTAACAAACAATTATCCAAATAAGTTATCAATGGACCAAATCCTAAAATAAGACTTATTCAAATTAATAAAAGAGATATTCAAAATAAGGATTATAGCATTGCCTTTTGGGTTAGATCTCAATATAGAGAACATGCAGATTTACGTAGTTTGATAAAATTTGAATTATAAAAAATAATACACTACATCAAGTAATTGAATTGCAAAATCTTGCAACTCGTGTCTCCTCAGCACAATCTCTTTCTCTCTACACAGCTACATCTCACACTAAAATAAACGAAAAAAATGTTAGAATTTGTCCTTTTACATTAAAAAATTGTTGCCCTCGTGTGTGTGGAAAAAAAACGAAAACAAAGAAATTCATGCCCTCGGTCTTAGTCCGGTGTCCTTAATTGACATTTAATTTGTGTGGAAAAAAAAATTAAAAAAAGAAGCTAGAGGCAGCCCCATAAGTGTTGGATAATATCTCTTGTTTTTTTTTAATCGATAAGAAGGCCCGAACGGACATATTATATAGTATTCACAGATACAAAAAGAGGTGAGTACACCTCAAATATATTTTGTACAAAGTGTATACATTCAGGTATAGATGTTTAGGCCGGACGAATCTTCCTTCGAATAAGCGGATCACGCTGTTTCAATGTCCACTTCGGTGTCATCCAACCATGAGCATATTTTGCTCGAATTTGGGTGCACGGACTACTTAATGTGGAACTTTGCAAAAAGTGGTTGACATGGATAATATCTCTTGTGTTAGTGACACATAAATATTTTTTATGTGGATCAATGAAAACCTGTTACGTAGATGATACAAATATTTTTTAAGTTGAACTTAAATATTTTCATAAACATAGCTAAACATGGGGTGGTTTCATTCAATTTTTTTTTGTTGGTCACTGATGTGAGAGTGCCTCGTTGGTTTTCACATGGACATTTGTGCCAAACAACGGAGGATCTGACATCCATGTGCATACGTCTCATGTGTGTGTGTTTCAAGCAACTCTCATCGGAGAGACTTCAATGAACTCTTATTGGCAAGAGTTGAATGAAAATAAGACTGTCTGATTGCGAGATTTGTGTGATCGGACAGTACACATATGATGCCTCACGATCCCTTATCTGCATGGTGTACCTCAATCCACACATAATCACTTCTCATATATATATATAAACAAGACAACACCGACTGACTCACATACCACACGGTCCAAAGCAATTGATGTATTGGACAATTACAATTCACAAAAATCTATAAACATGATCATAATCTGTTAGAAACATAGCTATAATATATGGATCTTGACTCCATAATTCATAAAATCAAAATGGTGAGGAAGGACTAGAGTGCATACCTTGCTCCATGGTGTTTAATCAAGGAATTTAACAAGAATAGGAGCTTGGACTTCTCTCTCTTCACTCTTCCCTTACTTAGAGATTTGATAGGTATCTCTACAAATCACTTTACTTTGATGTGGATGTGATGTTGTGTGAAGTGATGAGTGGAGAGAGGGACCAAGTCCTCTTTTATAGGCATGGAGACCAATGGCTCACATCATGGAATTACTCCCATCATAAACTCCATGAGCCCCCCAAGAAGTCACATTGGATAAATCAAGAAACCCTTTAAGTGATTTATCTTGGAATTGAGCCTACTATGAAATCTAATAATTTTATTCTTATTGAAATTGCTCCCAACATGATTTCCAATAACCTTTATTTCATTGATTTACTCCCACCATGAATTTCTCACATTGGACAACTAAAACTCGTCCTTGGGTTTGCAACATATTAGTGGATAGGTAGATGTGCATACATTGGGTAATAGAATTCATTAACAATGTGACTAATAACATCTCATTGGGTAACACACAACATTAAGTTGTGAAAAGTCCAAGACTAACATATGAGGAATTCAAGAAACAATGAAAAATAAAATCTTAGTCCTTTTATTGGGTCATAGAAGGCCACACAATCCAACATTGTCCCACTTGGCCTGGAATGATCACTACTATTATAATTCTTAAATGAGTGATCTTTACAGTAATACTTACATTAACTGTATATATCAATGTGAATCATAGCGGTCACACATTATATCTAAATATCCTCCCTTCTATGGATCACATCATTGATATGTCCAGATAACTGAGTCTTTTATGATAATTTTTCACTTATCAATTTATCCTAACCATTATGTTAGGCATTTATATTTCTATTTCCCAAATATATATATGTGCACAAATAGAAATTGATTGGAATCATCACTAAATAAAATCTCTCAAAACATACAGTGTCACATTACAATTTAATGATCCCACTCTATAAGACCCATCATTACTACATGATTTTTATAGGTCTTTGGCGCCAATCCTTTAGTTAAGGGATCTGTTATCATATTCCTTGTATTAATATGTTCAATGGACACTAGATGATCCCAAATCTTCTCTTACAACAAGATATTTAATGTCTATGTGTTTAGACGCACTTGAGCTCTTGTTGTTTTTAGAGAAGAAAACAGCAGCGGAATTATCACAGTAAATTTTCAATGGCTTAGCAATTGTATTCATCACATGAAGCCCCGAAATGAAATTCTTCAACAATAATGCATGTGAAGTAGCTTCATAGCAACTAATAAACTCAGCCTCCATGGTGGATGAAACAACAATTATTTGTTTAATGCTTTTCCATGATATAGCTCCACCAGCCAGTAGAAAAACAAATCCGGATGTTGATTTTCTACTATCGACACAATCGGCAAAATCCGAATCTGAGTAACCAGTCACTTTAGATTATCAACCCTTTTATATTTAAGCATATAGTCTTTTGTCCCCTGAAGGTAACGCATAACCTTCTTTGCAGCTTTTCAGTGCTCCAATCCAGGATCACTTTGATATCTCCCAAGCATTCCAACAACAAAACTTATATCAGGACGAGTACATGTCTGGGCATACATTAAACTTCCTACAGTAGAGGCATAAGGAATATCTTTCATTTGTTTGCTCTCTACCTCATTTCTTGAACATTGAGATTGGCTAAATTTATCACCCTTCACAATGGGTGAATTCTTGACTCCATAATTCATAAAATTAAAATGGTGAGGAAGGACTAGAGTGCATATCTTGCTCCATGGTGTTTAATCAATGAATTTAACAAGAATAGGAGCTTGGACTTCTCTTTTCTCACTCTTCCCTTACTTAGAGATTTGATGGGTATCTCTACAAACCACTTTACTTTGATGTGGATGTGATGTTGTATGAAGTGATGAGTGGAGAGAGGGACTAAGTTCCCTTTTATAGGCCATGGGAGACCAATGGCTCACCTCATGTAATTACTCCCATCATAAATTCATGAGCCCCCCAAGAAGTCACATTGGATAAATCAAGAAACCCTTTAAGTGATTTATCTTGGAATTGAGCCTACCATGAAATCTAATAATTTTATTCTTATTGAAATTGCTCTCAACACGATTTCCAATAACCTTTATTTCCATTGATTTACTCCCACCATGAATTCCTCACATTGGACAACTAAAACTCTTCCTTGGGTTTGCAACATATTAGTGGATAGGTAAATGTGTATACATTGGGTAGATAGAATTCATTAACAATGTGACTAATAACATCTCATTGGGTAGCACACAACATTAAGTTGTGAAAAGTCGAAGACTAACATATGAGGAATTCAAGAAACAATGAAAAATAAAATCTTAGTCCTTTTATTGGGTCATGGAAGGCCACACAATCCAACATTCACAACTTAATGTTGTGTGCTACCCAATGAGATGTTATTAGTCACATTGTTAATAAATTCTATCTATCCAATGTATGCACATTTACCTATCCACTAATATGTTGCAAACCAAAGGAAGAGCTTTAGTTGTCCAATGTGAGGAATTCATGGTGGGAGTAAATCAATGGAAATAAAGGTTATTGGAAATCATATTTGGAGCAATTTCAATAAGAATAAAATTATTAGATTTCATGGTGGGCTCAATTCCAACATAATAATCTATTAACACCTCATATTAAATACCAAAAACCAATTTTTATGCAAGGGGCGAACAAAACTCTGAAAAAGTTAGGGGGGGTAGTCGATTCGGACTTTGATAGATTTATGTTGACATTATTTAAGTGGTGAACTTTCGCATACTTTCATAATTTTTATAGACTTTCAGTGAGTTTTGCAGACTTTCACAAATTGACTCACATAGACTTTCATAGACTTTTGCAAACTTTCATATACTTCACAAATTGATTTTCATGGACTTTCATAGATTTTTGCAAACTTTCACAAACTTTACAGACTTTCATAGACTTTGGTAGACTTTTGCAGATTGACTCTCATGGGCTTTTATAGACTTTTGCAAACTTTCACATATTGATTCTAAAGGACTTTCACATACTTTTAGATTTTTCAGACTTTCACATATTGATTCTCATAGAATTTCACAAACTTTTGTAGACTTTCATAAATTAATTTCTATTGATTCTCATAAACTTTTGTAGACTTGTTTTTATATTTTTAAAATAACAAATATTCAAATTTAACACGAATTATTCACACCCAACATAAATTATAATTTAATATATTTAATATCGATCTTCAAATATCTGAAATGTATACTGTTACAAAAAAATCATTTAAATTTATTAATAGGCAATGAATTTAAGTTATGACTTCAAATCATTTAAACTTATAATATATACTTTTTAAATCATTTAAACATGTGAGTTGTAATTTTAGATTTTTTTAAAGGGTTTTTTTTCCAGCTAATAAAAATATGAGAGTTAGAGTTATTAATACCATTTAAGAGCCAATAGGGGGGGTTTATGAAGTTATTTTTCTCTCTGTAGATATTTACCTAAAGGTCACTCTTTTTTTACTAGTAGATGTCATTCTATATTTTGTGTTTCCTCATATGCTGTTTTATTTATTGTGTTTGGAGTTTGATGTGTGTCTATGAAGGTGGATGTGGGTTTTCTATCTTCACCTCTGTAGTTAGTTTTTTTTTTCTTTACATATTGTATTCTTTTAGAAACAATGCAACCCTGTGACCTAACTACTTATGGGTAACTTCAGAATTAAGGGTTTGTTGCATCATAAACATGTATAATGCACAGTAGATATCAACGCAAGAACAATATGCTTTAGTTTGAAAAAGAAAATAATTGTGGATGATCTAGGTATATATTATCTAATATACAATAATGAAATGACTAATGCAACACAAGCAAATCAAATCCACCATTCTCATGTATATTTATCAAACATATGAGGTGATATCAATATTTCATTCATCTACGTATTCATTAAAAAAGATGGTAAATAGAAAAAATATTAAAAAAAACAATGAATAAAATATGAAAGGCATTAGATAACAATCATCTATAAAAGAAAAAAGTTGTCAAAAGAAAAAAAAAAGATATTCACAATGCTATAATAAAAGTCCGTGACAATCCTACCCTTTCGGGTGGAATTTTGTAATTATTTTTTCTTTTATATTTCTCTCTCTAATGTTCACAAAAGTCCATCACTTAAGAAATTCTTTACAAATCCTGTTTAAATTAAATAATACATGACAAAATGTTTACTATGAAGAGTCTCAATCGAATAACTTTGATTTTTTTGTCTATAAAAGAATGTTTCAATCGAATAACGGTTGACTTTTTGTCCATAAAAAAAATATCTTAATTAATAACGCTGGATTTTTTGTCAACGAAATAATGTCTCAATCGAACAACATTAGCCAAGGTTGGGCAATTTTTTAATTATCATAAAATATTTTTAAATAATCTTTAAATTTAATTTGTAATTGTTTTACAGAACTAAAGTCTAATAAAAATGAATCTCAATATAATAGAAAAAATAAAATTTATAAAATAAAATATGTTAAAAAAAAGAAAAAAAACGATACAAATGAATGAAAAAAAGAGACCACATAAATGATTCAACAATGACATTTTAGGTCTCTTCAATCCAATTAGTTGGTCAATGATTCAACATTGACATTTTGGGCCGTTCGAGTGGAAAAAGCAGACAATTGTAATAGCGGTAAGAAAAAGAGAATAACTTAAATAACTATCTATCCACGTAATAATTTTTCAGTCAATTGTTGGACAGATGTTCTACTACACAATTAATTATTGACTACATAGTTAATTGTTAAATATTCCACTCTCTTATTGGATCCGTCAGATATTAACATGAATTCTTAAGTGTTATCAGTATTTTATAGGACAGTGAAATATATAACCAACAATTGGTTGTACTATTTGATTTATAAGATGTACAATTCGGTATTGATGTAATTGACCGAAGTTTATCCTGATTGGATCCAGACTCTGCAGGCATGCATATGAGCACTATATATATTGGTCTCTGCTTCACCCACAACCTAATTCATCCATCTCTCTCTCTCTCTAACACAACCAAAAAATGGAGGTTGAGATCCTCTCAAGAGAGACAATCAGAACCCACCACACACCAAACCCAACCCCACCTCAGGTGCACCAGCTCTCCACGCTGGACCAGCTGTCGCCTTAGATGACAGTCCATCAAGTTCTGCTCTACCCAATCAACGGTGGAGATCAATCTCCTCCTGCTCATAGAGAGACCGTGCTCAAGACCTCCCTCTACATACTCCTCACCTCCATCTATCCACTGGCCAGGAGGCTGAGGGAGGGGCGCCATTGCACGGCACGGCCTCCATCGAGTGCACTGACTAGGGCGTCCCTTTCACGGTGGCCCGAGCGATGTTATTACAATGGTATCCTAAGGGTCCTCTAATTAATTTTTTCGTTTTAATTCTTTTACATAATTAAGTCTAACAAAAATGAATCTCAATTAAATAGAAAAAATAAAAAAGTATAAAATAACATTTGTTGAAAAAAACAATACAAATGAATAAAAAAAGAGATCACATCAATGAAAATAACATATAAACCAATATGATATTGTTTTTTTTTAAATCATAAATAAAATAGAATTCATATAAAATCAGAAATAAATAACAAATAAAGGGATAATACGGAATTCCATGCCCTCATGTTGGGAAAATTTGGTCCTCCTATGTGTCAAAAATATGGGGATATCAAAAAAGATAATATTATACTTACGAAGCGGGCGTCTTATCACCGCGGCATAATCGCTCTCGGAAGTTTTGGTCTCTTTCGGGATAGATGCCTTTTTTTTAATCTTTTCTCCCTCCTATTTTGATCATTCAGCAATAAAATCAGATAACAAATATCTACATCAATTAAAAAAAATGAATTCCATGTCATGTTTGAAAACTTTAATTGGTGCTCGACGCTATAGAGCAGGGCGCGCCGTCATGCCCCTGCCGCTGCTTGCGTCGCCTTGCTGCGCCCTGCCCTGCCGAACGCGTCCCCTGCCGTTGCTCGCGCAACCCCTGCCCTGCCCCACTGCACCTTGGCTTGCCATGCATCTTGCTTTGCAGTGCCCTGCTCTGCAG